>CM062811.1:580970412-581485300 GCA_031772625.1 Pinus tabuliformis | reverse complement strand
TGGATCTATGGGATCCATCGGTTCTTCAACATTGGGCATCGACTCATCTTGCGGTTCTTCCTATTTTCTTGAATTTGCTTCTTTGTCCTTCCTTGGAATATGAAGGTTACTAATCTTCCCAAAGGCAGAATCCTCATCGAAGGTGACATCATGACTTAGTTCCATTTATCTTTAACCAAGCACATGGATTCTATCTGCCTTAGAAGTTTCACTGTAGTTCACAAATGTTCCTTTCTTCTTAGATGCATCCAATTTGCTTCTCTTTTCATTAGGCACATGAAAATACATTGGGCCACCAAAAATTCTAAAGTGAGAAACATAAGGTTTCTTACTGGTGAAAACTTCTTCGGGAGTTATGGAGTCCAACGCTTGATGAGGGCATCTATTTTGAACGTACACGACAGTGTTGGCAGCGTCAACCCATAAGAATTTCGAAAGGATTTGATCATGAAGCATGACGCGAGTGGTTTCTATGATAGAATGGTTCTTCCTTTCAGCAACACCATTTTGCTTCGGAGTATATGCAGAAGTAGTCTCCCTCTCAATGCCAACTTCTCCACAATAGTTATTGAACTCGTTTGATTCATGTTCGGTTCCATTATCGATCCTCAATATTTTGATTTTCTTCCCTGTTTGATTTTCGACCAAAGCTTTGAAAGAACGGAACCATGAGAATACTTCGTCCTTCTTTAAGAAATATATCCAAGTTTTGCGAGAGAAATCATCCACAAAGATAGCATAATATAAATATCATCCCAGAGAGTTCACAGACATCATACCAGATAGTTTAGAATGAACCAATTGCCATATGTTGATAGTCTTTCTATCATTGGAGGGGAATGGTCCCCTTGTATGCTTTCTTTCGGCACACCCCTGACAAACACCTTCATGTTCTACTTTAAATTCGAGCATACCTGTCACCATCTTCCTCACATCGAGTAGAGCCTTATAATGTAGATGAGCAAACCTTCGGTGCCATAATTCAGATTGAAGTGATATGTCACAAGACATAGCTCCCAATGGACTTCCTCCAACTTGATATATGGTATCAACCCTGAATCCAAGTGTAACTGCATCTTTGAAATTTTTATTCCACACACGTACCTTTCCATCGATGAATGCCACCTTGAATCCTTTGTCCTCCATCGCCGAGATAGATACCAGGTTTTTTAGATCGGGTACATATAGTACTTATTGTAGATGAACGGTGTTACCTTAATTCAATTGAAGAGTAACATTCCCAACTCCCTTCATGGGATAAGTGGCATTGTCTCCAAAGATAATTTCCAAATTTGTATCATTTTCAATCAGATTTGAAATAGCTTCCTTATACCCAGTGAAGTGTGTTGAGGCACCATTATCAATCAATCAATTTCCCAAGGTATCCGAAGGAGAGGCAGTGGAGAGGGTAGATATAAGATAAAAATCGTTTTGCTTGTTATGAACAACATTAGATTCATCATACTTGGTGTTTCTTGATCTCTTGCGGGGGGCGACTATTTCCATGTTGAGTAGCGGGAGCATTCCTTTTTCCTCTATTGTTGAACCTGCTATTCTTTTGATTGTTGTTGCCCCTGAAATTGTTGTAGTTGTCATCATCATGAGATGTATCCATTCTATTAGGACACTCCTTAGCATAGTGGCCAAACTTGTTGCAAATGAAACATCCTCCCTTCTTTCCATTCTTGAAACCCGGTCTTCCTTGAGATTGCGTCTTTGAATCTGCATTGTTTTTATGTTTTAGCATGAGCGGAGAATGCAGTAGGATCATTCCTATTTGAAGACATATCTAGTTCCGTCATCCTTGTTTCTTCTTGAGAACATCTAGTCAGCGATTCTTCAAAACCTGGAATCTGTTGTTGTTAAGAATAGTGTTGTTGAACACGTGCCATTCACTAGGGAGTCCTCCAAGGGAAATGGGAGTGAGCTCCTTATCAGCAATAGCTTCTCCAATTGAAAGAAGATCATTTTTGATTTCGCTAATCCTCATGAAGTGGGATTGAATGTCTTCACCTCTTCCCTTCTTTATATCCTTCAGCTTGTTCTTGAGAAAGAGAACTTGGTTTGCATTGCTAGCTTTGAACATGCCAACCAACTTGTCATATATTTCCTTAGATGTGTTCAAATCGGAGATGTATGCAACCAAATGCTCGCTAATGGAATCCTTGATAATCTTCTTTGATTTGAACTTCACCCTTCTTGTACTTTGTTTTAGCGGTAGCTGGTGCATTTGAAGGAGGCTCAAAAATCTATCCGTTCCTGCACATAATCCATAACATCTTGCTCTTCCAAAGTCAAATCAAGAGACATCTTCCATGCATGATAATCAAACTTATCATTGAGCTTGTCATCAGGCTTGAAGTAAGATGTGAAGGCCATTGACTCTTGTCCTTGTCCAACAAATCTTAATGATTGCACTTTTCACTCGTGCTTAGGCTTTGTCTTCACCTCAACTCCTATAACATGTTAATTTTATATAACAATTGTATGTTCTATGCTTAAGAGCAATTTACTTCAATTTTCTTATATGCCCAATATCAATTTCCAGATTAGCAATCACATTAACATGACGGTAAATGAAAATAGAACATAAATAAAACAGTGGAAGACAAGCCAAGACAAGAGGACATAAGATATGGTGCCAGCCAGGGACAAACACCAATGTGGGGAAACCCTTTGATCAATTCTTCTTATTATTCTTCAAAATTTTAGCACAGAGAGAGAGTACAATATGCAATATTCATTTGCCCAATCAAAGTGAAATTTGTCCAAACAAACAACAACCATAGAAAGCCCTAACCAAAAAGTCAATGCTAGTCAACAGGTCAAAATTTGACCTCCAAAATAGCGTGGTCAAACCCAGTCAACTTGACCTCTAACAGTCATTTGAATCAGTCCAAAATAGTCCCGAAAAACTCAGTCAAACTTGGTCAACGCTGGTCAAACAATACAAATTGCTTCGATTTATGTGCCCAAAAATGCGCCCTGCCCAAACATCAATTATAGCACCAAAATCGTAGTTAAACAAGGTCAACGCTGAAACAAAAAATCTGTGTGCTTCTTCGCACGTGTGGAGAGAGAGAGAAGCCCATATGTCCATACCCAATTAGATGAAGAGAGAGTGTGGAGAGAGAGAGAGGAGCCCATAAGTCCGTACCCAATCAGATGAAGAGAGAGACATGTATGAGAAGATGAGTGATGTCCAAATGAGGCAAAACCACCTTTTATTTATATGCAAATATTGAGGATGAATAAACGTGACTGTTGGGCTTTTGAGCCTACATTAGTTTGTTGGCTGACCTTGACAATTTGTCCATAAACAAAATAAATTCATAATTCCATTTGTACATGTCAAAATGAAATGATCTTTAGATCAATCCTACACCTCTCGGAGAGAGGAATCCAATAAAAATATCAACTACATCATATAAGCTGTCCAATGTGGACTTTGGCCCTAGTTGCCAAATTTAACACTTTTTTATCCATCTCTAGGAAACCCATTGAGCAATTCCCTCTATTCTAAGATGGTATCCAGTGTAAACTGGATTCTTCAGGTCGCAAGGACAGGTCAACATATTAACAACACTCAAGTTATTAAGAGCAAACAAAACATGTTATCTAGAATGCTACACCCAATTGACTTTTTTTATCCATCTATCCATGCATCCCTCATAAACCCACCCATTAGCCCTCCCCTCATTCTATAGATGGATGCTCTGGGTCAATGATTCTTCCCTCCTCTCAATATGGGGTCAACATAATTACTCAGTGAAGAAGAAAAAATACTCAGGTGAAGAAGAGAAAACGTGTTAGAAAGTGAGATTTCAACTTGAACAAGAAGCGAAACAACTTGCCGTCTCATCTACTCGAGCTATGCCCAATTGACAACATTAGGACTGTGTGTTAATATGATATTCGTGGTGTATAAACGACATTAGATATGAACTTATACCATAATTTGCAATGTTAATTTTATGCAAATAATTAGAATCAAGAATGCGTAAATGGCGATTCATGTAGGTAGTAACTAATTTGCAATGCCAATTTTATGTATGTAGTTACAATCAAGGATGTGTAAATGGAAATCTGTCAGTAGTACCTAATGACACTTTCATCCTTCTATTTGATCAAGTTATATTCAATTTTGAATATTATAATTTATTAATATTTGCGCTTATTTATAAAAGCACAAACATAAATGCATGGTGCTATAAGACGCTGAAAGCAATAGTATGTTTAGGTTACAGCGGCATAGGCAGATAATTCATTCCAATACTTTTAACCAATTGTTTTTGTGGGCAAAAACACCAAATATATGCTTTTATGCTATTCCACATTTTCTTCCATAGTGTGTAATTCAATGTGTTCGTGTGTGCTCCAATATGTTCCTCATAGGGAAAATGTTTGAGAATTAGTATTTGAAGAAAAAATAGAAAACGGAAAAATGAAACGACACATACGTTAGTGGCATAGTGGAAATGTTTGAGAATTAGTATTTGAAGAAAAAATAGAAAATCGGAAAAATGAAACGACACATGTTAGTTGCATATTCTTTCATAGATTTGTAACAAGTGTGCATTTTTATGTGAACATTACCTTCGCTAACTTCACAAGTCTTCCATTTAGTTTATCCTATGTGCATGGAAAAACATGTATCATATCAATTGGAGGCTATGAAACCGGATTCATTAGAAATGGGTTACGTGTCTAAATCCCACGAATCAGACACGATTCGGTGGAGATTCGAATCCCAGAATGGGATACGTCATGTCTTAACGGGACACGATCGAATATCGTACGTGTCCCTTTAGGACACAACACGTCATGATTTTGGGATTTGAATTCCAAAAAAGGGAACCCGCGGGCATAAAAAAGAGCTTTTCTATCAGTTATTTACCATTTCTCTCTTTTAGTTTTGCATACATTGAGCTGTGGGCAAGGAGTTAAGGGTTTGGAGCAAGGAGCTAAGGGTGTGGAGCATTTGGCAAGGAGATTCAAGCACTAGGTAAATGCATTTCATCTCTATTATAGCAATTTGTATATGATTTTTTTTACAAATTTGTGCATGTTTTGTTTATTTTTTTATAGTATTCATGGCTCAATCAAGGGAAACAGTTAGGGGGACAAAGAAAGGGGAAAAATGTCTCCATTGGAGATGCCCTTCCTCCCCCAATATCATCAGAGTCTGCTGCAAGTAATGTTGAAGGAAGAGGAGGACCTAAAGACAACATTGAGAAATATACCTTGTGGAAATATGTCACAAGAGAGGATGGGACAAGCACCAAGGGGAAGGGATGAGGCAATGTGCAATGAAGATGCAACTTTTGCCACATTTCTTTCAAAAGCACATATCACTGTGTGAAAGGCCATTTGTTGGCTTTACTAGGTTGTGGAATTGGAGCTTGTAAAGCTGTTCCTTTACAAAAGAGTAAAGAATGGAAAATGAGTTCACTGTTGGTATGGAAAATGTGGCTGCAAAATAAAAAAAACCAAGAATGAAGACCTCCTTCCATTTTTGAGGAAAGACAACACCAAATTTCCATTTGAGAGTTCTATTGGGGGACAAACAACAAAAAGAAGAGCAATTTCACTTGGTCTAATGGACAAGATTTTTCAAAAAGAAAAACGGGAAGAACTTAATCTCACCATTGCCTTCTTTTTCTATCAAAAATTCATATCATTTAATGTTGCATGCTCACCTCTATTTATTGAGATGTGTCGAGCTCTAACTCACGGGTCTCCATCATGGTATGTGCCTCTTGGTTTAGAGAAGCTTAGAACCACGTTGTTGACGAAGGCAAAAAAAGAGGTGCAAAAAATGCTTGAGCCTATTAAAGCATCATGGCCAACATACGGAGTTAGCATTGTTTCTGATGGATGGACAGATCTAGCACGAAACCTAATCATCAACTTCATAGTGTCTTCCTTCAATGGTCCAGTTTTCTTGAAAGCAGTGGATACACTTGGAGAATACAAGGATGCACAATTTATGGGTGAGTTATTTATTAAAGTTATTGAAGATGTAGGTGTTTATTATTGTGTGCAAATCATTACAGATAATGCACTTTTTTGCAAGGCTATTGGCATGGTTGTGGAAGCTAAATATCCACAGGTGTTTTGGACACCTTACATTGTCCATTCATTGAACTTAGCACTGAAATCCATTGCTTCTGATGTGCTTTGGATTGGTAACATTATTGAGGATGCACGACATATCCGTAACTTTGTGCAAAATCATACAAATGCCCTCACTATGTACAAGGAGTACAACAATTTATCATTGTTGAAGATTGTTGATATACGGTTTGCCTCTTCATTCATGATGTTGAAGAGGTTGAGGGAGGTCAAGACCGCTCTTGGGGCCATGGTTATTTATGAGTTTTGATCTTTTTGGAGAAAGACATATCAAGTAGCCTCTAAAAGAGTGAAGGACACAATGTTAGATGATGCTTGGTGGGAGAGGGTAGATCTAATTATTCAGATCATGAACCCTATCATTTCTTTGCTTCGATTTGTAGATACAGACAAACCCGTCCTAGGAGAGGTTTATGAGGGATGGAATTCCATGATTGAGTCTGTGAGGAGCATTATTCTATAAAGTGAGTGCCCCCAGTATGAGACATCACAAGAGGCCTTCTATGGTACTATACATGCTATTCTTGTCAGCGGATGGGATAAGAATTGCACACCTTTACATTGTTTGGCTCACTCATTGAACCCAAAATACTACAACCATGAGTGGTTGAATGGTGGACCTTCTCGCAGATTCCCTCCTCCCATGGATGGTGAAATCTCATAGGGGAGGAAAGATGCATTTAGGTGGGTTTTCCAGGATAGAGCATCCCTTGATGAGGTGGAGGATGCCTTTGCAAAGTTTTCCACTGGCATTGGTCGATTTGCAGGATATGATGTGATTAGAGACAGGGGGCTAAGAAGCCCTATTCTTGGTGGGGAAATCATGGGCAACAAGCCCTCCTCTTCAGCAGTTAGCCATGAGGCTCCTCTCTTCTCTCAAGTGACTTCATCCTCTTGTTGCAGAGGAATAAGAGCACATATGGAAATTTGTATAGTGTGAAGAAGGACAGGCTTAAGCAGTCCAAGGAAGAGACAATGGTGTATGTGCACACCAACCTTCTTCTTATTTATAGGTAGAGGGAAGAGTGGTTGAGGGGAAAGACAAAGACGTGGGATGTCTTTCCTGATGATATGGGTCTGGACAACAGTGTTGAGTTAGCATTGGCCAACATGGATCTCAATGATCTAGTGCTAGAGCCTATTAGATGTGATGACGATGATATTTTAGAAGGTCATCCTCCACACCAGCAGATGCATATGAAACTATGGATACAGGGGAGGAGGAGGATGCAGAGGAGGGCAGTGGTGACCATGATGATGAGGACATTGATGCTGATTCTGATGATAACTATGAGGATTGTTGACTCATGAGTCATGGGCTACCTATTGCCTTGAGGCTTGTATACCTGTAATTGTTTTATATTTTCTATTTCTATTTGCCGTTGGCATTGCACTACCTATATAACACATTTTGATTTGATGACTTAATGAGAAAACTACAGTTGTCAGTGTCTTTATCTTACTATCTTGTAAGTTGTCTTTCATTTATGAATCTTGATTTATTATTTTATGTGACATGTATTTGAATTTTGTATGTACTATGCATGCTAATTGCTATAATGTTACTAACTTACTTTGTAAATAGTAAAACTAACATTTAGATGAAGATCTATGTTTGAAATCAATGAATTTGTATCATTAATGAGAATTTGTGTAAGAAATATCTAATTTTTATATATATATATATATATATATATATATATATATATATATATATATATATAACGAATCCTATGTGTCTTGTTCCGGGGGGTCAACGTGTTCTGAATCCGACTCTCGAATCCCTATATCCTATGAATTCCGAATCCTCGTGTCAGGTGACTTAGATTGGAGGGTTATCACTATATAGTTGTTAATCCAATATCGTTATTTGGAGACTGTAATAATATAATTTCAGTAAATATGGATATTGGATTTTTTTTGTTCTAGGTGTGTGTCTATATATATATGAACTCTTTTTTCTAAAATATTCAAATGGAGGAATTTGCTTTATGTCCATTGTATCTTTTCTCTTTCTCTTTGTTGAGCTTCATGAATTCCTTTAGCGACTAAACACTTATTCAACATTTGCGTTTTTGGTTTCCAAATATGTTTGGATCTAGAAGGTCAATTATGGTAACCTAACTAAAACCCATCACGAATAATGGAATTTTCAAGCCACCCCCTATTATCAAAGGATATGTCAGGGGATCTTGATCCTTATTTCTTATTCCATAAACCCCATTATGTTGCCAGTTCATCATGGACTCCACCTATGGAACATGCATCTGTAAGACCTTGTCCCTCGTGCTAAGACATGTTGAAGAATCCATAACATGTTTTCTCATAATAGGTGGACTATATGTATTTCCCTACTTCTTGACAATGGATGTCAATAGTTTGCAAAGATGAATCCCATAGCCAACCTTGGGAGCACATATCGCCTCCATTGTTGAGAAATTAATGATAAATCTCCCTTTGTTGTTGCATGTCCTTCGAATTCTTGTAGAGTTGTCCTTAACCAAGCTAACCTTTTATGAGTCTTTGGAATAGTTATTTGTTGCATAGGTTCACTCGGTCATTCAACTTCTTCAAGATTAGTGGTAGTTTCTTGAGGATTTTCATCCTTTGGGAGTAATTCAAAAATGGGTCCTTCATTAGCATCAATATAGAATGTTCTTGGACTTCTTATATGCAATGCTTTTGTACAAGATAACATATCTGCTTACTTCAATTCTTAATCTTCCTTGATGTAGATTTTATAAGCTTTAGATGAAGAACTATAATCAACAAAGATACCTTTCATATCCACAAGATCTAATTTCTTTCTTTTGTCTTTGGGAATGTGAATGTGTATGGGATATCCAAATATTTGAAGATGATGAACACTTGGTTTATTTCTTGTGAGATCTTCTTCTGGTGTCATGTCATTAGGGTTCTAGAGAAAGCATGTTGAGAAATCAATGTAGATGTAGATTAGGGTTGATTACTCTTACTTGATAATTTCTCGTGAGTATTTGTTGGTTTTTTTATTAATTTATGTCTTCTTCATCAAGCAATTACCAAAACATATGAAAATCACAAGAACATAAATAACACAAGATATAGGTTCCAAGCTAGGGAAAACCCCACAAGGCAAAAACCAAGTCAAATCTTAGCTTCTTATAGAATTAGATCAAAGTGAGACATCTGAGACCCAAAGACCAAGACCAAGACCAATACTGCCTCAAGCACCAAGTCATCCCTCCTTCAAACCCTTCCTTCAACAAGTCAAAGTTATCAAAGTAAAAAATAGTCAAATATGCTCTTGCTCAAAATTTCGGCCATGCAACTTAGAATTTCAACCCCTGCAACTCAGATTTGAAATTCAACCTTGCAATTTTCAGTTTGTACAGTGGCCCCAAAAACTCGCACGTGTGAACTAGGTCAAGTAAAAAATCAAAATTTTCTTTTCTTTGGTTTTCTCCTTCTTCCTTTCTTCCTTAGCCTTCACACTTCTTTTCTTCTTATTTTCTTGGAGACCAAACTTGTTGAGTGAGTGAGCTAATGAGGAAGAAGTCTCCACCTATAATGATACCCTTTTCATGTGGTTGAATAAGCCTCTCTAGGCCGACTTCTTTTGGAAGGGCCAACTTGGTCTTGGGGGTCACGATGACTCTTCTAGACTAAAAAATAATATTTTCTTTTGATTACAAATTTGCCCAAAAGGGACTTTGGCTCATGAAAAAATTTCTTATTGACTCAAGAAACCATAGAAGCACGAAGAGCATGTTTATTTAGAATAATATAATAATAATAATAATGTTTTTTTTCTTTTCTTCTTTTTGTTTTCACAAGAAATATACATTGATATAAGTACAAAGATAATTATGAAGACCGAACCTAGTTACAAGTTCAACATCCATTAGCCATATTAATCATCTAGAGTTTTCAACCCTTCTAATAGCCACATTCAAATTAGATGAGATTATCACTGCCCAATTGAGGATTGATTGCAGACTTCCCATTTAGTATACTCATCATGAAATAGTTGGAGGGGTCACTTTGGTGTTTCACATCCAAGTAGGCAAGAGTAATGCTCATACTATTGCACAATACACTCGTGAAATGTGAACCATGTAACTCTTACGAACTAGAGCCTTGTCATACTCCAAAACATTTTTAATCTCAATGGCCAACGCTGAAGTTGGTTGGGATTTCTTGTACATATAAAATGATTTTTTGATGCAGGAGCATCTTCTTAAAGTTAATTCTTGATCTCTTATGAGTGGAACAACCAAAACAATTGCTGATGCAAGAGAATCTCCTAGAAGCTAGCTCTTGATGTTTCGAACAAACCTTTATTAAAGGGAGTAGATTCCTTTAATTTAAATTAGAGGAGAAGGATAGGAACTTATTTCTTGAAACCATGTAAATAAACATTTAGAAGACTAGCTTAGTCAAATTCTTAATTTAGAATTTAATTTATTAGTTAGCAGAGAATATGGAGATAGTTGAGATATTTTGCATGTATTAAGTCTTCAAGGCATGAAACCACCAAGTAGATAGTAGTTTTCATTTGGGTAAATTAGTTATAGATTTATGGAGAGAATTTGGGATCTAAAACAATTGGGAAGTTTTATCTTCTATGTCTTTATGTAAGCCTTTTGGCATGGATTAAGGGGGATTCCAGAACGAAGGAGGGCCTAAAGTGTGTGAAATCGGGCCAAGAGGTTGGTCAAAGATAAATCAACGAATTTAGTCATGAAAAGGGAGATTATGTATAGTGTTTGGTTGTAATGAGATAGTGTGTTTATGCCTCTGAGTAGTGTATGTTCCCTTCTAATTGACATTCTTGTCGTCAGGTTAAGACATAGTAGAATTGTGAGCGAATCTTGTGTTTAGATATTATAGGATTGGATTATATTCTAGTTTGCAATTGTATGTGTATTTATTTTTCTGTAGATCAATTTCAGAGTTATTGTGTAATATCAAGGTTAGGTTAAGAAATTGAGTTGAAGAGGTGTGATCTATCAGAGATTGTTAACCTAATGGAGTTTTTACTTAGTATTGCAAGGTTCTAGAGTAAAGTTCCCATCCTAGGTTGGGTGACATCATAAACTTGTTTTAAGGGAAATATTAAAACCCTGACACCGACACCCAAAATCACCACTAATAGGAAACATGTTGTGTTAGTTATATAATGTTTATGTTAGTATTAGGAAATTAAACGGGGCTTTTAATTAAAAGGTGTTTTGTTGGTCTCTTGATATTGGATAATCCTTGATACCCGACATTTTCGATACTTGATATCCCTAATACACAATTTTCACCAAACTATTGAAACTCTGATATCCTTGATACCAAATATCTTGGATATCGAAACTCCAATATACGTGATACCTGATAACTTGGGGCACAAACTTTAATTGATGGAGAGTTGTTTGTCTATTGGAATGTGAACATGTCTATCTATTTAGACATACTTGTATCAAGAAATGATAAAAGTGTTCAGTAGTATGTTCAGTCGCCAAAATTATGATATACCAAATCTTGATAACTAGTGACTAGCTAAAGGAAGAGGCATCACCATTTGCCATTATATTTATACCAAAACATCATGGATTGAGGAAATTTGTGAGCTGCTCGGATTCCAATATTCCAATGAGATGACATTATGAAAACTAAGATGAAGATAATTGCAAATAACAAGGATTAGTTCCTGGGTGTTGAAAAAAAGGTTTGTAGATGTCATGAAGCATGCTAAGTAGTGAAAAAAACAGAAAGTTAATAACAAATGGAGACAAAAAGCATGAGGAAAAGGCCCTAGTTACATCATTTTTGGTATCAGAGTGAGAAAATCCTACATGGTTGGAAAGGTGAGGTGTAAATCTATTAATGTTGAAAATATTGTGTTTGAGTTGTGTTAAAATTCACTGAGCCAACATGTGTGAAGGATTCCCTTAAGTCATTGTTTTACAAAGAGATACCATTAAGAAGGAGCCATTGTTGAGGTCTTGACTGCATCTTGTAGTAGAATGAAGCTTGCATGCTATAAGGGTTAGAAGTTGTGCAAATAGAATTTTTAGAAGACATATAAGCTCTTAAGATATAGATATATTGAGATGTGATAGGTAAACGTAGTCATATGTTTTATAATTAACTTTGGTAGAAATAAATTTTGTTTGTACCTGTAGCAATAGATGGAGGAAAAATGTGGTGAAACCTTACAATGGAGAAATTGAAAAAACTTCCAGTTGATGGTTGGGAGTAAAGACAATAGTGGAAGCTCTTAGGAGGAAAGTGTGAGTAGAGTGCAGAAGTCTAAAGGCACATAGGAAGCTCAAAGGGTTCTAGTGGAAGGAACTAGGAGTACCAAAAGGTCAAGTAGGAGAGAAGCTTGGTGAGGTAATTACTAATGAGAAATAATTTACTAAGAGATGATTAGAAAACAATAAGCGATAAATCACAAATTGTGAACGTAATGAACACAATTTTTATCTTGGAAAAACCTAATTTGGGGAAAAAACTAACAAAATTCTGTTAGTTCCTTGGCCAAAACTTGAACAAGCCAGTCATGTGAGCCTTTGTTGCTCACCTCCCCTGACCGATTAGTATGAATTTTTCCCGAGTCTCTTAAAGACTTCATTACATACTATCATGAGCACAAAACCATTGTCCCAAAACGATCACCGTAGGCCGAGTAACTTTGACTCTTTTATCGAGTCATTTTTACTTAACTACCCCCTGTAAAACTTGACTTGAGTTTCTGTTGACCAAATCTGGCCACGCTATCCAAGTGAACCAACCTGCTCACCTCTAGGCCTGACCCCCTTGAAAGTTTATATCGTGGGTATAATTCGACATGCCCCATATCACTTAGGTCTAACTCTAGTCTTTACAGGTAATTTCCCAGGGTTACACATGCATTACTAGGTCTTACAATAGTATGCCCATTTACATGTAATAACATTTTTAATTCCATTATAAAATAATAATATTTTTTTTCATTGTTTCTATGGCCATCCTCTTGCCCGATATTGTCCACTCCAGATCCAACTTCTGTGCTTGTTCTACTTTTGAACCTTTGGACATCAACTTTGATTTTCTTTTCCAGTTCCATCTTCATGCGCTTGATGCTCATCACCTGGTCTCCTCCTTGTGTAACCTGGATGATATGTCCTTTGACATGGCACAAAATAACCAAAAAAAAACCACAAACTTGCTATAGACTCCACACCCTTTGTGTTTCCATTTCTTAGGAACTTTTTCTCCTTTGGTTCTTCCATTGAATTCACTCTCTTCTTATTGCCATAATCATTTGCCTCTCTCATGTTTGAAAAATTATCATTGACGTTAAAAGGTGAATGGGCCAACATTGGTTTGGTGATTTGCCTACACGTTTTAGCAAATTTGGATTCAAGGACCTTCTATGTTGGTAGCCCTCGTCATGCCATTTTTTTTGATAGGTGGCACACCTTATGGGTCCTCTTGGTTGGAGATATATTGACATTTGAAGTTTGATGCCCCAAATGGATGGGTGTATCACCAACTCTTTCCCCACAAATTAATGGTCTCATTATTTCATTAAAAGAGGTCAAAATTATGATTTAATAGGGCCTAAACTCATGTTTTCTAATCAACCTTAAAAGGATATTATATGAAAAATAAAAATGGATTTTTTGGAGTGCTCTAAGCCTCCTCTAAACATGATGGTTCCTCTCCTTCATCTCAACTTTAGGGTTGCTCAAGCAAAAGGTGGTGCCTATTCATGGATCAACTTGCCCCCCATTAGGCCTCCCTTCATCTCTATATATTACCTAACTCATGGAGCAACAAAACACCATCATCTGAGGCAAGAAGAGCTATAGAGTAGTTCGAAGTAAGAAAAAAACAAAATTGAACACAAAGCACAATCATCAAGGTTGAGAAATCAAATTCTTCAAGCATTTTCTAAGAACACAAGCTAATTGATCAAGGTCTTTCTTTTTGGAAAGGACAATCTTTTGCTCAATCATAAGTCTATTTTGGAGCCTTAGACAAATTTGAAAGAGGCCTAAATTCGGCCCTCTCTTAGGGAAAATTCCCAAGGCCTATTTTCACTGATTTGAGGCAGACTTTCTATGGTTGGTCTGAATCTTTCTAAGGCAAATGTTTCTGAGGTAGATTAAATTCAAGGTTCTTTGTTGCAAGTTTGAACATCTATGAGGCTAAACTAAACACAAATCCAAATCTTGAAGCCTATTCTTTTTGACCGTATAGCACTTCTCGAGGCATAGTTTTGACGGTATCTCTGAAGCTTATCAAAGGACAATTTAAGGCACCAGAACGAGTTATTAAGACTCTGTTCGTAGGAAAAGTTTGGAACTACCTCAACCCTTCTTTAAAGGTGAAATTCCAAGACAATATTAAAGCAAATTAGGATCAATCTTTAGCCTACTCTGAGGCCTCCCTTTTGTGACTAATTTCAGCCTTGTTTAGGGAACACCTAAAGCAATTTTGGAGGATGATACTAAGGTAACTTTAAGCTTAACTTTAATCCCTTTTAGTTGTAACTCATAAATCTATAAGTTGTAGCTTCCCTTGTCATATATGTATATGTATATGTATGTATGTATGTATATGGTGTTCCTTTGATTTGATGATATTAGCTAATCTTTTGATATTATATTGTAAGAAAAAGTGAAATATTGATTCACCCCCCTCTCCCTTAGTATTGTAGCTTCCCTTGTCATATATATATATATATATATATATATATATATATATATATATGTATGTATGTATGTATGTATGTATGTATGTATGTATGTATGTATGTATGTATGTATGTATGTATGTGGTGTTCCTTTGATTTGATGATATTAGCTAATTCTTTTGATATTATATTGTAAGAAAAAGTGAAATATTGATTCACCCCCCTCTCCCTTAGTATTTCCCACAATTGGTATCAGAGTAGGTTACCCTTTAACAATATAGTCACTGGAGTGACGATTGTAAACACACATGGATTATATGGAAGGCATCTCTTCAAGGAAATTCCTATATTTAATGACAATTCTTATTTTGCACAAAAATGATCATCCACTATGGAGTAGTTGCATGGAAACCTACTTTAAGGCTATAGGAATGGATGTTTGGCTCTCCATCATAAATGAATACAAATTTCCTAAAAATCCTCCAATTGATCTTGAAGAGAAGTTGTCAAGCTGTAATTCAAAATCTCTTCATGCCATCATAGGTGGATTATCAAGAAATTTTAAGACCAAGGCAATGACTTGCACCACAACCAAAGATGTTTGGGATAAACTTAAATTTTTTTATGAAGGTGATGACAAAGTCAAGCAAGTCAAACTTAAAAAATATAGAGCTCAATTTGAAAATATGAAAATGGATGAAAAAGAGATATTGCGACCTATTTACTTAGAGTAGATAAAGTTGTCAACTCCATAAGAGGGTTGGGAGAAGAAAATAAAGATCCATCGATAGTACAAAAAGTATTGAGATCGTTTTTGTTGGGATATGATGCCAAGATATTTGCCATAGAAGAATCCAAGGACTTGACCAAAATCACGATGGAATAATTACATAGCACTCTTACAACATACGAAATGAGAATATATATAGAATATGAACAAGCAAATAAAGGAGCAACCTTTAAAGCCACAAAGAAAACAAGAAACAAAGAACTCAAGTTAGAAGACACACAAAGCAATGATCAAATATAGAAGAAACAAATTTGATCAAGAAACTCAAAATAGGAACCACAAAAAACAAAAGTAAGTTACCTTTTAAATGTTTTGGTT
Source organism: Pinus tabuliformis (assembly GCA_031772625.1). NCBI lineage: Eukaryota > Viridiplantae > Streptophyta > Pinopsida > Pinales > Pinaceae > Pinus > Pinus tabuliformis. The sequence continues at coordinate 581,469,401 of CM062811.1, read as the reverse complement.
GTGGTAGAATTTGTCATTATGGCAAGAGATGTCCTTTTAGGGAAAATAAAATCTCCCATAAGAAAAATAATTATTCTTAAGAATATGGTAGTTCTTCAGATGAAAGTGAGACAAAAGAAGGGGATGGAGGATAAGTTCTCTTCATAACCCAATAAAATCAAGATAATTATCACGATGATGAAAGGTAAATAATTCAGATGAAGAAAAACCAAATATGAGAATAGATCCTTTATTGGGACTCAGAAAATATTCAAAGATCGAACAAGAAGATGAAAATCTTCAAGGAAAATTGAAGAATAATGAAAAGGAAAATGCAAGGCTCAGGAAACAAAATAGAGAATTGAAATGCCTACTTGGAAGGCATGACAAAGAAAACATTTCCTTAAAGGTCCAACTTGAAGAAGCAAGAAGAAATGAGGATGTAATGAAGATCCATATGAAGAAAAAAGAAGAAGATTGTAAGAAGATTGAAGTAGAAGTTATTGCATTGAGAGTTGAAGTTGATAAGCCCAATAAGAACTTAAACAACTCACTAGTGTTGGATAATATTCTTAGTTATCAAAGAACATCATGCCATAAAACTGTTCTTGGCTAGACAAGTGCATCCTCAAGAAAGGAAGACACAAGCTCCAAGTCTCCAAAGGAAGAAACCCAAAGGGAGTCTAGAAATGCTGCTACTTTTGTTGATCAACAATGGATTGAACCTCCTCCAAGCCAGAAAAACTTTAGAATATCATCCTTCTCTCCCAGGTATGTGAAAATTTTTCTTAGCCATTGTTACTCTTGCAATTTTTTTGGACATAAAGAAATCCATTGTAAAATAAATACAATGATATATAATTATGTAAGAAGCGAGAATAAGTATGGATTTGCAAGAAATTACCATAGATCAAGAAATGTTAATGGATCTACCAATATAATCTACAATGCATTTAAACCACTGATGAATCAAAACATTGTATGCTACATGCGAAATAATCTTAGTCACAAGGCATAAGATTGTAGGCTTGAAAATGCTCCAACCATGAAGATAAAGAAGCCAAATATGAAATGGGAATTTAGAAAGAAGGGAGATTTCAATATAGCGTTAATAGTTGAAGATAAAAAAGATGAATGGTACATAGACAATGGATGTTTGGCATATATGACAAGAGCTCAAAACAAAATTTTCAGCCTAAAAGGAAAAAATGAAAATGTTGCGTTTGGAGATAACTCCTCTATTAAGGTACTTGGAAAAGGTATAGTAAGTCTTGGAAGCAAACATATGAAAGCACAAAATATTTTTTCTAGTAAAGGAATTGAAGCAAAATCATATCAGTGTTAGAAAAATGTGTGATCAAGGGTATAATCTCTTGTTTGACACCCAGAAGTGTGAAATCAGAGAAGAAGGCTCAAAAAGATTGGTTGCAATAACCACAAAAAGACCAAACAACATATACATTCTAAATCAAGTAGAGAGAAATATAATTGCATCCAAGCAAAAGTCATAAAGAAAAAATGAAGGAAAGAATAAGAATATGGAAGTCCTGTTGAGTGCCATATGTTTAGGGGGAGCAGCCCCAAAGACATAAAAGGAAGTGAAAAATGGAGATGAAGGAAGTGAAGCACGGAGACAGAGGGAGTATGATGACATGGGGATCATAAGTGTTGACATCAATGACAAAGGGGGAGATTGTTGGAAAAATTGTCATTGATGCCAAAAGGTGAATGGGCCAACATTGGTTTGGTGATTTTCTTGCACAATTCAACAAATTTGGATGAAAGGACACTCTATATTGGTAGCCCTCATCATGCCATTTTATTTGATAAGTGGCATGCCTTGTGGATCCTCTTGTTTGGAGAGATATTGGCATTTGAAGTTTGGTGCCCCAAATGGATAGGTGTAGCACTAGCTCTTGCCCCACAAATTCTTGGTCTTATTATTTCATTAAAGGAGGTCACAATTATATTTTAATCTAGCTTAAACTTGTGTCCTAATCAACGTTAAAAAGAGATTATATGAAAAATAAAAAATGATTTTTTGGAGTGCTCTAAGCCTCCTCTAAATGAGATGGTTCCTCCCCTTTAGGTTGGCCCCTATTAAGCATTACTTCATCTATATATATTGCCTCACTCATGGAGACCATCATCTCGAAATTTGAGGCAATAAGCACTGTGGAGTAATCCAAAGTAAGTTGAAAACAAAATATAGACATGAAGCACAATGACCAAGGCTAAGAAATCAAATTCTTCAAGCATTTTTTTGACAAAGCAAGCTGATTTATCAAGGTCATTCTTTTTTTGGAATGGACAAAGTTTGTTGCACAATCATAACTATGTTTTGGAGCCCCAGATGAATTTGACCAAGGCATAAATTTGGCCTTCTTGAGGCCTAATTCAACCATGTCTTTGGTAAAAATTTACGAGGCCTATTTTCATTGATTTGAGGTAGACTTTCTGTGTCCGGTTCAAATATTTCTAAGGCATATGTTTTTAAGGTAGATAAAATTCAAGGATATTTGTAGCAGGTTTGAACATCTCTGAGGCTGAACTAAACACAAAACCAAATCCTAAAGCTTATTCTCTGTGACTTTCCCACACTTCCTGAGGCAAAGTTTTGAGGATATCTTTGATGCTTATCAGAGGACAATTTAAGGCATCAAAATAAGTTCTTAAGAGACTATTCTTACGACAATTATGGAGCTATCTCAACCCTTCTTTAGATGTGAAATTTCATGACTGTATTAGGGAATATTAGGAGCAATCTTCAACTTTCTTGAGGCCTCCCTCTCGTGAATAATTATGGCCATTTTTAGGGCATACCTAAAGCAAGATTTGGAGGTTGATCCTAAGGTAACTTTAAGCTTACCCAAAGAAGAATGAGTGCTATTTTCTAGATCTTCTTATGACGAATCAAATCTTTGCTAAGGGAAAAATATGAAGAATACCTTAAATTCATTCTTGGATTAATTCTTAAGCAGATCTTGAGGTCATTTTTAAGAGGATCTTGAGGTCTCCCTTAGAGTAGAACTTGAAGTTGTCTTTGAAAGCATACCTTGATACTTGTCTTGTAGAAAACTTGAATCAAGAAGCATAGAAGCAATCCTTGTTGAAGTCTTGGACCAAGCTATGATAAATTTGTCAATTTAATGGAAAGAATAAGGGCAACTATGGTTTTGATGATTTGAGGTATGAATTTTGTTGTAAATGGGTTACTTTTGCAGCGTTTGAACGTATTGAAATTGGGTCATTGTCCTTGGTACAAGAGCCTAATAATTTTAGCTTTATCTTTTATTCTAGAGGGTGGCAGGGTGGTGCTAGGTAAGAAAGTTGTAGCTTCCTTTAGGAGGTTATCATCTCCTTCCAATGGGAGCTTGTAAAGTTTGGGTTATAGCCCTTCCAGCTATAGCTAGTAAATATGTTAGTTGTAGCTTCCCTTGTAATATAACTAATTGTATATATATCTCTTGTGTTCCTTTGATTTGATGTTATTAGTTAATGATTTTGATACTATATTGTAAGAAAAAGTAAAATATTGATTCACCCCCCCCTCAATACTCACACTCACCAAGCCAAATAAACCATTTGCAACTAAGGCATTCCTTTAGAGCCAACAATTGACTCTAATACATCCATCATATTCAAGTAGCCAAGCCATAAATAAACTTGTATTTGATACCATGTTAAAATTATCAGAGAAAAAATTATATTTATTGAGAGAAATATTAAAACAACCAACAACAAATCGTAAAACATAATTTTTATTTTTTATTTTTTTATTATTATTTTTATTTTATTTTATTTTTTTATTTTTTTTAATCGCGGAAAACCTTAATTCAGGGAAAATCCAACTAGCACAATTCTATTAGTGTCCTTGTCCAAAATTGGCCAACCTGGCTAAGTGACCCTTCACTGGTCACCTCCTTGGCTCATTACATGCAATCCACGAGAATAAAACCATGGGCCCAAAATCACCATTGTAGATTGAGTAACTTTGACTCTTTCATCAAGTCAAGTTTTACCTAACATTGTGTAGCAAGATGAAAATCCTTGTTAGGACATGGGCTTATTTTTTGCTTACAACTCAAAATGGAGAAGATAATAGAGAAAGATATAGAGATGAATATGGATAGTTAGGAAAAGAGTTTAGTAGAAATCCATAACAGCAAGATAGAATATGCCAAGGCAACTGGAAAAAAGAAGATAAACAATGAAATAGTTGAAATAGTTGAATTAAAAGATTAACTCAGTGTGATGATGGTGCCACTATAGAATAAATTTGAAAAACATTAGAGATGTGGGTGGAGTTTGAAAAATAAAGTTAAATGGCCTATTGTGCAATTAAATGCAAGGAAATCGATACATAAGCTGAATGTCTGGGTCAAAATAGAGGAAAAATATGAGGAATGTGGCTGTAGAAAGAATTTTTTAGAGGAGAGAATTCACATTTGTGAACTAGACAAAGGAATAATTCTTGGAGAAGACGGTGAGGAAGATACGAGACTTGAATAATATCTCATAGAATACTTAAAGAATGATGGATTGAAGCATAAGGAGATGATGCCAAAATGTTCAATAGAAATTCAAGAATATTATGATTTTGAAATTAAGATTTTGTATGTGTATGTACGTTATGAAGGATATGAACATTGATAACCATTCAAAGTTTCCATGAAAGAAGAGGAATAATTGCCTCATGAAGGGATAGGAGAAGCAAGAACTTAGAAAACTCCAATAGATCTTATAGAAGAATTGAGGTTTCTATAACAATGGTTAACAAATCCAAAGTTTGATGAGGAGTATCCAAGAATGCTCAACATCAATGGTATACCTGGAGAATTTGACGATAAAAAGGAGAGTCAAGGAGATGATATATTTTAGAAGTAATAAGGTAGCCAAAAGAAAAAAGATGAAAGTCAACATTATAAAGGAAGCCCAGGGATATAGACACTAATGAAGAGTTCACCTAACATTAGAACAAGTGGAAATATGGATCCAATGGATATCCAAGGGAGGAAAGTTAAATAGAGGATTCCAGAGTTGATATGATATTCTGAGAAAAATGAAGAATGAATAAATTCATAAATTGGTTTAGAGATACTTCAAATGATGAAGTACATGGAGTCATGAAATGGGTTATTCAATATGGTAGTGATGCAAGTATGGGGCCTAAAGACTGTGAAATAATTCAGGATGACAGTGAATGATGATATCATGTATGAAGTAATTGATAATTGGTGCATGATCATGGATAAATTTTGACAAAAAAGTATAAAGTATTTACTGCTGAATTTCCATTTCAATGAGAAGTTAATAATGGTAATAAGGAAGTAGATTATGTTTGATGATTCAAAATAAATGCAGCTTGGAGATATGAATTTTTGCCTGCATGAGTGCTTATTTGATAAGGAGACAATAATATTTGGAGCTAAAGGATTTTTAGCAAGATATTGGGCATGTTGGAGGAATGTTCGTATTGGAAGAAATTGGAGAAGTGTATTGCATGCATGAAAATCAACAATAAATGGGACTAATGGATGACGAGTTTGGTATGGAGCTTTACGTGACAAAAACATGTATGAGTAAATAGAAAAAGATAGTTAGTATACAAAATGTGGAGTTTCCGGAGGTAGTATGACATTTGTAGGATAAATACTCCAAAAGGAGGAGTATAAACAACAAAAGAAGGATAAATGAGAAATTATAAAAATAGGATGGCATGAATCAAGTTTTGAATAGAGTGAAGAACATGACAAAGACATTCTGTCATCTGCACAACATGAAAGGAAAGAACAATAAAATGTCTGGAAAGAAAATAAGAAGATTGTGAGTTCAAATTGTAACTAACAAATTGTAACCAACAAATTGAAGAAGAATTAGGGGTTCCAAAGGAAATGTATATGAAGGAGGTGATATATTATGCATATGTGAAGGACACAGAGGAGGATCACTAAGTTATTGCATGGTAGGTTAATGAATAGTATGGAAAGAAAGTTACTTTTTGGAATATATTTGTATAAATTTGTGTAGGTGCAAAAACATATAGAAGTAGCTAATATTCCACAAAGAAACAAAAATAATGGAGAAAACAACTAGGTGTATCAAGCAATTTTGAAGGAAGAGTTATTATCACTCTTTCATATTAATGCATTATTGACTTGATGATATAGAAAAAGAAGCCCAATGTGCATGTAAAAAAGCATGTTTTTATAGGTGAATAATATCATTAGGGAGTTGAGGACAATAGAAGTTTTGAAGACAAAGAGTAGACACCAACCACATAAATTTTATATGAAGAACTAAATCAACAAATGGGAAGCAACTGGAAGTATCAACATATAGTAGAGCTAGCCATGAGGAAGAAAAATTCTAGAGATGCAATTAAATTAAGTAAAAAATCAACAATAAAACATAACTTGTTGAAAATACTCATGGAAATAAGATAGATAAACTACAATGAAACAAAGTATGGCATCCTAGAAGATATCATACATAAAAAAAGTAACAATATATTCAAACAATTGGACAACAATATCATAAAGCATGGGATCTAGGTGTAAATAAGTATACATAAGACACATCAATAGGAGTCCACAAATTTTGTAACCAAGGAGTTTGTGTTGGAAATATTGAGAGGGGGGTGAATCCATATTTCTTAGGAATTATCACTTTTTAATCTTTTTTTCAGAGCATTAGTTAATCTTCATTTATTGTTATTGTTCTTCTTTGGATGATCATAAACAATAATCAATGATAGACAACACCATACAACAATGCATAAAGATAAAACATAGGACACAAATATTTTTAGTTGGAAAACCCCCTCTGGGTCAAAAACCACCGAACACTTCTTTAGTAATTGTCTTCTCACTGCTAAAAGAAAATTGATTACATCAAGATTTCAACTAAAACTGAGGGAGGCGTCAACTCCCTGATTCACAAGTCATAACTTGTAGGACACTACTAAACTCTGATATATTTTTGCAACTAGAAGGATGCCCGAACGCCTTGTAGATCAGGCCACAACTTGAAGAGTGCCCCAACACTCTGTTTAATAGTTGCGTAAGAAAGGATGCTTCACTGCCCTGTTAGTTTATCGGCCACAACTGAATGGACGCCACAACATCCTGTGCAATACATAACTTGCCCTAGCACCACCCTGCTACCTTGAAGTTTTCTTAGGCTACAACCTAAAGGTGACTCCAATCACCCAGAAGAATTGATAGATAACGTTTCACAAATTTTCAGACTAGATCCCTTGTACTTTAAATCAATGTAGAATAGTTGTAAGAAAGATGTAGAATAAATTTTGAATCTTGGTAGGCACTGATCACTGTTCCCACAAATTGATCACTGCATGCTGCTACACATCAAGCTATTTCTGTTCAACTGCACATCACTGTCACTACACACTGCATATCACTGTCACTACAAATGACTGCATAAATATTGGCTATCACTACATGTCATTGCTCATGAATGAATAGTCATAAATTCTCAAACACTGGATCAAGTTGCACAGGATGCTGCAACCTTCTGGCACTGCTATCAAATGATGGCACAAACCAAGGTGCCTCAGATCATCTCTATGCCCTGCCTCTAATGCTCTCAAATTTTATCCATGGAGAGCTACCAACATACGTGTAAACACTTTTTCTCAAATGGTCAAACCCTGTTATCCATCCTTATGTCGAAAAGCTATACAACGACATGATCTTTCACTCAAAAATTGTGCTGCCCTGTAAGGTTACAATTTTTTCATTGTACACACTGTAGGTCATCACTACAAGAACCCATATAATCACTAGTACAAATTCCTAGGTTATCATTGTAATCTATAGGTCAAGTCATAATCAAGTAAAGTCAAAGTCAAGACATTGTCAAGTCATGTAGCAATCAATATGCCAAGTCAATGTCATTTTTAGGAAGACTGTTGTCATGTCACTATATATCTAAGGACACATGACTATTATGCAGTCTCTCTCTCTCACTATCTCACTAAACTACAAACATGTATCTCACTGTCATCAAGATCAAGATGCCATGTTAGTGTACCAATGTCCAAAACACTTCAAACTCAAGTCATAGTCAATATATTAATGTCAAACACTTGTGAGGTGTATTCATCAAAGGTCTATCTCATAAGATGTCAAGTCAATCAGCTCATATAATATCACAGTCATTTTCATTTCACTCCTCAATGTATCAAGTCACTAAATGTGTATCAGTTCATCACATATTTGCTATCACTGTTATATTATACTATGCAGTCTCATGTCATAGATTATTAAGTCAAGGTTCAAACTTAACATTCCACTGTAAAACAAATTCTGCCAATGTCACTTGCTGTAGATAGCATCCACTTCCATTCATTTAATAAGTCAAAATCAAAGTATCTATATACTTGTTATGCCTAGGTCTAAGTATCTCAAAGGTGAATGTCCAGTCAAAGTCAAATTGTCAATTGTTATACTAAATGTCATTACATAATATTAAGTCATATATGAGACATAGAACAAAAATCAAAGTCCTAGTTAAGTGAGGTCAAGGTCAAGCATCACTTGTTATTCATTTGCTTTCAACATTACCACTGTTAATGTATTTATGTGGTTGCTCCAATCTAAAGATAAGACAATTCATATTCTGTACACATATGCTATTATCATAAGATCACTGTCAATATATCAATGAAGGAAACAAGTCGCTGTATTATAACATTATCACACTGCCTATTTGTTAGTATTAGATTCAAAACCTCTGTTGTAAAGAAGTTTGTCTCAAATTAAAACACATTCATTGTTGCACTTGTCTTACAAGGTCACTATACAAATTTCTATATATCAAGTCACTGTGTATAGGGCAAGGTCATGATACTTATTTTTTGAGTGTAAAGCCAAGGTTACAATATAAACATCAATAGATTGTCACACTAAGTTGTGATTGTTAAAATAACTTGCAGGTTACCAACCATTAGAAGAGAGACCAGATAATTTTTTTGGAATAATTTCCTAAACAGTGCTAGGTCAACTTCAAGTTCTCATGATAAGGCCGCAAGGAGTATCCATAATCACATTGTTTAAAAAAAAAAACTAAAAGAGGTAGCACACACAATAAGAAATTATTACTGATTTAAGGGCCTGAAATAATGAAGGAAGGAGGCCAGAAACATAGATGCCCTAGCCAACATTTCACAGTCTCAGAAGCCTAAAAAAATGATTCAAACATACATATATCAAGAAAAAATTTCGCTGCGTTGGAGTAGGAATTATACCATAAAATAAATGAGAAAAATTCCAAATAGATAGAGACCTTACCTCTGAGTTTCTCTAAGAGAGATCCCTAAATATTTGCTGGATTGTGCCTCAGGCAGGCCGAAATAGCTTGCCTCAGATTTTTTTTATCTAAGATGAAAATCATAGAGCTGATGCACAAGAGAATGTGTTGAGTTATGATTTGTGAGGTTATCTTAAATTTCTTTCTATAGTGTACTGTAGGGGCTTCTTATGATGTAGTCGTTGGAGGATACTTAGGAAAAAAAATTAGAGGGTTTTAAGGTAGACATTAGAGGGGTTTAGTTATTAAAAAATGATTTTGTAGCCCTTGTAACTTAATCAAGAGAGCTGTTGCCATTAAAAAAATTAGATTAGACTTGCAAATCAAGAAAGGGACACTCCTTGTGAGTGAAGGTAGTTTGATGTCATTTCTTGACATGATTGATTTTTTAGAACCTTAATTTAGATGTTTAATAAATTTAATTTAGTTTAGTAGTTGTTAATAACTTGTTTATTAAATTCTAAGTAATTTTACACTAACCCTCCTTGGTGCGTTTTGTAGGTGACACATGAGTGTATTAAGTCAACGATTGATTTATTGTCTTTGGTTTTTGAAGTTATGTAACTTATACGGGGTGAGATTATGGTGAGAATCCCTGTCATATATTGACAACCGTTGGTGAATAAGGTGTCATGTATCTACCCCCTGGGGTTTTAGCCAACAAAACCGGGTCTTCCACTTTAAACTCAATTTTCTCTCAAACCAGAAGGAACCATAGGGCGTACGACATATCAACAGAAACATCCATTCGAGGAGAATCTAATGACCTCTATATTTAACAAAAAATCAATGGGTTGACCCTTCAAAAACCCTCGACAAGGTCGAGGTACATCCTTAGTCCAGGAAACCCAAACCCCAGGACTTGTGTTTTCAACCATCCAACAATATAACTGCTATATTGATGTAATCTAACTATTACTAAGAAGCGTTCATTAATAATATGACATCAATGATTGGTGTTTTTAGTCAAAGTCAAACCTAGTCAACTCCATGGGTTGACATCAATGACAACACCATCCAACGGTTTGATGCAGTAGCATCTTCTCAAAGTCAGCCCTTGGCCTCTATAATGTCAAACAAATATTTACCAAAGGGAGTGGGTTCCCTTAATTTAGGTTAGAGGATAATAATAAGGACTTATTTCTTTAAACCATGTAAATAACCATTTAGAAGATATGCTTAGTCAAATTATTCATTTAGATTTAATTTATTAGTTAGTAGAGAATATGGAGATAGTTAATATATTATCCATGAGTTATGTAATATTTCGATGCATGAAACCACCAAGTAGATAGGGGTTTTAATTTGGGTAATTAGTGATATACTTACATAGACAATTTGGGATCTGAAACAATCAAGAAGTTTCATATTCTAAGTATTTATGTAATCCTTTATGCATGGATTGAGGGGATGGTCAGGATGGAGGGCCTAAAATGTGTGAAATTTGTTTATTATTTTGTGTAGCATCGAGAGGTATTGTCACATGCCAATAGGCCTCCTAAGTCGACCTAGAAAAATTATATAAATTAAATTAAAATAATTTTCATTTTTGGATTTCATTTAGGCCCAAAAGGGACAAGTAGGCCCCACCATGAAAGGGTGTGTCCACTGGGGTAAACTCACCCATTCAACTTGTATATATACAAATGATGTGACACTTTATTTGATTACTCACTCATGATCATATCTCTTCTATATTAGCCACACATGGGAGCAAAAAAGGATGAAGTGAATGAATTTGGGCTTCGTTTTTGGCATAGATTTCTAGAAAATTTATTGTAAACCTTGTTGAAGAACAATTTCTCTAAGAAGAAGAGTTATTGGGTTCTCTCCCAAGTTTGGGTTTCCAAGGGAAAATTTGTTGTCTCTATTATGCATGGTTGGCTCTTTTTTATCTTATTGTTTCCCTACATTACTATAGAGATATTTTGTGTATATTTTCTTAATAATATATATGGCACAAGATAAATTAATTAAAATAATACGAAAATAATTATCAGATGAGAAGATTAGTTTACGCTTCGTATTATTGTAGAAAAATCAACAAAATCAGACCAAGAGAGTGGTCAAAGATAAACATGTGAGTTTAGTCCCAGAAAGGAAGGTTATATATAGAGTGGAAGTGTTTCTTTTTTTGGAGTCAGTTTTGGCCAGGATTGGTTACCAACATGATTTCAACAAGATTTGCCTAAGGCCTACCTCGACAATGTGTGTGTAAAGAAATGATGCTAATCTAACAAGCAATAACACACATTCAAAGTCACAAATAGAAAGTGAAGAAGTTAACTCTTATAGTGAGAATTCCTCGAGATCCCCAGGGAAGATATCCTTGAGATATTTTCTCCTAAAAATTGCATATGACCAGCACACGATGAATACAACCAATTCTTATTATCCTGAAAAAATAATGTTCGCACATACATAATAGATCAACCATATAAAAGATGAGAATACACAGAAGACAAATGTGGGGGAAGTCTTTTTATTAATATAGCATCAATGCTAAACCAGTGTACATTGATGAGTCCTCGTAACCTCTGCCTTTTTTCTATCTCCTAACATCTATGCTCACTGGTGAATGTACCTAGATGCATAAGTTTATCTCGGAAACAATATGGCAACATTTCGACATAAGTTCATTTCTTCTCCCCTGTGACTAGTGAAGAGCTTAGATTTTATATATTTTCCTCATGATTGGTCTCATTGAACCTAGACACTTTCTTGATCATATCATAGGTTATGATTAAACTAGACCAAATCAATGATGACTTGATCAAATTGGTTAAACTGGACCAAATTAATGCTTATCCAACTAAACTTTCACTCTGTTATATAACTATAGTGGAGAGAGGGCGTTTCTAGGCTTCTATTTTGACCTCAACACTAGAAAAGGGAATTGATAGGCCTTTTGTTTCAGACCCAGAATTGGCTAAGAGTGTTGAACCCTCAAAAGTCCACTTTTTTGGTTGTTCCACTAATCACAAATTGACCCTTTGACTTGGCAAGTGTTATGCTTTTCTCCTAGACCTCAGGGGGTGAATTTTTGAGCTATAATAATGATCAAGTATAAGAAACAAACAATTTAAATGACACACTTTTAAGACCACCCACATCATGGGAACTTTGATGCATATAGAGAGGCATATTCAGAGGATGAGGACTTCAAGGAGCTATTTCAAGTTGTAGAGACAGAGTCATTTGCATGATGGTGATAGCGCAATTGATTACCATCTCGAGGATGAGTTATTCTATAGGATAGAAAAGTAATGTGTTCCTAAAGGTGAGAGACTACATCTTAATAGAGAGGCTTAGATCTCTAAGGTTATAGGGCACTTTGGTGTAGGGAAGTCTATTGTGGCCAACTTGTAGAGGTATCTGTATTGGCCCATGATGTAAGAAAAGGTAGCTAGGTTCATAAGAGGATGCATGGTTTGTTGTACTAGAAAGCCTAGTAATAGGAAATAAGGTCCATATCATCTCTTACTTGTACCCACTCGTCCTTGCGAAAGCGTTTCCATGGATTTTTTTTGGAGTTTTACCAATGATTGAGAAGGGAGACAACTATTTGTTCATGGTAGTTGATAGGTTCAGCGAGAAGTGTGTTCTGATGGCTTGTAAAAATACCATCAATGGGAAATAAGAAACAAAATTTCTCTTTGGATAGGTCTAGGAGCACTTTGGGATATTGAGGATCATTATTTCAAACAAGGAAACAAGACTTCTTACTATATTTTGGACTGCATTGTGTGAGAAGACTGAAATGAAGTTAAAGAGGTCCACAAAATTTCATCCATAGACAAATGGGAAGAAATAAGTTGTCTAAAAGACTTTGGTGCAACATTTTAGGGGTTACAATTAGAAGCCTCTAAAGAATTGGTTACAATTAGAAGTATATGAAGACTTGGGGATGAAAATTTGGAATATATACACAAATTTTATAAAAGAACAAGACATACTTCTACTGATAATTCCCCATTTGAAACATTTTTTTTGTTTTTTCCACCTTCATTTTTGGATAATGTATATGGTATCAAGGAGGTGCAAGGGTGGATATGAAAATGGATCCCTAAAGGAAAGAAAAACTTCTTGAGAAGCTCAGGAAGATCCATCTACGTGTATAGGAGACACTGCAAAGGCCACAAGGAAAATACAAGGCCATGCATGATCAACACAAAACATAGATGTCATTCAAGGTGGGAGACAAAGTATTTTTACAATTGAATTCTTAACATGCGAAAGATGATTTATTTCTTCTTTTAGTGCTTGCTTGGTGGATTAAGTGATTTATGTCTTCTTTCCTGAGTATAACTTAGGAAAAGTACAATAATTAAATTAAATTAATTATTGTTGACTATTAAGTCATTTTCTAAGGATAAATAATTTAATTATTTAAGTGACTTAGAAATAGTCTCAACCATTGATTTCCATGATCTTCCAGAAGGGATATTAAGTCTAGGGATTTAGGCTTAATGAAGATTATAAAAAGAAGCCTAATGAAGAGGTGAACACACACAAGGAGAGGAGACACAACAAGAGAAAGTGATTTCCTCTAATGTGATTGGTTTAGTAGACTAGAGCGTATAAGAGGGGAAGTATAAGAGGATTTGAGGGTGAATCTAGTAGGTTAAGTTGTGGAGATTGCAGGGTTGAGTCGCTGAAGAAAGGGAGGTCAATTTAATAAGAGAAGCCACACTACCGAAGGCTGAATTTCTTGATGTGAAGTGGAAGCTCATAAGGAAGGAACAAGATTGATTTTCCAGCAGATTGATTGGGGAAAATTTCTCCACGGTGAATTCCTTTAGAGGTCGATTTCCATAAGGTCAAATTTATTGGGTTAAATTTATCTTGTAGGGGTTGAGTTACATGTTCCAAAAAATGATTTTTCCTTGTAATTCTTTGTGGATTGAAAACCTTGATTTTCCATATGAATAAATGATGAAAAATTGTTTTGGTGAGTTATTTATTTTTTGAAAAATGTGTGATTGATCTCTCCTATTTTTTATTTTGACTACATATATTTCTATATGTTAAAATACTAGCGATTTTACTTTTTAGTAATTCATAATCTATTTTTTTAATTAAATAAATTGCTAGGATAATTAATTACCATGATAAAATAAATTTAGGGTCATATTAGGAGATTTAACAATGAAAATGATGTGTCCTTTCACATTCCAAACTACTCCAAACCAATCTAGTTTCAAAGTGTTGTATTCCTTCAGCAAAATTAATCTTCACCTGTTCTACATCCAACTCCCCTTCCAAAACCACTTCAGATTGTTATATGCGAACATTGTGACCGAGTTGGCCATGTGAAAGATTAGTATTTATATCTTCACCCTTGTGAGAATTATAGAAAACATACTCATCATCTAAACATATGTTCCAGACAAAAGACTCTTGTAAGAGAAAATATTCACCTTGGAGGATTACTTCTTGGCAATGGTCTTCAACAATGAAGAAGATATAACAGTCATACCTCAAAGTTCATTCTTGGGTATTGACATGCCTTCCAATGGAGATATATTTATCTTCTAACATTTTATATGAAAGGTGGGAAATTGATGGTTAGCTACTAGATTCAAAGTCAAATCAAGTGAACCTGAGCCATAGCTTGAACCAAAGCCAAGTTCTAGACCATAGAGCCTAGAGCCTATAGCTTGAGACATAGTTGTAGCCAGAGACAGATTCATGTTCCATGAGCATGATTTTGTAGGTAGCCATCCTTAAACCACCAATGATATAAGACTTCAGTTTTTGCAACCCACTTCATCAACTTGTGCTCATATTTAAACCATTACCAAGAAACACTTCCATTTTACAGAAGACTTCAACTTCGAGCCAAATTTAGAATTGTTCTAGGAATCATTTCGAGCCTATTTCTAGTGTTGATGGTCAACCTTAAATAACCACTTGTAAAAGAATTTGGCTTCTATTGGGCCATCATTAGGGAGCACTTCCTCTTCAAAAAAGAACTTAGCTTCTATTTGGATTTATAATTGTTCTAGGAACTTCTTGAAGCCTAGTTCTAGAGTTGGTGGTCAACCTTAGATCACCATTGGTAGAAAAAGTTGAGCTTTTGTATTTTAGCTCTCTTCTTGGACTCATATACACCCCTTCAGTTTAAGGGGGTGGCGCGGGGGGGGGGGGGGGGGGAGATGTTGGAAGATTAATCCTCTCAAGTTATGAAAACTTTGGTTATTCACATGAGAGGAAGACGAACATCCTCAAGTGAATTCCAATATTTATTGGAATTCCAAGTGACATCTTGCAAAATGAAAATCAAGGGTCAGAAAATTGTGTATTAATATGTACATCTCGTGAATAGAATGAAATAACACAAGTTATCTAAAATTTCCTATGATTTTTGTGTGTTGAACACTTTCTAAAGATAAAGATTATGAAGAGATTGTAAATCACTTACTTTTAACGTGCGACTTTGTAAAGATAGTATACTTTGTTGTTGAATGCATTATTGGAAGAAAGGGGATACAAGAAGTTACTATAGTTGAAGAAGCTCTAAAAAATTGGAATGATGGCCATGAGGCAAGGAAGGATCATCACTTACTACCATTGTTTGTTGTACGGGTGATATGGGTATATAGGAATGAAATTAATTTTCAAGACAAGTTCATTACCCAGCCATGATATTCAACAAAATTAAGAGTTGCCAAGGACAGGACAAAGAAATAAACAAAAATTTCACAAAATTATAGAAGTGGAAGTTGAAATAACTATAACTTATGTTTTTTTTCTTAATTTATTTTTGTTTTTTATGGGCTTAGACAAAAACCCTAGGTGAGAGTGAAGAAGGAGTCATATTATACCTATATAAAGCACATTATCAAAATTCTATTTAGGGATTCAATCTAAAAACTAAGGGGAGATGAAGCCAATATGGAAATTCATGACACTTGCATTAGAGTAGGGAGTTTTACAACTCAAATTGGCTTTATGTCACACAATAACTTGATCATCATTGCATATCTTTAGATAGAAAAGGAGATCCAATCTAGACTCTAGTCATTCATGTGCAAACATGTTTAACTAAATCATATTACAAACAAACTTTTAAACAATGTTGTAATAAACAACATGAATCTCCTAGTATGACAAAATTTGAAACAAAGTTGTAATAAACACGAGTCTTCTAGGAGAATAGTCATAAAAGAGGAGGTAGAGAGAGTACAACCCCAAGGAAGCTTATGCTCTAACCGTTTTTCTTATAATTTTTAATTAAGTCTTTCTTTTCAAGAGTGAACATTAAAATATATATTAACCTATATACATTTTCTCATATTTTTGCGCTGAGAGGCGCTCTACAACCTAGTATGGAGGTAGATCTCAAGTAAAAACGCAAACGTGAACATAAACATAAACGTAAACATAAAACTCTACAACCCAGTATGGGGTTAGATCTCAAGTAAAAACGTAATCGTAAATGTAAATGTAAACATAAAGTTCTACAACCTAATATGGGGTAGATCTCAAGTAAAAATGTAAACATAAACGTAAACCTATGGTTTAGATTTCACCTAGAAACGTAAACATGTAAATGTAAATGTAAACATAAACATAAACTTAATGTTATTTGAAAATTTAATCTAATGAAATGGTGTAGATCTCATGTAAAAAAACATAAACATGTAAATGTAATGTGAAAATTTAATCTAATTAATCTAATGTTGGTCCTAATAAAAAAACACGGCTCTACCTAACTATATAAATAACACAAAAATAAAGTGTCCAATTCTATTTATGAGGAAGCACAATGTTAAAATATTTCAAGATCTGTTGGAAGTGGGAAACTATTTCGGTGTGAGAAGGATTTCTAGGTTTGATTTCTTTATCCGTGAATCTTTTTAATTTTTATTCAAGGCAATTTTTTTTGGCATGTTCTGTTCAATCCAAAGGGTTTTTTTTGGCATGTTCTGTTCAATCCAAAGGGTTGTTTTTATATTTTATCTTTTTCATAATGAATTTCGGGCTCACAATAAACATTTTGGACTGTTATTCCCGAGGCCTGCAAATTTGTTTGTTCAAAATGGATGAATTTTTACTTTCTAAGGGTGGTGTTAAATTTAGAGATTAGAGAAGAATTTTTCCCCTCTGAAATTCCACATTTTAACAACTGGATTTTGTTCACTGCATTTGAGTTTCACCAAAACAAATCCTTCAATTTCTTTGTTAATAGAGCCTATATACACTGAGATGCATATTATCTTTCACACATTACAAAGTCCTTTGATATTGCATTACAACAAAGTGGTGTTTGGAAAACTATAATAAAATAAGATGCATATTATCTTTCACAGACTACAAAGTCCTTTGATATTGCATTACAACAAAGTGGTTTCTAGATAACTATAAGTAAACATGACAAAACCTGTATATATTTCAGATTACACTTATAAAAGTAAACATAAATGTAAACAACCCAGTATGGGGTATATCTCACATAAAATTGTAAAAATGTAAATGTAACTGTAACTGTAACTGTAACTGTAACTGTAAATGTAAATGTAAATGTAAATGTAATGTTTAACATTTAACATTTTTAATCCAATGTCGGCCTATATAAAAATCAATCTAATTATTAGTATCTATAAACACAATATAAATTTAAATATAAAGAGGTTTACAAACACTAAAAAAAGATGTATGGTAAATAAATAAAAATATAACTAAACTAGAGGTATGGAAAATAAATAAAACATATATATATTTTTTTAATATTTACTCCAGACGTATGGTAAATAAATAAAAATATAAATAAACTAGAGATATGGTAAATAAATAAAACCTCTGAGCCAAATACCATATTTATAAAATACGTATGGTAAATAAATAAATATCCAAGAGGTATAAATAGGTATGATAAATAAATAAAAATATATCAAATAGGATTAGAAATCAACATCTAATTATATACCAAACCTATGGGCCAAATACCATGGTAAATATAAGAGACATGATTAATAAATATAAATATAAATAAACCAGAGTCATGGTAAATAAATAAAACATCTTTTTACTAACACTCAAAAAATAGGTTTTCTTTAGGTGACCCTATAGGCCAAATACCATGGGCCAAATTATTATTAATACCATACAAAAAAACATTATTAACCCTATTATTATTATTATTGTTATTAAATCTAATGTTCATATTAATATATTAATATTATTAAATTCAATAACTTTAGATTAATACAATATTAAATTTGTTATATTATAATATATATTAATATATCATTATATCTATTAACTCTAGATATATATGGGAGGGAAGAACAAAGACATACAGTGATAGAGGTGGAGAGATAGGGGGAGTGACAAGGGAGAGTTGGAGATAAACTTAAGGACACGGGAGAGGAGGAATTGAGAGAGAGAGAGGGAGATGAGTGAGAGATGTAGAGAAGGGTAAGAGAGGGAGAGGGAGACACAAAGATGGAGGGGGAGAGAGAGAAGGAGAGAGGGAAGGAGATAGTGAGAGGATTGGAGAGAGAGAGAGAGAGAGAGAGAGAGAGAGAGAGAGAGATGGGTATAGAGAGAGGAAGGTAGGAGATAAATGGAGAGAGAGGAAGAATGAGAGAGGAATTTCAGGAGAGGAGGAGAGAGGGAGGGAAGAAGAAAGACATAGAGAGTGAGAAGTGGAGAGAAAGGGAGTAACAATCGAGAGATGGATAGAGAGAGAATATGTTTAGGGGTGAAATAAAGAGGCAAAGAAAGAGAGATAGAGAGAAGGGGGGAGAGAAGGAGAGAGGGAGGGATATAGTAACATGTTTGGAGAGAGAGAGAGAGAGAGAGAGAGAGAGAGGAGGAGAGTGAATTGGAGGGAAAAGAGAGGAAGGTAGGAGAGAAAGGGAGAGAGAGGAAGTACGAGAGAGTGGACTTGAGAGAGAGGAGGAGAGAGGGAGGTAAGAAGAAATACATAGAGAGTGAGAAGTGGAGAGAGAGAGGGAGTGACAAGGGAGAGATGGAGAGAGAGTGTGTATGTTTGGGGGTGAGATAAAGAGACAAATAAAGAGAGATGGAGAGAATGGGGGAGAGAAGGAGAGAGGAGAGAGGGAAGGATATAGTAACAGAGTTGAAGGGTGAAGAGAGAGAAAGAGATAGAGAGAGAGAGAGAGAGGATGTGAGAGAGTGGAGAGAGGGAGGGAGAGAGAGATGGATTTGGAGGGGGAGAGAGGGAGGTAAGAATAAATAAATACAAAGAGAAAGGTGGAGAGAGAGAGAGGGAGTGATAAGAAAAATGCATAGAAAGGGAGAGAGGACAACAAGAGGGAAGAGAGGTAGAAGCGGGGAGAGGGAGAGAAGGGGAAGAGAGAGAGAGAGGGAGGGAGAGGAGGAGGGAGGGATAGATATATAGATTGGAGAAAGAGAGTGTATGTTTTTTGGGCGATATAGAGAGACAAAGGGAGATAGAGATATACATGGAAGTTAAGAGAGGGAAGAAGAGAGAGATGGAGAGAGAGAGGGAGGGACAGAGAGATTGATAGATATTGAGTGAGAGAGTGTGTGTGTTTGGGGGTTGAGATAGAGAGACAAAGAAGGATTATATATATATATATATATATATATATATATATATATATATATATATATATATAGAGAGAGAGAGAGAGAGAGAGAGAGAGAGAGAGAGAGAGAGAGAGAGAGAAGAATATTTATTGCACTAGATGCATTGATTTCAGTTTAGATGGTGATTTCTAATCATATTTCATTTCTTGCACTAGATGCATTGATTTTAGTGTAGATGTTGATTTATAATGATATTGGATTGTTTGTACTATATGAATTGATTTCAATGTAGATGATTTATGATTCTATTTGATTTTTTTCACCAAATGCATTGATTTTAGTGTAGATGGTGATTTCTAATCCTATTTGATTTCTTGCGCTAGATGCATTGATTTCAATGTAGATGTTGATTTCTAATAATATTTGATTGCTTTCACTAGATACATTGATTTCAATGTAGATGATTTCTAATCCTATTTTATTGCTTGCACTAAATTCATTGATTTTAGTGTAGATGACGATTTCTAATCATATTTGATTGCTTGCACTAGATGCATTGATTTCAATGTAGATGTTGGTTTATAATCCTATTTGATTAATTGCACTAGATGTATTGATTTTAGCGTAGATGTTGGTTTATAAACCTATTTTCTTACTTGCATTAGTGCATTGATTTGAGCGTAAACGTTGATTTCTAATCATATTTGATTGCTTCCATTAGATGCATTGATTTTAGTGTAAATGTTGTTTTCTAATCTTGTTTGGTTTCTTTCATTAGATGCATTGATTCTAGTGTAGATATTAATTTTTGATTTGATGTAATTGATGTATGATGGTACATTAATTTTGAATTGATTGGATTAATATTATGCATTGATTTCAGTGTAAGCATAAAAATTATTGACAATGTACATTGATTTTTGTGTTATAGTAATTCAACCTATTAGTATTGGAGAGAAATAGAGACAAGGTATGATGTTTACTACAATATCTCAAGCTAAAGATTTAAATGGTTTATGATTTAACCTGTCCTTTTAATATAATCGATATGTAAAGATGACAAAAGTAACAAGGATGATAACAAAAATAGTAGAAGAAAATAGTTTGAGATGAAGACTATTTGTAATTTATTATATTCTTATTATTCATATTTTCTATCATTCAACACTATTACATTGTCACTTTACATTCAAAATTTTTATTTCATCATTAAAGTTATTCATAATATTTATCATCTCAACAAACTAAGGTAACTAAGCAAATTTAAAATTAAAATGACCAGATTAATCTGAGACATACATATTTAAAATTATTATATTAATATTAGATGATTTTACATATTATTGATAAAATCAATCATCTGTTCGTTAGATTTTCTTTGGCCGCACACGACTGAAACCAGCCTAGATCCATCTTAACTCCAGATCTATCAAGCGCCAAGAGGGATCAAATCTCTCGAGGTGCAAACCTTTCCTCAATTTTTTCACTCAAAAAAGAGGTTTTCACCTCGAGAGATTTGATCCCTCTCGGTGCTTGATAGATCCAGAGTTAAGATGGATCTAGGCTAGCTTAATGAATTCTTGCTTTCCAAGGGAGTGGAAATTAAAATATATATTAACCTATATACCTTTTCTCTTGTATATACATGAATGCAATTTTGATATTGTCTCATATCTGGATAACATTTGTACATATTTTCACAACCATCTTAGGTTTGGCTTTCTGAAAATTAGAGATGCTATGCTCGTACAAATAAAAGGTTAAGTTGATGATGCTTAGTTATTAATGGTATTATTTATTTATTTTAAATTTTAATTTAATCAAAGAATATCTGATACCCATATGTAAGACCGTTGTTGATAATTTTATATTTAATCTAATTACTTATTAAATTATTTAGAAAATTTGCCATACCTTAGTCATTCTAAAAATACACACATATTGAAAAATAAAAGTAAAACAAGAGTCTAGAAATACACAAAAGCACCTTGTAGGTATTTGGGTTATCTGATTATGCTATTTATAACAAGACTAATAGTTGGAAAGTAACATAGTCCTTGCCTCTACTGCTAATTAATTGGTTTAAGCAGCGTGAGATTTTATCGTTTTTTCCGCACATGATTATGCGCTAATCACCTCTGCACAACTTACGTGTAAGAAGATAGCAAACAAAGAACTGCTAATTAAATGATTAAAGCAGCGTGGGATCCAAATTTTATCGTTATTTCCACACATGATTCTGCACTAATCAATTCTGCATAACTTACATATAAGTAGATAGCAGGTAAAGAAGATTACTTTGTGGAAGGAAGCTCAATGTGCAGAAGTTCAACTCATTGTGTCGATCTCTTCACATTGACTTTATTTCTGCATAATAATCTCTTCGAAGTTGACACTTTTAAAAATAACTTTTACAACTCTAAAGCTTTCATTGTATGCACACACATAGTCATATCCGCGTAACGAATACATTTTTGTATTTGTGCGGAGAGGTCCATATTTCATCCACATTGCTTGTTCCACACTACTACAACCACACAACTTCGATATGTGCTATATTTGGACACGTAACTCTATACTGTGAAGAGGTCCACATTTCATCGACTAAAGGATTTTATTGCTAATATTTTAGTAAGCGATTGACTTATATGATATTATTGGTGATATTCATATTTTCGAATATCTTTTTGTATTTGTACGGAGAGGTCCATATTTCATCTACATTTGTGTCTCAACCCATGCTCGTTCCACACAACAACAAATGCACAACTTCTTATGTACACGCTATATCTAGATATGTAACTCTATTGTGCATAGAGTCCCACATTTCATTTCATTTCCATCTCATCTATTTCATCCACTAAATTCTTTTATTGCCAACATTTTAGCAAGAAATTAACGTATACGATATTATTGGTGATATTCGTATTTCTGAATATCCTTTCGTATTTGTGCGGATAGGTTCATGCTTACAAAAAATGTTCGTAAATAATAATTAAAAAAGACAAAGAAAGCAATTTATTTGACACCCCCGTCTTTGTAACCATCTTCGAAAAACTTCGTCCACACAATGACTTTTGCAATTGACAACACCCTTTTATCAGTGATTGACATTCGAAACCCGCACATGATACCTTTGAGCAACTAGCTTCAAACAACCACCTTCACACAACTACTTCCCTTCTTTCAAAAAAACGTTAACCATAGCTTGCAGAGTATTATAGAGAAAATCTTCGTTAACCAAAAAATTGAATTATTTCCAAATGCGAACAGAAGAATGACAAATGTAAATTGGTTTAGAAGCTTGCAATACTATACAAATTATGTATCTTTGCACTATTGCTATTGTTCAAGCACAACTTCATAGATAACAATTTGTATAAGGCAATAAACACAATTTGCAAAGAGAAAATGCTACACGCCTCACTGTTTTCTCTATCATTGCAAATAACTTTTCTCTTCTCATTATACTAGCTATTTTAAATATTTGCAATCTTGTTTCCCTAAAAATCAGTACATGCAACCATTTTGTGTTTGAAACACGGTACAAAGATAAAACTGCCATCCAATTCAAGCTTTCATTGTATGCACATGTATAGTCATGTTCGCATAACGAATATATTTTTGTATTTGTGTGGAAAGTTCTGAATTTCATCCACATTTCTTGTTCCACACTATTTTTCTTCACATAAAGATGACTACACAACTTCTTCCATACACACTATATATGAACACATAGCTCTATTGTGTGAATAGGTATACATTTCGTCCACTAAAGGATTTTACTGCTAATAATTTAGTAAGAAATTGACACATACAATATTAATGGTGATATTTGTATTTTTGAATATCTTTTTTTATTTTTATTTTTATTTTTATTTTTGCAGAGAGGCCTGTGTTTCATCTACATTTGTGTCTAAGCCCATGCTTGTTCTGCACAACGATGACTACATATATTTTACCGTACACACTATACATGAATAAATAACTCTATTGTGTGGAGATATCCACGTTTCGTTCACATTTATGTCTTAGCTATTTCGTCCACTAAAGTATTTTATTGCTAATATTTTAGTAAGAAATCAACATATACAATATTATTGGTTGTATTGTTCTCCACATAACCTTTGCAGATGCACAACCATCTCTGCACAACTACTTCCGTAGCCAATAATGCCCTTAGTCATTGACAGTTGAAACTAATATTAATTAGTGATTATACATTGTGAAATATGTCCCTAAATAAGAATTAAAAAAGAGATTTGACCTCCACAAAAATTCGTTGGCACAACTACTTCTGCACTCAATAACGCCCTTAATTGACATTCAAAACTTCACACACAAAATCTCCAAACAACTAGCTTTGAAACTTATGCTAAAAAATGATTATACATTGTGAAATAAACCCCTAAATAATAATTAAAATATAGATTTATATATTTATTATCTTAGTAAACTTTGGAAAAAACTTTAGCACAACATTTGCACATGCACAACAACCTCAACACAACTTCATCCACGCAACTAATTCCACACTAAAAACGTCCTTAATTGACATTCGAAACTCTGCACACGATACCTCTAAACAACTAGCTTCACACAACAACCTTCGTATGCAGAAGACCTCGAATCTCTTGCACATATTCTGTCCTCCACACAATAAACGTTCCACACAATGACCCTAATAATCACTATGAAAAGGACCTCAACTCTCTCCCACATACTCTATATTATGCACAAGCAAACATAAAAATACTAATTCGGTGTTTGTTTAACCATACCACCCACCCCTCCAAGGCCTATGCAAACAACCTGCAACCACATGAATTCTTGCATCATTGAATAGAGGATTAACACAATAGTTCCCTACAACTGCATCAACAACTAGCTTCACACAACCACCTTCATACAACTATTTGTGTAGTTGGAAAAAAAGTACAAAGCCTTCCACACATTCGTTACACAATTTATTCAACACCCTTTTCTATGCAAAAGATCCCCGTTCTCCCACAGATATTCTTCCGCACTTTGAAACCGTACCAATTATTGCATTATTCATCAGTATGAAGTCACTTACTATGCAAAGGACCCTAACTCTCCCACACATAATAATATTATTTTGACATTTGCCTCTGCAAATATTCATAGTTCAAAACTCAAAGTTCTCCACAATTTCCAGATATCGTTCAAGGAATTAGAATACCAATTTCCATTACAACAAATTCATTTACTTTACAGTTTTCCTTGGACAATTGCGATTCTATTTAGCAGTTTTTTTTTATAAATGTAATATATTTTATAAGTTATATCGATTTAAAAACTTGTTTAATCTTTCTATGGCAATGAATTATTTAGATATTTGTTTTGCAAACAAAGAAAAGCGTTATTGTAAATTAATGTCACTGAAAATTGCAATGTAACAAACTTATATTTCCTGAGTAGTTATAGAACTTGCAAATTTGATAAATGAAGACAATAATGTAAAAATTATAATGCAGACCAAAAAAAGACATAGCATAGTACAAAAAATATAGTCGGAAAAGAAAAGTAGTCCATTAGATTATGTTTATGTACAATGTTATAGTAGTATTTGCATTGGTAGAAAAAATCATCTTGTTGCTTTGATGAGTAGATTGCTAATCTTGTTTGCATGAGTATAGTATATTGATTGATAATGCAAAATTAGATCGTAAATGTCTAGTAAAACTAAAGAGCTATTAGGATGCCTGGAAATGCAGTAAGCGAGCAATATTCCCTTTCCAAATTTCTTAACAATGTAAAATAAGAAACCTGTCAGTGTATATGTACAACTATGTTTTGGTGGTCTATTGTAAATGTGTCATGCGTCTCGAAGTTGCTCAAGATTTCAATAGCATCTATTTTGTCTGCACAATATTGGTCATAGGAAATTTGTCGTAGTGCAGATAATACTCTTTCCAGTTCGATGCCCCTCAAAGTACACTAATTTTCTGTCTTGTCCCTTGCGTGTATGATGCAATTTAGCTGGTGAAAATAAAGAAACTGAGTTTCGTGTAAGCATATAGCAAGAAAAAAATATTACTCTACAGAAGGAATTTTAGTGTGCATAATTTCAACTCATTGTTCCGACCTCTTTATATTCAACCTCTTTCCATACAATAATCTCTTTAGAATTGACGTTTCTATAGATCTCTTAAGATTTAATTGTATGCACTTCGAAAGAACTTCCGCACAACTACCTCCACACAACTTAATTGCCACCTTCACACGCATATTGTATTTAAATAAAGCAATGTGCTCTCGTGCAAAATTGCATTTTGAGTTTCGTGTAAGCAGATAACAACCAAGAAAAAATACTATGTGAAAGCAAGTTCAATATGCAGAATTTCAACTCTTTGTGCGGACCTCTCCACATTGAATCTCCTTTGACACAATAATCTCTTCGGAATCAATGATTTTAAAAATAACTTTTACGTATTGCAACTATGCAAAAAGATCTCAAACTTTTATTGTATACACTTCAGACTCACCTCCACACAATTGTTTTCTCATAACTATTGTTGCAGTCAATAACACCTTGTGTTACATCAGATCTGCACACACGCAATCATCTCTGCATAAGTTCACTTGTACATCTATTTCTGTACTCAATAGCACCATTAGATTAATCCACACAACTATAAATAATTAAAAAATAGACTTGAATTTTTACTATTTTAAAAACTCTTTCACAAAGCCTTCCATGCATTTGTGTAGCTATTAGACAAGCGTACATGCACTTTAGATTACGCTATCTTAGATGAAAGAAATAGAAATGAGATAAATCCTAAATAAGTATGTAATTAATAATAATTAAAATGCATTTCATTACATTATGTTTTACATGTGAATTTGTATTTATTTCATTTGTTGTGATTAACATTTGAATCCAAATACAATTCACTATCTTAATAACTATTGAGGTTTGTTGGGCTAGAAAGTGTTACTATTCTATTGCAATCACCTTTAACTAGGATAAGAGTTTCCATAATGCAGGGGAAGTTGCATGGAGTGAAAGCTCTGCATAGAAATATATGATCTCAATAATAAATAATAATAATTATACATTGAACTATGATATTTGTTTTTTTGTAGCATTGTGAAAAGGTTTCATATTTTCATTTTGACTAATTTGCTTATAGACATATACAATTTGTTTGCTTAAAGCAAATATATTTTTAAATAAGACCTACTGAACATAGAAACTTGTTTTATTTTGGGTTTTTTTTTAATGTGAAATTCATTTTAAAGCTTATGTTGCAAGTCATAAAAGTTATAGTAGTCAATTGTAAATGAGTTTTTTTTAAACATTACTAGACACAAAACTAGCTGTGCCGAAGTGGTTGTGCGTGTGCAAAGGTTTTACAAGGCACAAATGCATATGCATATTTAAGTATTTATATAACTCATGCTATATATAGAAACCTCTTTCACTGGGATATTTATTAATTAAATGACATTATTTAATAATAAATTTTACCAATTGCAAAAAAGAAAAAATAATAATAATGTTATAGCTGAAGTTTTGCTAGTAATTGTAATCAATATGAAAGGCATATACTGCATATGGAAAAGAGAGGAATTGAAAAATTGCACTATGTAAAAGCGGAAGAAAGGAGAAGAAGAAGAAACATAAAAAATAGAGCACTTTCATTGTGCGGAGTGCGGTTTCACCATTTTTCATAGACGATATAATGAAATTAACAGTTCGGTATCCTTTTGATGAAATGGACGGATCAACATGTACTAAAAATGTAAATGATATTATCTATAGCTGACATCGATACAATAGTGAATGCGATCTTTGGCAACTCGTAAGCTAGCTGTCATTATTAGAAAATATTCACATTTAATTTGTTTCGTACAAGGAGTAACTAATTTATGAATTTTGAGTTTTTTTTTTGAACTATTTGTGCTATTTCTCGGCAATGTCTGCTTTAATTCACTAGTAGAAAATGAGAAATTAGTGACTAGGTGACTAAAATTTTTAGTCACTACAACTTTTCCAAGTGAAATACTACAAAAAATGAGCAATCTTAAGTGACCTAGCTAGAAACGACTAACATAAATGACTAATTTAGTCTTGGGTTAAAATATACGACTAGCTAATAAGTAATACAACTAAAAATGACTAACGTGAATGACTAATTTAGTCTAGGAACAAAAATACGACTACCTAACAAATACTACAATAATATAAATTAGTCATTTATGTTAGTCATTTTAATTGTGTCACTTCAACAATCTAAACTTACAAGTGATAGGGGGTTCAAAGGCTGTTATAGATTGGTTGAAAGGTTATACTTCCTTAAACACTTCTTTATTGGATCAATGGATGATTAGAGTTATGGAGATGATTAGAATCTTCAGGGTTATATCCTTTGATCACATTCATAGAGAATTAAATTCAAAGGTTGACAAATTATCCAAAATGGGAGTGGTCTTACAACTAGGTCAAATACATTATGAATAATAATTGAAAGGAGAAGTGTTGTTAGTAGAGAACACATTTCCTTTATTCGAAGTCCTAACTTCTCATGCACATCTACATTTTTTATTATTATGGTCCTGTCCATTGAACTTAGGGTACTAGTTTTTAACATGGATATCAAGTTGTTTATTTTGGAAATATATTCAATATTGAGAGGCGGGGGGTGGAGGGAGGGGGTTGAATTAGTAGTGTGGCCATTTTTTTTTTTTTTTTTTTATTATCATTTTTTCTGCAATTACTTAATATTTTATACCATGCACAAACTGAATCACAAACCATAGATTAGAGCACCAAAAATAATGAATGCAACCATAAAAAATTCAACACATAAACAAAAGTGTTTCTGGTGGAAAACCCATCCTGAGAAAAACACCACCTTGTTGTTGTTGCGCTACTCAATTCTTTTATTAATCATCAAGCAAATTACACATGGATAATCTCACTTCAATGAGCCTCGAAGACTTGCTTCTTTCACAATCTTTTGGTCCTTTCAGACAAGAACATGTTTCTCTCTCAGATCTACGGACTACCATCTGCAGAATGCCACCATGATTAGTCGATCCTTTCCCCACTCCGATGGGACTATCCAACTCCTATTGGATGGAGAAAACTCCTCCCTCTGCTGAATCCACCAAGTCGTTGTCTACTCAAAGCCTGCATGCCTTCACTACCTCCATGCAAGCCTCCTTTCATCTATTTTCAAATTGGACGTTGAAAACTTGCTCAACATGAGCACTGTAGCAACATAGCATCAAGTCTCTATCAAATGATATTTTAAGAACAAGATGCCGTCAAACATCCAACACAAAACTCCACACCATCTGGAACAGAGTCTCCTCAACTCACTACATCAATCCACACATCAAACTCCTCACTCACTGCATAATGTGATGACTGAAATATTCTTAAGCTCATTGCTGCTACAACTGCAAACTGATTCAGTAAATCTGCATAATATGGCTCACACAGTTTGCAAGCTCTTATTTAACTTCTCACTCACTCAACATACACATTAGACAATTAATCAACCAAATAGACTCAATGTATTCCTCTATTTATCAAATTCCTGAGATGATTAACTTAGTAAATGCTACATGTTATGGAAGACACAACAACTCCTTTCACATGCTTTAGATTTGGTTTAGAAAGGCATCTTGACCAAATCAAGCACTAATTCCACTATCCCTTTGATATCTTCAAACTTGATCTGCTTCTAGAGACACCACAACCTTTTCTGACCACATACTCGAAATTTCTGATCAAGATATAACATAAAAACCAAATAAAACATTTGAGCATGAGAAACATGGAGAAAACTCATCTACATGCCTGGTCGCTCCCATGACACACTGTGCAAGCATCCAGGTCCTTAGTCGCTCTCATGACACACTATGCCAACAACTAGAGTTTCCCCCACAAGCTTCTGTGCATGCGTCTAGGGCAGAGAGTCTTCTTTTTCTCCCAATCTAGACCGAATTTTGAAAAACTGGGCATAAAGAAGATAATTGGGTCCGTTCTGCACAAAACCCATGTCTCAAAATTTTGAAATTCATCTTCATTTTCCCAAAAATTCCAATCCAAAACTTCCACTTCTATCCAAACACCATACTCAACAACTGGGCCAAAAATTGAAGTAAAACATATGTTCTTCAGTCCAGAACCTCTGCCACCTGATCCATTATCTTATTCTGCTCTTGTACACTCCTCCAAGCCTCTACAATAGGTCTGCAACTAAAGAATAAGCAAGAAACAAGTCTAAACACCCCCAACATCTGTAGCATCATTTCTTACCTTTGTAGCAACATATCCAAGTCTTGAAGCATAAAAAACATGCCATACAACTGCCTCTAACACTGGCGGAAGCACCTCACACAAGCAACCTCAAACCATCACATGAAGGGACAAAGTAATGTCTCCAAGACAAGTAGAGACATATGCAGCACCACGAGATCAACACTCCAACCACCTGTAGTAGAAACATATCACACCATGAGTAGCTCACCATCCTCATGTAGCAGCAACATCTCTAACCAACACATCGTGTCTGGAAACCATTGCCTTAGCAGCCACAACATCACCTCTACTAGGTCTAGTCATAAGTATGTTGACATCAATGCCAACTAAACAATACCATCACCAAACATGCATCCATCACTCATGCATATGACCAGAAACACCAAGAGATCATGGACATCAGTTCCAACACCATAATGCCAACAAACTCCATCTTTGGCATTGATGGCAACCTCAACAGAACATGTGAGGCTAACTCATCAATCCAAAATCTCTCCCCCTTTGACATCAATGGCAAGGGCCATGCAAACATGGAAGTACCATGCCAATAATGTGCTGGAAGAGAAGAGTGCTCCCCTTGTCATACTCAACACCATAACTGATGCATCGCATAGAAGTATCCTCTATAAGATAAACATGTAGAAAAATGAAACTGATTGCGAATACCGCTAGCCAATTCCATGCAAAATCTCAAGACTGAAACATGCTACACCTAAGCATGTAATGGAGCTGCAATCAATACTCTGCTTGCTGAAACAACACATCTGCATGCTGCAACGAGCCTCCTTGCAAAATACAAGAGAATAATACTTATGAACCATGTCTCTTACTAACTTTGGACATGATACAAAATCCGTAGCAATACATAATGGTTCATGGAGAAAATACATGGTTGTGACATCTACATAGGACTTGACATATGAATCCTCTAAAACCTCCTATCACCAACCATGACTCTGTGGGCCAAAGTTTACATCATGCACCCAAATGTGTGGGGATACATCAATGATATACATCATAATACATGACTTGGATATCCATTGATCCATACATAGTAAATGACGATACATACTAGATACCATGGGTTTCTCCATGAGCAATGTGCCCAAAATATGACATAATGACAATACATGGATTTTACATTCACACACAATGGTGCTCTCATCAATACATACCCAATACATTAAATAACACGAGTACATGGAAAATTCATCCAACACAAGGCCTCCATGTGAAATAACATACTCTCTCAATGTGTAGCAGTAATATAGAAGCACCATCTAAAACATGTGCTAGTGCATGGGGCCATAATCCCATAAAAAAATATCCTGCAACAAAATCACCATGCAACCACCATACTCCTCATGTGCACCAACAAGAAAGTTAACTAATAGCAACAACATAGGAATATGTCATAAGCATCAACAAATACATCCAGAACATAATGCACCATAGGTAGTAGTAGCAACAATAACATTATGACTGACCAGCAACATCCAACATACCAAGCATCTTAGGCAACAACTAATACTTATCCTCGTCAAAGGTGAGAAATATATCATTAATGAGGCACAAGCATCAAATCGGTGAGCAACAACACAAGTATACTCCATATATGAGTAGCAATCATCATAACTAAACCATCCAAATACATATCATGAGCAGCGACATGATGCATATAGAATAGTAAGCATGGCCAATAAAATTCATACTCTAGATGAACTAACTCCAACACAACATCTGATCTCCACGGCCGCAACATATGCATGACAACATATAGAAAATATGATCTATAAGTAATATCATCATAAAAATAACAACTATGTCATGCAATCATACCATCTTGCAACAAAATCAATGCCAAAATCACCATACAACCCTACTATCTCATCTAACAAGCAATGTGTGGTAGCAGAAAAAAATATCTTCCTGAAACACAACGCCAACACATTCCAAAACCATTTGAAAACACAAATGCTCCCCCTGAAGGTGTGATCGCTCATCACACCTAGACAATGCACATAGAGTAAATATATGACTACCATATCAACAAACACATCATAAACACTCCAACATGCAGTTGCTCCAAAAACCATTAGTAACAACATAAATTATCCAATGATAAATAATCTGGAAGAAAATAGATTAGACATAAAAATACACTTCACCTCCAATAATACAGGTTGATTTTGTGGACCTGAATGTACATGAGGTTGAAATAAACTCATCATATGCTGATACAAACTCCATAATACGATCCACCTGAGGTTATGTACCTATCATAATCTACAATCCTTAATATGTATGCATGAAATAACATTGGACTGCATGAGGGAATGCTCGTCACTAGTTGAAGAGTTGAAGCTCCTTCTTCTTCCACACAGTCTTGGGTTGCTTCCTTTCTTCCTTTATCCGCTTCTTCTCTTCCTTCACTGGTTTTGTGCTCGATCCTCTTGGTTTTTGTTTCTTTTGACGGTTTTTCCTTGAATAACAAGGAAAAAAAAATCTTGCCATATGGCCAAATCTATGGCAAATATAGAACTCCACAAGGCTAAGAGGATCAACTCTTCTTCTCATGCCAAACCTAAATCATGCATGAAATCTGTCTCTCCTCCAAAGTTAGACCTCCAATCTGTTACCTTATGGCCAAACAAGTGACATGAGTTACAATAACCATAAAATCACAAGTATACCTATTGGCCATTTTCCTTGGTTGCTGATATTGTTGGAATCTCTACTGATATGGTCTATATGTTTTTCTCCAACAATTTGCTGCAATATGCCCAAACTGATGACAACGACAGCATCAGATCTCATGCATCAAAGGAATGAAAGGACTTTGCTTCCTTTGAAATCTAATGGAGTTTCTGCGATCATCTCTAGGAGAAAATGATCTTTTGAATGTAGGTGCTCCTTGAGATTTTCTTCTCCAATGTTCGTTTTACTGCCTGATTAGCTGCTCGTTTTACTTGCTTTTCCGTTGCTGGTTCTTTTGTTTGCTAACTAGTTGATGGATACGATTCTTGTTTCCTTGGATCTCAATTTTGTTGCTGCTGTTGTTCACAAGGTGATCTTTGGATTTCAAGTAAATTATCCAAGGCCATGGTACTCTTCTCCAACTTCCACTGCTTTCTCAAGGAAACAATTTCAACTTCTAATTTCTCACATTCTTCTAGCTTTACTTGATATTTTTTCCTCATTCCTTCCTCAACTCTTTCAAACTCTGCCATTTTAACTTTCAATGTCACAACCTCTTCCTTGAGCTTAGCCTCCTTGTCATCATAGATCTTCAAAAGTTTCTCTTAATCCTTGCATGCATATGTTAGTCTAGTAATCTTAGTTCTAAGACTTTTAATAGAATTCTCATCTTCATTATGTGCTTTAACATGATCTAAATTAGAATCATCAATATTATAAATTAACAAAAAATCATCAAGATTTATACCTTTAGGAGCATGAATTTCTGGTTCCTTCTCGTCATCTGCTGAATCATGTGCAGTAGAAGAATGAGATTCTTATTTATGGAATCTCTTCTTATTGTTCTTCTTCTTGTTTCTTTTCTTCTAATTTTCAAAATTGTTGTTGGTACCATTTCCAAATATGGATTCTAGCTTGTCCCACATATCTTTGGTATGTTTCAAAACCCCTAGTCTCTTCATATCATCATTATGAAGATTCTCATACATTATACACCATGCTTGTGCATCCTGTCGCAAAACGTCATCTAGAATTGGATCTTTGCCACAACCTTCACACACTACTTTCCAAATGTTAGATCCACAGTATAAAATTTGATATTTTACATTTTTGTGCCATACCTTGTAATTTGCAGCATTGAGAACAACCATTCTGTTAAAATAAAAATAAGAATTGATCTACTCTCCAACGATCAAGCTACAACTGTGAGCCCCACTATGATACCAATTGTTGGAAATATATTCACTACTAAGAGTGGGGGGATGGGTTGAATCAATAGGGTGACCCTTAATCTTTTATACCATGCACAAACTGAATCACAAACCATAGATTAGAGCACCAAAAACAAAGCATGCAACCATAAAAACAATCAACACATAAACACAAGTGTTTCTAGTGGAAAACCCATCATAGGAAAAAACCACCCTAATGCTGCTGCGTTGCTCAATTCTTTTATTAATCGTCAAGAAAATTACACATGGATAATCTCACTCTAATGAGCCTTGAAGACTTGCTTCTTTCAAAATATTTTGGTCCTTTCAGATAGGAACATGTTTCTCTCTCAATCTACAGACTACCATCTATTGAAGGTCACCATGATTAGTCGATCCTCGTCCCACTCCAATGGGACTATCCAACTCCTATTGGATAGAGAAAACTCTTCCCTGTATTGAATCAACCAAGACATTGTCTACTCAAAGCCTCCATGCCTTCACTACCTCTATGCAACCCTCCTTTCATCTATTTTCAAATTGGACTCTGAAAACTTGCTCAACATGACCACTACGACAAGATAGCATCAAAGCTCTATTAAATGATATTTGCAGCACAAGATTCTATCAAAACTCCAACACAAAACTCCACACCAGTTGGAACAAAGTCTCCTTAACTCACTACATAAATCCAGAAATCAAAATCCTCACTCACTGCATAATGTGATGACCGAAACATGCTTAAGATCTATGCTGCTACAACTGCAAACTGATTCAATAAATCTACATAATATGGCTCACACAATTTGGAAGTTGTACTCCAAGTTCTCACTCACTCAACACACCAAATAGATAACCAATACACCAAATAGGCTTAATTGCTTCCTCTATTTATCAAATTCATGAGATGATTAACTCAGTAAATGCTACAGGTTATGGAAGACTCAACAAATCCTTTCACATGCTTCAAATTTGGTTTAGGAAGGCATCTTGATCAAATCAAGAACTAATTCCACTATCCCTTTGATATCTTCAAACTTGATCTTCTTCTAGAGACACCACGACCTTTTCCGACCACATACTCAAAATTTCCTATCAAGATATAACATGAAAACCAAATAAAACATTTGGGGAGTGCAAAAAACATGGAGAAAACTCATCTAGATGCTCGATCTCTCCCATGACACATTGTGCAAGTTTCCAAGTCCTTAGTTGCTCTCATGATAGATTGTGCCAGTGACCAGAGTCACTCCCACAAGCCTCTATGCCTCCGTCCAGGTTAGAGAACCTTCATTTTCTCCTAATCTAGACCAAATTTCGAAAAACTATTAAGTAGGAAGATTACTGGGTCTATTCAGCACAAAACCCATGTCTTGGAATTTTTAAATTCACCTTCATTTTCCCAAAAACTCCAATAGTAACTGCCACTTCATTCCAAACACAGCTGGGCCAAAAACTGAAGTAAAACATCTATTCTTCAGTCCATAACCTCTGCCACCTGATCCATTATCTTCTTCTGCTCCTGTACACTCTCGAAGCCTCTACAACAGGCATGAAATTAATGAATAGGCAAGGAAATCGTCTAAGACATGCTAGACCTATTTTTCCAACTTTAGGACCAAGACCAACACCTCTAGCTCCTCAAGAAACAACCTCAACAACTCTAAACACCTCCAACATTTGTAGCAACATCTATGACCTATGTAGCAACATCTCCAAGTCCTGAAGCATAAAAACATGCCATACAACTGCCTCCAACATTGGTGGAAGCACCTCCAACACAAGCAGCCTCAAACCATCACATGAAGCAACAAACCAATGTCTCCAAGACAAGTAGAGACATATGCAACACCAAGAGATCAACACTCCAACCACCTGTAGTAGCAACATCTCACACCATGAGTAGCTCACCATCCTCTTGTAGCAACAACATCTCCAACCAACACATCATGTTTAGAAACCATCTCCTTATCAGCCACAACATCACCTCTACCAGGTCTAGTCATAAGTATGTTGACATAAATGCCAACTAAACAAGACCATCAACAAACATGCATCCTTGACTCATACATATGAGCATAAACACCAAGAGCTCGTTGACATCAATGCCAAAAATTTATCCAGTTTGAATGTACATTATGAACATAACAATATTAGACTCTTATAAAATTGTTTTGAATCCTTGGGGATTTTGATATTGTCCGAACATTAGATGTTGCACATATTAGAATATCACGTCATATATGTGAAGCATATTTAGTATATGTTAGATGATGCAAATTACACCTTTGCATTAATACTCTGTCCATCCCACCAGTGAACCAAGATCCGATTAGCATTTATGTGAATTCTTAAATTAAATAAGAACTCAAGATCAATAAACTATGGATATGACCCCTTAACCAAAATGCCAGATTGGGGCATTCAGAAAGGCATCCACATGCACCCACATTATTGCCAAAAGTTTAACCCATAGAGCTATATGTGGAGTTGAATATGGAGTTGTAGCTAGTGATGCACATGTATCATGCAGTGATTGAACTTAAGGTATATATATATATATATATATATATATATATATATATATATTTATATATATGACGTCGAAAAATCTAACGCTGATGAATATTTTAAAGTACATACATGCATAAACTCTAACACCATACTCTGATAGTTTCGTAATATTGTTAGATTGTACTTTATTTTTTGTATTTGAAAAAATAATACCATATTATCATATATGATGATACTTTAGTCTTATATCCGATGACAATTGAAACTTGGTTGAATATCTAAAGAGCATTCAATTTTTGTTAGATATCTGACAATTAGCCAAGTCAATTACCCATCAAAATACCATAAATATTACACTATATCTATGAAACATATAATACCATAAACATTACACTATATCTATGAAATATATAATACCATAAACATTACATTAATATCTATGAAATATATAAATTTTAAAAAAATGCATATAAAAAGGTGGATTTTCATATCTTTATTATTTTTATATTAATAGTCTTATTGTTAGATATTTTTATATTTTTCTTCTTTTATTTTTTCTTTTCGTTAATTTTCTTCTAAATTTGGAAAATATTTCCTAAAATATTTAATTTCAAACATATAATTTTATGGAATGTCAAGGAATTTTTTTAACACTTCATTTATTTATACATTAAAAAAACATATTAAACATCTAAAATTTACAATCTTACACTAAATTATATAGTCAAATTATTTAAAACATAAATAAATAAATAGAAACAAAAACCACTAATATTTGTACTGCTCCTTGCTCCTTGTTGTGTCATATTTGACTAGCTTCTCAAACAGGGGTCCCCCTTTCAGTTTTCCACAAGTGTAATGGTGAATGTATTATTCGTCTATCATTATTCAAATTACAAAATAAAATTTCCCACTTTGGAGTATCCTGTTAATTGCAGTACAATGAGCCAATTTAAAAGGTTTTTTCAGAGTGTGTGCCATATCAACATTATGGTAGACTTCTTACTCTCACTGGTAGCAATGGAGGATTGTGAACTAATAGCTATGAAGGTGGGTGTAAGAAGGAATGGTAATGAAGGTGGAAAAAATAATTTTATGCCAGATACAAGAATGGTACCCATGTTTCCACAACATTTCCATTAAAACCATTCTACTAGATGAAGGGAACTTATTGTTATGTACCTAGGGGGGGTAATATGGGGTACCAAGGGAGGTACCCAAGGTAATAATGTAATAATGGGATGGGCCATAGTAATAAATAAGGTGGTTAACCCATGTCATGTAAGGGACCACAAGTAGTTAATAATAATGTAAGGGGCCCATGGTATTAGTTGATGGTATAAGGAAACCATGGTAATGGTACATGGTATTGTATGTATGAGGCCTATATAAAGGCTAGAGACTCCACATATGAAGATGAAGAGGAAGAGAAGTATTATTGTATGAACAGGCATATGGCTTGTGGAGTGTTCTCCTTCCTTAAGGAGTGAATGTATGGTGTTGCCCTACCATAAGGGTTTGATCAATAAAGAAGCATTTATATCTATTTCTATCTTGTTATTCTTGGGTTATTTCTATTATCATATATCTTTGGATTAGATCTACAACAAGTGGTATCAGAGCTCTTTCTTGGGCAAACGGTGGGAGCATTTTTTTTTTCATTTTTGCAGGGATTTTTTGGGTGGCGAATTTGCAGATCAGATCTGTACGTTTTGGTGTAAGATCTGCAGAATCTAATTGCAGATCTGTATTCCTTGTGCAAAAATAGCCGATTTCAAAAAAAAAATCAGTTGAATCGGAGCCCGGATGAAGGAGATATCACTGATCTAAAAATCAGTGGGGTTGTAGACAATTTTCAGGACAGCGACTTTGCGGTGCAGATCTAGACATCTTGGTATAAGATCTGCAAAATCTAATTGCAGATCTGGATTCTTTGGAAAAAAATACCCAACTTCAAAAAAAAAATCAGTCGAATCGGAGTCCGGATGAGGGAGATATCACTGATTTAAAATCAGCTCTTTTTTCAGAAATTTTGGGTGACGGCGGGAAAGTAGCAGCGCAGATCTGTAATTCCAGTTTCTGAATCAGGATTTCTATCACATGGGTAGATACAGAATGGTTGTTCCATTTCCAAAAACAGGTTATAATAGAGATTCTGAGCAATATTGACGAAACTGTGACATTTTCAAATTTTCGCCAAAACCCTTCATGGCTTCTAGCAAGGATTTATGTTTTACAGGGAAAGATAATGGTCCTACTATTGAAGAATTCATACAAAGAATAAAGGCTGAATATGGGACATGTTGGAAAACTATAGCACGGTTTAAGACTCAATTATCACTTGACTACGATCAGTTTATCAAACTTTCAGATGCAGAATTTGAAAAAGTCCTTTTAGACAAATGGTCTCGTGCTAGAAAAAAGGAGAATGAGCCACATAAGGGGTTATCTTCTACTGGTGTCTCCTTATTGCAGGTGCATGGATTGATTCAGAAAGAGAAGATCATTGTTTCTATCAATCCTAGTTGTAAACATAATTTTATCAGTGTTAATTTGGAAAAAAATTTGCAAGTCCCAGCAAAACAAATTGAACATACACGGGTTGATAAGGAAGATGAAGAGAAGTATTCTTGTATGAACAGGCATATGGCTTGTGGAGTGTTCTCCTTCCTTAAGGAGTGAATGTATGGTGTTGCCCTACCATAAGGGTTTTGATAATAAAGAAGCATTTCATATTATTTCTGGGTTTCTTATTCTTGGGTTTATTTCTGTTATCATATATCTTTTGGATCAGATCTACAACATACTATGACGCTGACTTCAGGTCGGTTGAGACTGGTCTGGGACCAGTGGTACATACTTTGAGATTGACTTTAGGTTAGTGGAGGACTGGTCTAGGACCAATGAGAGTGGTACATACTATGATGCTGACTTCGGGTCAGCTGAGACTGGTCTGGGACCAGTGGTACACACTCTAAGACTAATGATACTGGTCTGAGACCAGTGGTAGGAGTGGTACCCACTATGAAGCTGACTTTGGGTCAGTTGAGACTGGTCTGAGACTAGTGGTATGCACTCTGAGACTGAATTCAGGTTAGTGGAGAATGGTACGAGACATTCTCAATTAATTCTTCTTCGTCATGGTTCAGCAGAGCTAAGCAAAGCATAGCAGAGCCAGCAGAGCAGAGCAGAGCCAACATAGCTGAGCAGAGCAGAGCCAGCAAAGCTTAGGAGAGCTGAGCAGAGCATTGCAGAGCTAAGAAAAGACAACATAGCTGAGCAGAGCAGTGCAGGGCACTGATGGCAGAGACAATACAGTCGGACATATGGATCAGTGGATGGAGTTCTCCCTAGTTGAGAGGGAGTGCTAAAATTGGCAAATAGGGCCAAACTCCATGTGGGTCAACTTATTTATGGTAGCTGACATTTTTATTGGATCCCCTCATCGAGAGGTGTAGGATTGATCTAAAGATCATCTGATTCTAATAAGTATTCATGGAGTTATGAATTTATTTTGATTATGGAATTATTATCAAGCCAACCAACAACTTGAGTAGGCTCAAAAACCCAATAGACATGCCTATTCATCATCTACGTTTTAGTATAAATATAGAGACTTCAAGTCATTTCAACACACACTTGGGATCTCTTCCTCTCTCTACTTGTCTTTGGTTTTAGTAGGAGGAGAGATCCTAAGGGATAACGCTACCCTGATCCAGAAAGTCAAAACTGCCAAAAAAGCCGGAAAAGCCAGAACTGCTAGAAAATTTAGAAAAGCCGAAATTGCCAAAAAAGTTGGAAAAGTCGAAACTGCCGAAAAAGTCAGAATTGCCAGAAAAACCAGAACTACCGAAAAAGCTGAAACTGCCGAAAAAGTCGGAATTGTCAGAAAAGCCAGAAAAGCCAGAACTGTCAGAAAAGATGGAAAATTCGGAACTGCCAAAAAATCCGAAAAAGCTGCAACTGTCAGAAAAGCCGGAAAAGCCGAAAAAGCCAGAACTGTCGAAAAAGCCAAAAATGTTGGAACTGTCGGAAAAGCCGGAATTGCCAGAAAAGCCAAAAAAGCCGGAACTGTTGGAACTTTCATAACTGCAGGAACTGCTGAGAACAGTCGGAACTGTCAGAACTATAGGGAATAGCCAAAACTCTCAGGAAGGCAACATGGTGCAACAATGTCACATAATGTAGTACAGTGATGATGGGTGTAGCATGGTGCAGCGCAGTGAGGTGCGGCATGATGACGAAATGCAACACAACGATAGGTGAAGGAGTCACCTTGGAGAATCAGTTGAAGCAGCATGTCTTCAACTAATCTCATGTATCATCTTCTTAGAGATGATCTATGCTCTTATCTAGATATGTCAAAGTGTTGACTTCTATTGTAAATGTACTATCTCTCTCTCTCTCTCTCTTTCTCTTCTGAACTTTGAAGAACATAAAAGAAGAATTGATCAAGGGTTTCCCCAAATTGTTTGGTTTGTCCCTGGCTAGCACCACATCTAGTGTCCTCTTGTCTTGGCTTGATTTCTACGATTTATATTTATGTTCTATCTGCAGTTTACTTTAATGTTGATGTGATTGCTAATCTGGAAAAGATAATGAGCTAACTATGAAAATTGAAATAAATTTCTCTAGCATAGAACATACCTAAAATTAATAGATATGCCACAAGAATATTCAAGTCAGTGATAAAATCGAATCACAGTGCCACAGTTCGATGAATTCTACTAATAAGAAGAACAAAATTCGGACTATATTGCAGTCACAGAAAACTGTAATGTTCAGTATCTCATTATCACATTCTCAGTATACTTCATGCTGAAGTTTCAATGGTGACCAAACTTCCTCAGCTTGATGACTCATATCTAATCCCAATCTCGGATTACCTCAGTCACAATTTGGAGAAATGTTGTAAGTAAGACAAATATCCTCGGGCCTCCTCAAGAAAAGTATCTCAATGATGATCTACTATAACAAAACCTCTATCTTGGGCAAGTAGTGACAAATCTCAGTGCTATAAAGAGATGCTTAGAGTCTACATGATGTTGCTAACTTCTATAGAATGCTACAAGGTTCCATAGTCTACTTGTGTGATAGCAATACAATGCCATCTCAAGTATATCAATAATCACAAGAACTAGATATGAAAGGAGTCAAAATATCTTGAAGAAAAATATCCTCAAAGAAAGTCTGATTTCAGTGGTGTCAAGGAAGTATCAGTTCATCAATCAAATCAAGCAAGGATCTCATCCTTACCCAGTAAAGAATATCATTCAAGGAAGAATCAAGGTGGATATTTCATATTCACTTGTGAAGTAAGTATCTTTCATTCTATAATCAAGTTTGGTTAAATACTTTGTGTTTGCAAGGAGATGTATAAATTGGTTGGGTCATCAAAATTCCTTACATCAGAAAGGTGGATAGATATAGCCCCCAAAAAAGAAGTCATTGAGATCTATGGAAAAGTCCCTGAAGGTCAAGTATTGTTTGAATGCATGAAAAAGGATCAAGGGACTCATAGGATTCTTATGAAATCAATCAAAGGTCCTATCATCCCTATGTAGCAACAGAGGAGACATCAAAGAGATATATGAAATGCTAGAAGGTATATTCTATGAAAATATAGTAAAGAATGTCATATCACTTAGACCCGATTTACACAAAATTGAAGATATCAAAGAATGAAGGGATATCTTCATAAGATATCAATTGGGAGATCTGGTAGAGATAATGATAAGATAATCATCATTGTTATTAAATGCACTAATTGATAAGCAAGGTAACAAAAATTTACCTCATTCAACAACTTGTGTTATCTATGCTAGATTGAAAAAGAAAACTTGAGGGAAAAAGTGTTGAAGATTAAATGACTCAAACATTTGCAGAAAGGAAAGGGAAGTTTGGTCCTCAAACAAGACAGAACAATATAGCTAAGATTCAATGCTATGGAAAGATTATGGAAAGAAAGGAGGAAGCTAAAGAAAAGGGCCAAGGAAATATGGAGTAATAGATCTATACTATGATTGAGATGGTATCCCTCAAAAAAGGGGATTATCATAAGCTATTGAATCTTTTGTTATAGATATGGACATGATAAATAATAAAATTCATCGTGGCATCATGGAAGCATTCGAAACAAGAGCTCATGACATCGCCATAGGAATCATGAAGGACAGAAGGAACAAAATGAATGGTAGTCAAACATGAAGGATATAGCTCTTGGGAACCTCATTGGACATTGAAGGAAAGGATGAAGTCATATAGAATAAGGCTCATCCTACATCAAATCAAAAAGGAAACATTTGCCAGATAGGGATATGCAAGATCCTCAAGATTCTCTGATGGAATCCTCATCAGAGGGTTCACTAATCTAGAGAGGAAGCAAGTGTTTCATAAACCCCAAATTATGGAATTCATGGATGATGGTATGATGACATAAGATGTTTAGCAGATAAAGGGTTTGAAGACACTTCAATCAAGGAAGCTACTGAAAGAAGCCTAGATGACCTAAAGGTAAAATGAGGTATGTATTCTTGTATTTAATAGTTTAAATTCACATCGTATGGTTATAGGTAATATGGATCACTACTTCTATCTTAAGAAGCATGATCAAGGGAAAAGGATCCCCTCCTCTGAAAGGATGCAGGAAGGCATAAGTCAGACTAGATGAAATCAACATAATATGTCCTCATATGAAGTATCAGGTGGTTGATTACGATTAAGAAACTCTGATTGGAAGCTCTTGGGAATGGAATGTGTAAGAGGAAGAGATCATGAGATATGCAACCATGATAAAGGCAATCAACATCTAAAAGACCAAGAATATTTGACTAAGAAATCTCCCGAAAAGATATGAAGACTTTGATGAGAGTCTGAAAAAGATGGATACCCTTAACAATGGATGTGTTTGGGAGATGTGTCAACATGTATGCAGGATGTTGATACCTACAGGAAGATGTCATGATGAAGAGCCATCTCATAGGGTACTATTTTATTTAATGCTATGTTTTGATTTCCTGAATAATATCTAGATGAATTCATGAAGGGGCTACTGGAACAAGAATTGTAAGTGCAAGTATAACGAACATTCATGTGGTGGATGGAAATTCCTGAAAGAAACATGATGAGGAAGAAATATCCATATGATGAAGATTCTGGATATGTATCAAGAAGGCCACTTTCCATGAAGAAAGGAATGACATGACGAATGAAGAAGGAAAGTGATGAATGGATAATGCCCTACAAGGAAGAATCTCGACTGAATTCCATAACATCAAGAAAGGAAATTGATCAAGTAGCTGAAGGACCCACAAAAAAGAAGTTTCCAATGAAAATAGAGTCCCCAATTGAGAGGGAGATCTAACAAGTCCCTAATTAAGAGGGAGGTTGGGCGAGTCCCTGATCAGAAGGAGATTGGGTACATTCCTTTACATGAATGAGCATATCTTCCCTAGTTGAGAAGGATAGATAGACACAACATTTTTGTCTTCAATTGGGAAGAAAGAATGGAGGATTGGGTAACCATATGGCATCTGATGCTCTTTGAGGATGTGTAGGTCATCCAAGATAAGAGTATGCAATAGGACCAATATTCTTTGAGGGTTGAGAACCCAAGATAATAATATTCCTAGAAGGTCATACTCCATGAACACCTGGGTGGGTATGTACCTTCAGAGACAATGATGAAGGTGTCTATAGTCATTGGTCTCACCAACATTGTGCTCTGATCTAATGAGATATAGAGTTTTTAGTCAATGCATTGTTGTGGAAACAATGTTGGTGACTATGATGCTATACAGATTGGATACCAATCCAATTCTTCTTATGAGAAATTATTTAGATTGAGAATGACCAAGTACCATTATGAATACGTCCCTAGTTAAGAGGGAGTGTTGAAGAAAG
Source organism: Pinus tabuliformis (assembly GCA_031772625.1). Classification (NCBI taxonomy): domain Eukaryota; kingdom Viridiplantae; phylum Streptophyta; class Pinopsida; order Pinales; family Pinaceae; genus Pinus; species Pinus tabuliformis. Next base: position 581,424,938 of record CM062811.1, on the reverse strand, counting down.
TGTAACTAGGTTAGGTATTCATAATGACATGTAATTATGATTGATTCAAATGATGTAATAAAGAGAAAAAAAATTATTATTATAAACTTACTTCATGGGTTTCATGAGAAAGTGATTTTAGAATAATAGGATTTGTCATTTAGACTCTAGAATTAATTTCATGTATTAAGATCTCTTCTTAACCCTATGTTTAATGTATACAATTCTATAGAAATTTCTAGAAGCCCTCCAAAGACAAGCACAATCCCTCTTGAAGAATTCGGCCTCCAAACAATATCAAAGGAAGTCTTGTCGGCTCACCTATGGAGACACACACGTTTAGCATCACATGTCGGCTCAAGTGTAGAGGAAAACCATTAATTATATGCGGTTAGGGTCCCCACAGAATCTAGAGAATTTAGACAAGAATATTTTTGTTTTTCGGATGGGTACCACAAAGATGAAGTCTCGGCCTGCTCACATTCTCGGTGATTACAGTCTCAACCCCACAATACCGTGATCATAGAAGCAACCTCAGATACCACAAAAAAGGGCTTGGAATTGTCTCCTTGTAGTCTCAGAATATTTTTGATAAGGAGGATCTCGGTAATCCCATAGTGACACACTCTATCTCAGCGTAGATGTAATCATAGTAACGATATAGATACAATCATGATCTTGGTGAATCTAGGTGCAACTATGATATATATATATATATATATATATATATATATATATATATATAGAGAGAGAGAGAGAGAGAGAGAGAGAGAGAGATCTCGTTGTTATGGTGAATATCTCGATGAAGGTACAACAATGGTGCACAATAATGATCTCAGTGGTGCAATAGTGATGGCCTCAGTGTTGCAGCAGTGATGATGATCTCAACAATGACGAAGAAGAGGATCAATGTCTTGGTCTTGGAGTGGCCAAATAGGTCAAGGGTCATGGTCTTGGTATTCATAAATTTGAATCTCTATAAGAATAACTTGTGTGGGTTTTGCCATCAAGAGGAGGGGTTTTAGCCTTGTCTTCAAGCCTAACTATTGTGTCATTGATGTTATTGTTTTGATATTTGTTTGATGTATTGAACATTATAATAATGATGAACAAAGATAATAAGTAAAGACATAACATAAGTAGTTATCACGTAAGAGAATTTGAATTAAACTCTTCCCTACCTCATTTCTCAACATTATAGGGTTTATTTGGAAAAGAACATGTAGTATGAGCATCCTCCAGTGGTTCCAAAGAGGGAGTAGAAATCCCTTGTGGCAGATGCAGCTGAGAAGGTGCTTCGAAAATTAGGGAAGACACCACCAGGACAAGGAAGGTATGAGGCACTTCTAATAATTTAATTATAACTCTATATCATCATTGCAACATCTAAATATTTTTTTCAATATAGCCTCCCAGACACATCCAAAGCCACGATGGACAGAATAGCTAAACATGGGAAAATTCATCTTGGCTCAAGTGATTACTCAAAATTGGCCGTAAAAATTGCAAGCATAACAAAAAAAAATAAAAAAATAAAAAAAAATGAAAAAATAAAAAATAAATATAAATAAAAATAAAAAAATAAAAAAAATTGCATCCAAATTATAAATTCTTAATGATTTTAATTTAATATAATAGAAGAAGAAAAAAATCATGTTCTCATGCATAATTACAGGGGTCACAATTCAAAGAGGTTCCCATGAATGAAGACCTCAAGCTTGCTTTCAAGAATTGTATCAAGTCATGGTTGAATGTAGGACAAGCTTGGGGTCTACACAACCTTCCGACACCCAACTTGACACTGAGGTAAATAAAAGCAACGAAGATAATTTATAAATTATTACTTGTACAATCTATTATGATTATTATTTTTGGCAATAAAGTAATGTGTTTGATTGTAATAAGTAGGCAAGCAATGTAGATACAAATGTCCCAAGTAATAATGGACTATTTAGGACTGTGGCAAAAAATCAGACAACGTATAAATGGTAAAGAACTGCATATAAGACTTCTCTTGAAAATATTAATGACACGAATTCAGAGTTTGGCAAAATTTGACTTAACATAGGATCAAAGGTCATGATGATGAAGTGGTATAATCAAATGAGAGGAAAAATGGATTTCCCAAACCCAGGAAGGAAAGTGACTAAGTGAGGATGTCCCAAACTCGACACGAGAAACAGATGAGTGTCATGTTCAAGAGCGATATGTTTCCTTTACAAAATATAAGAGATGATCACTTTCACTTTTCCCCCACCATTTCTAGTGAGTACCCAATTATTTTTTTTTCAAGCTTGAAGGGGATAGCATACGCTTGCCATATAAGTTCATCTTTTAGATGAATCCATCCTAGTAAGTTTTATGAGCCCTAGGAAGGAGAAACTCGATCTTGTCATGGTGAAAAGTCTTGCGTCATTTATGTTTTATGAGTCCGATGGAGGGAAAAATCAACAACTTTTTCATGTTTAGAGAGTTTGAAAAATAAGCAAAAATAAAAATTCAAAGGTCCCTTTTCGTAAATCATCTCTTTGAACCTAAAAAGGTAGAAAACAATATCCAAGAGAACCTCTTAGCCATGTTCGACTAAGGTATTCCTTTTTTGTACAATAGTCTATCTCAATCTGGAAAAGGGTTAAACTTATACTAAGTAGACATCATTTCATTTACTTTAACAAGTTCGAAACGACAAGTAATCGACAATATTTTCATTTTTCGAGAGTTAGAAAAGAGCTTAAAGATGACTCCAGGGGGTTGTTTTTTCATTTATTTTTTACGAGTCTGAAAAAGTGATAAAATAAAACTTGTTGAATCAATCAAAATAAATCATTGTCACTAAGTATGCATGACCTGTCACAGCACAAGGAAACACGCATTACCAATTTCCAGGAAAAATATGAAAAAATGAGTGAAATATGCCCTAATTTGGTAAAAAAATATTACTTAAAACTTATAAAAATCCCAAAAAGTAAATCATTTTTACCATTTCACCAATTTTCAAATTTAAGAGCATTTTACCTCGATTTTTAGGCAACGAGTACGATCAATCCCAGACACCATTCATCGAGCGATTTGTGCAGGTAAGATATATGTCACTTCCCTTAATTTGGGTTCTCATTTCATGCATTTTCATCCATAGATTAGGTTGCAAAGAGGATTTGCAAAAAATTAACGTTGAGGGCAATCAGAATGGGTTTTACCTGTCAGACCCATGCTGATCACCCTATGGTCAACTAGGCCATCACGCTGGCAACGTGTGAAAATCATGCTGGCACCTAGGTAATTTGTTTTGTGAAATCCCTTTGTTGAGTGAGTTTTCTTGATTTTTTCCTCCATGGAAGCTCATGAAATGATGTTTTATTGATTTTCCACAGGATAATCAGTCCAAAATGGTGGTTGAATGGAAATAAAGAGGACATGAATCTAAAAACCATCAAACATATTAGGATCCAAATTGTATTGATGCCCTACGAGCATGTGGGTTTCTCAAGTTCTTCAAGATTTGTAGGATTAGATGCTAGCCCAAGTTATTACAACATTTTATTAGTTGGTGGGATGTGGATCGCCAACTATTCATGATCAGGGACCAAGAACTCGAAATAGATGTCGCAAACATTTATTTCATTACTGGCTTGTCTTGAAAGGGACAATGGATCAAATTTTCTAGTTCTCACCCTGGAGGAGAGAGCATGGATATGTTGATTGCAAGGCATTGTCGAAGGACAGAAAAGACCCAAAGTGAGAATATAGTCTATATAAATATCATCACAAATCTCCCACTAAAAAAAATCTTGCATATTATGGCTCGAATAGTTGGGGCTCATGCATTGCATGAAGAAACAAAATCTCATTTCCAGTATGCAATCGAGTGTCTAAATCCCACGGTCTTAAATTGTAGTGAGGGTTTGTTTTTCTGCATGAAGCACCAACTTATGAAGTGCAACTCAGGAAGTCTGAAACAATTCGGTTTCAGATCCATTTTGGTGACGTTCTTCCTGGAATGTCTGTCATTGTTTCGTTAGCAGTGGATAGAAGTGGATGCACCAGCGCCCAGAGATCCATGGATTACTCATATGGGGTGATTTGATGCCTTGTCATGGAGGTAGCCAACAAATTTCATTCCCTCCAACATTTTTTGGACTGTTGTGTCAGTAGCTAATCATGGTTGACAATTGGGCATATGCAAGCATGGATTTCTGAGGAGATCCAGGTCTTCCACTTCCACCATGCGCACAGTGGAATGATGAAGGTAAAACCTATTTTTCTATTTTTTCAAAGTTTTTGTTTTTTTTTTTGTATGTGTACTAAGATTTAACTTATGATGATTTGCAGATGTGGGACCAGAGAGACCTCCAGGAGTTTCTATGATAGCCATATGATTGACACGCCAAATTGAGGAGGCTCCTTATGAGGAGGGAGCAGATCCGATTGTCGAGGTAGATCATAACCTAGAAGCTTTAACCAGGGGCATTCTAGAGTACGCCTCGATAGATGAGGTTCCATTGTGGTACCAAAGACACACTGTAGGGGTTTCCTCCAGACTGCATTGGCTATTGGGCTGAGTTATCAGGGCTATTTCACATTATCATGAGCACCATGTGGGCGAATAGCCAACTCTAGTTTACCTTCTTCATTAATGTAGGCTTATGATGCCATGTGTCTTAGAACACATATTTTTTCATTTTGATGTAGCAAAATCTTTTGCTAACACTCTATATATATACATGTTTTTATGTTCACCATGTCTATTATGTGATGCTTATAACACATAGTTAACCAATTCATTTGTTAATGTGTTCATGTGTCTCAGAATGTGATTATAAGTAATAAAATAAAAGTTTCGTTCCAAGAGATGGAATCACAAATACATTCTCAAAATTTGACGGTTTCTAACTAATTATTTTCCACTAATTTGTAGTACAATGAGTTGTGAATCAACTTTTATTATTAACTCTCTAATGCCAAGAGCAATAGCTTCTGACAAAAGCTTGATGACTGCACTATATTCGGCAATGTTATTAGTCGTAGACCTAAACATATACCTTGTAAATTCATTAACTTACCATTAGGGTCATAGATTGCCCATGCAACAGAAGATAGATTCTGTGTACTACAACAAGCACCATCAGCAAAACTGATGTAACGATTGGATGACATCTGTAAAAAAAGTAGAGCATGAGGTAAGTAGAGGAAAATGGTTTGGAAAAGAAAACTAACACAGTGAAAGCACACTGCACACTAATGTACAAAAGTATTTACACAAAAAAAACATAAAAAAATTCAGATGGAACCCATTTTCGGACTCGAGTAATCGATCAACAGAGAGTAAAACCAGAGTTTCACTATTGGCATGACTTGTAAACATTGACTTAGCCAAATAGTAGAATGAAATACATAAATGACAATGCCTGCATTCCCCCCTAGCGAGTGAGGGTTACGAGTCATAGGATGAATGCCCCATTGCGATAATATACGAATGGTAGAAACTCGGCGAGAAAATCCCATGAAAGAAGGCAAGAATATATTAATCTCATTGCGAGGAAAAGATAATTCTAGTTGAAATATTTTCACAATCTCAGGTTGGACAGAAATGTCAATGGGCAAGGTAACAATAATGTGTTGAAATGTGGCAACAAGAATATTCGAATTTTAATTTTTCCTTGAATTAAAATTGTGAATTAAAATCAAATTTAGTCTTACCAGCTACTTGGAAATAATTAATTAATTCATTTTGAATTAATTAGTTGGAGAAATTCAAGATAGAATTCTTTCTGAAGTCATGCAACAATTATCCCTTAAATTAAGGAGATAAGGTTGAATTATATTTGAGTTGTAATTAGTTAACTCAGTTTACTGAGTTAAGTCCAGTTAAATTAGTTCCAAGCTGTTTGAGGAACTAATTGTGAGTTATCAATCAGTTGATGCATGCATGCACTCAACTAGTGTACTCCAAATAACTGAATATTCCCTCATCAGTAACTCATGCATGTCTATTCTGAGAAAGACCCAGTTGAGATTAAAAACAAGAACATTGTACTATCAGTTGCATGTGTTTTCTTACAAAGAAAACTCATGCATGAAGAGAGGAACAATTCCTTGAGGATTGTGCAATTTTGACAATGTGTGAGAGTAGTGTTCCACTTCGTGAGGTTAGAATCATCCACTAGGAATAGTGCAAGGAAATAGGATCTTGGGGGGAAGAGAGGAAGGCTTGTGAGATGCCAAGTTTTCCTGTGTGCATCTGTGAGGATTGTACTAAGAGCTAGCTAGCCATGAGAGCTGAGGCTTTGTATAATTCCTATGTATTTCCACCTTGTATGATAATACAAATAGTGGGGTTTTTAGCTAAGGCTTTCGCCAAAGTATTCTCATGTGTATTGTGCATTGATTCTTCTTCTTTCGGTTATATGTTTTCAACTTGATATTTAAGCTTTCGCAAAATTTGATAGTAGAAGTAGGTTATAGTATTCTGCTTTGATTTATATTGCATTACCAGGTTAACCTACAACAGATTTTCTACAGAGCTAGATTTGTAGAGAGAATCTCTACATGATCGAAGCTGTGAACAGTATACTGAGAAGAGAATTCGAAGTTTGAAGTTCGGGGTTGCAGGTGCAAATCGAACTCATATCATAATTCAAGGTTGGCTAATGGAATTTTATGGCCTGAGACTCGAGTATGCCTTGGAAGGTAGCTCGAATTACATAGTATGGAAAGATAGAATGGAGGTTGTATTAGAAGACAATGGCTTGAAGGATTTCATTGATCAATAAATCCCAAAGCCAACTTCAACTAATGCATAAGAGTTGGCTGAGTGGAAGAAGTGTGTGGCGAAGGCGAGACAGATCATCCCTGAGGGATTTCGAGACCATATTGTCTCGAGTCTCCATGGAAAGGATACTCCATTTTCAGTGTGGAATACATTGAAGGACCTCTACCAGAACAATAATGACTAGAGAAATTGGTGCTCAAGGATAAGCTTCGAAGAATCAAGATGGAGAAGGGCGATGCTATTTCCACATATCTGAACAAGCTCACCACCTGTAGAGATGAGCTTGGCAATGTGGGAATAACTACTGTCAACGATGATATGGTGAGCCTTGCTCTCCTTGGCCTTCCAAAGAGTTGGAATAGCTACCAGGACTCTATGAATGGAAGGGAGAAATTATCGGATTGGGAATGACTGTGTTTAGATCTTATGAAAGAGGAGATTAGGAGGAGCACACGAGATGGTTCTTCATACAAGAATCATGATGAAGAAAATCTGGCCTTAGCAAGTAAGGCAAGGAAAGGGAAGGGGAAGGCTTCCCATTCCAAATCAAATTCTTCTCATGGAGGGAAGAAGGGTGACAAGTCTAAAGTGAGATGCTTTAATTGTCACGAGATGGGACATTATGTGACTAATTTCCCATTAAAGAAGTCCAAGAAGGAATCCTCGGAAGGATCAGAAGGTGAAGCATTAGCCTCTCAGTTTGAAATGGACTTCACCCTCATCGCATGCATGGTGTCATCAATGATGGGTTGTGTTTGGTTTCTTGACAGTGGAGCCTCATTCCACATGATTGGTGATAAAAATTTATTCAGTACCTTGGTCTAGGAGAAATACCTCAAGATGCGCATAGAGATGGGTGACGATGGAAGGTATAGTGTTTCAGGAGTGGGCACGGTTGCTTTTCAGAGGGAGCTTGGACCTCCTATCACCTTGACATATGTGATATATGTGCCTGGACTGAAGAAGAACTTGGTATCGGTTGTGATTTTGGAGGACAAAGGCTACAATGTTGTCTTTAGTAAAGGAAAGGCATTCCTAAGACACATAGCCATGGGTCAGACCAAGAGGATTGGGATTTTGGTGAAGAATCTCTATAAACTAGAGGTAGATGATTGTGCAGCATTGAGTACGAAAGCAGAATTGGTGCAAAGCCAAGACTTTGGCGAGTTGTGGCACAGGCGGTTGGTCCATTTGCATCATGGGGCTTTAAAGGTAATGCAACAGATATCTACAGGACTTCCCAAAGGTAAACTTGAGCAATTTTACACATGTAAAGGTTGTACCTTGGGAAATTACACCAAGTATTCCTTTCATGATCGAGACAATCGAGCAAGGGCTATATTAGAGCAAGTTCATACTGATGTGTGTGGACCATTCTCGATGGCATCCACAACGAAGCAAAGGTATTATGTGATTTTTATTGATGATTATTCTCGTAAATGATGGATTCATTTCATGTAGAAGAAGGACCAAACCTTCACAAGGTTTTGTGAGTTCAAAGCTTTGGTCGAGAAAGGGTCAGGGAAGAAGATAAAGGCCTTGAGAAGCAAAAACGGAGGAGAATATGTCTCTCAAGAGTTTAATGACTTCTATGTAGCGGAAGGAATTAAAATAGAGTTGATGGCACCTCATAACCCACAATAGAATGGGGTGGCCGAGAGGAAGAATAGAACTATTGTAGGGGCAACACGGGCAATGTTGCATGACCAAGGCCTACCACTTCACTTGTGGGTTGAGGCATGCAACACAATGGTCTATTTTCAGAATAGAAGCCCACATCGCATGCTTGGGATGAAGACACCAGAGGAAGCTTTCTTCGGTAAGAGACCAAATGTGGGTCACTTTAGGATCTTTTTCTCATCGACATATTGCCATGTGACAAAGGATGCACAAAAGAAGATTGAGCCTACAACAGAGTTGGGGATATTTGTGGGGTACATTGATACACCTCACAACTATCGAGTGTACTTACCTGCCAGTCGGAGGATAGTGGTTCACAAAGATCTCAAGTTTGATGAGAAGAAGGCCATGCGAGTTTCCCTTGAGAAGGAGCTCCAACTACAGGCTATGGAGGAATTGTTGGTTCCTAAGGAGGAGGAGCCTCAGATTGATGCAAAGCAGCCACATGTAGAGGTTCCAGGAGTGGAGACATCCACGCAAGCAAAGTCTTATAGAGATGGACGGAAGCACACAAGAGAAGCTGATAGATTGTTGAAGGATGCGAGAGCGAATGTGGGAGAAACATATTCTCAAGATAGAGGAGGTCACCTAAGAGGTACACTGGATACATGGCCCTTACTGGGGAATGTGTTGAGACCGAGCCATCTTCCTTCGAGGAAGCAGTGCAGCAGCCGATTTGGGTTGATGCTATGGTGGAGGAGTATGACTCCATATTTCATAACAGTGTTTGGGACGTGGTTCCGAGACCAGAGAATAAGTCAGTTGTGAGTTCTCGTTGGATTTACAAGGTAAAGCAAGCTGCTGATGGCAGTGTGGAGAAGCATAAGGCAAGATTTTTTTCCTGTGGCTTTTCACAGGTCAAGGGGATTGACTATGATGATACTTTTGCTCTTGTCGCAAGGTACTCATCTAACAGATCTATGTTGGCACTACCAGCACAGATGGATTGGAAGATCCATTAGATGGATGTGAATACTACATTCCTCAATGGCCAAATTGAGGAAGAGGTGTACATAGAGTAGCCGGAAGGTTTTGAGACCTTCAATCGTGAGTCGCATGTGTGATGACTCAAGAGAGCATTGTAAGGGCTGAAGCAAGAACCTCATTCTTGGTACACTAGGATAGACAACTACTTCACCGGGTTGGGCTTCACAAAGAGTGAAGCAGATGTGAACCTATAACACATCATGGTGAAAGGTAAGATGTTGATCATTGTACTTTATGTTGATGATCTCATATTGATTGGTGATGATACCTTGCAAGAGAATTCGAGATGAAAGACATGGGTCTCATGCATTACTTGGCATGGAAGTGTGGCAGAAGGATGGGGAGTTGTTTGTGTCTCAGGGAAAGTATGCCAACGAGATACTCAAGAGATTCCACATGGGGAAGTGCAAGCCCATGCAAACTCCTCTACCAGGTAACTGGATGAAGGAGGATGCTAATTCAGGAGAAGTAGTAGAGGCTACTGTGTACAGGCAGCTTGTGGGTTCACTGATGTACTTAGTGAACACATGACCAGATTTGTGTTATGCGGTGAACTAGCCGAGTCAAGCGATGGTTCAGCCTACCAGTATGTTTTGGAAAGTGGCAAAGCATGTATTGAGATACCTCAGAGGCACATATTAGTATGGATTATGGTACAAACAGATAAAGGGAGTGAAGCTACAGGGCTTCACTGATGCAAATTTGGCAGGGAGTCCATCACATTGGAAGAGAACATTAGGAGGGATTTTCAACCTTGGGTCAACGACAGTTTCTTGGTACAACAAGAAAGAGAGGTTGGTTGCAGTCCATCGAATTAGAAGAGCACATCAAGAGGGATTTTCAACCTTGGGTCAGTGGCAGTTTCTTGGTATAGCAGGAAACAGAGGTTGGTTGCACTGAGAACGACAGAGGCAGAATACATGGCTGAGTGTCAGGAAGCATGTGAGGCCATCTGGATGTGGAAAATCCTAGTTGGTTTGTTTCATCAGAGGATGGATCCAACTATGATCTATTGTGATAATTAGAGTTGTATCAAACTCTCTGAGAATCCAGTATTTCATGATAGTTCCAAGCACATCGAAATCCAGTATCATCATCTCAGAGATTGTATAGCAAGGAGGATCATGTTGCTACAGTATATTTCGACATAGGAGCAAGATTCTGACATTTTGACAAAGGCATTGTCAAAGTGTAAACTCGAGTTCCATAGAGACAGGATCAGGGTGGCAAACAATCCCTTTCTTGATGAGAGGGAGTGTTGAAATGTGGCAACAAGAATATTCCAATTTTATTTTTTCCTTGAATTAAAATTGTGAATTAAAAACAATTTTAGTCTTACCATCTACTTGGAAATAATTAATTAATTCATTTTGAATTAATTAGTTGGAGAAATTCAAGTTATAAGTCTTTTTGAAGTGATGCAACGGTTATCCTTTAAATTAAGGAGATAAGGTTGAGTTGTATTTGAGTTGTAATTAGTTAACTCAGTTTACTGAGTTAAGTCCAGTTAAATTAGTTCGAAACTGTTTGAGGAACTAATTGTGAGTTATCAGTCAATTGATGCATGCATGCACTCAACCAGTGTACTCCAGATAACTAAATATTCCCTCATCAGTAACTCATGCATGTCTATTCTGAGAAATACCCAGGTGAGATTAAAGAGAAGGATAGTGTACTATCAATTGCATGTGTTTTCTTATAATGAAAACTCATGCATGAAGAGAGGAACAATTCCTTGAGGATTACGCAGTTCTGACAGTGTGTGAGAGCAGTGTTCCACTTGGTGAGGTGAGAATCATCCACTATGAACAGCGCAAGGAAATAGGAGCTTGGAGGGCAGAGAGGAAGGCTTGTGAGAAGCCAAGTTTGCCTGTGAGCATTTGTGAGGATTGTACTGAGATCTGGCTAGCTATTTGAGCTAAGGCTTTGTATAATTCCTATGTATTTCCACCTTGTATGATAATACAGATAGTGGGATTTTTAGCTGAGGCTTTCCCTGAAGTATTCTCATGTGTATTGTGCACTGATTCTTCTTCTTTTGGTTATATGTGTTCAGCTCTATCTTTAAGCTTCTACAAACTTTTATAGTAGAAGTAGGTTATAGTATTCTTCTTTGACTTATATTGCATTATCGGGTTAACCTACAATAGATTTTCTATAGAGCTAGATTTGTAGAGAGAATTTCTACATAATGTTCCCCATATTTGATTCAGACAAAACTTCATGCACCAAAATAGGCGTTTGAAGTGGATAATTCAGTGCATGGGAAACAAAGATTTCTAAACACAATGAAATCTCTCCAAGGCTCAGGAGAAACGAGGAACGATGATGGCTATCATTCCAGGGAGTTTCTTCAAGAGACATAAACTTTGTGATACTCTCGTCGGTTGGAAATGTTTCGATCAAGGGATCTAGAGAATCCCAAGAACCAAGCCAGGGAATTGTGAATACATGTCTAGATGCACAATAAGATTAGAATGACTTTCAGATGTAGCCATTGAAGCCAACACAACATCTTGATAGGCTCGTTCTGCTGGGCTGAGCAACATGACATCGCCAAAAGAATCAACTTGATTGGGATGGGAAATGATCTAAGGATCGTTTAAAGTGGAGATCATGTTGATGAAAGAGACATTTAGAGGTGGGAGGGAAAAAGTTACCATAAGAGAAGAGTCTTTAAAATGAACTGCCCAAACACTCTCATAAGTGATGTTAGTATTTCCCAGATATGGCACATTGTCATTCAAATAGATAGAAGAGAAAAAGGCTCACTGATCAACAATGACTATTTTCCCCTAATGAGGAAAGCGAAGCACATGGAACAATGTAGAAACCATGAAAAACATAGCATGGGTCCAAATCCGACCAAGTAAAAGGTTATAATTCAAGTTGGCATCAATGATTTCTAACTCTAAATGAAAGGTTTTCCCTTCCAACGTTATGGGAAAGTTAGTTATAATACCGTAAGGACGATATCCTCTACCATCGAAGACTTATAAGGTGTTAGGAGATTAGTTGAGAGGTAGAGAGACAATAGCTTTCTAGCATGCGAAATACATGATGCAGGTGGAAGCACCCTCATCAATAACACTATTGTGGATCGTATTACCTTCGATAATGACTTGGATTAGAAAGGCAAGTTGATGTGGAAGACATGGAACATGATTTCCCAAGTCAAAGGTAATCAGACTCGAATCAATAGGGTCAATTCCTCCTATAGTGGATAGTAATGCTTTCTTCTACGATGGAAAACTCTGGAGAGCTTCCAAGGTAGACATTGTCGAAGGCGCTTGAGCTAAATCTTTTACAATATTATAATGTTGAGCAGCTCGTGCATTCGGATTGTATGATGATTTATGAAGGACACCCTTAGAAAGTGGTCAGATAACAAAGTCATTACTAGGCCTCTTAATATGAAGAGGACCAAAATTGGGTGGAGTAGAAGTGGAGGATGTATTAGTAACTTCTTTCTCCACCACCTGTTTGGGAGGAGTCAGATAGTATTTTGACTTAGTGGAAACAAAAATAGGTGTTGTTCCACTCATATAAACCTGAGAGACCGAAGATGTAGAAGGTTGTGGTTGTTCTACCAATTAGTTTTGTTGTGATGGAAAAGGTTATTTTAATATGGTTAGTGTCCCTTGGGTGCATTTTAACAAACAACTAACTTCAGCACGATAGGGACAATCCTTGGTATAGTGATCTTCCCCATACATTAGGCAAGGATATTTGGGTTTACTTTTAGATGCATCATCAACAGATGATTTCAGAGGATCATTTTTTGGGGTATAAGATTTGGCTTTTCCTTTACCCTTATTTTTACCTTTTCAGGTTTTGTTTGCTGTGGTAGACTGAACGACATTAACCTCAGAGGTTTTACTAGGATTTTGAAAGGGATTCAAAGGAGAATTGGATGCAGAAGTCGAAACGGATTTCTGCTTGGAGGAAGAAAAATAATCTTACTAGAAGTTTGAGTCACTGACCCAATAATACTTTCGACGGGAGATGCCTTTGGAGGTTTGGAAGATGCAAGATCAGTAGACAGTCTCAGAGCATTAGGCAAGAGATCATACAATGTGCCAGATTGGGAATATACCAAATCTAGATATTGTGCATGGGAAATGGCTTGATCTTCAGTTACACAACCACCCATAGCTATGTCCTTGGCAACTTTATTAACGAATGATTTGGTAAACCATTCAGTTAAAATTTCAACAGGAATATTGAACTTGATAAGGCGACGCCAATGTCTCCATTCATGGGTATGATCGGAGATGTGGGTAGCAGTATTCTATTTCAAAGACGTAAGGAGGTGGGTGCTAGTTTCATATCGAACCGATAGTTGGAAGTGAGTAAAGAAGAATTAGGGGAATTTTGAGGTCTAAAATGGGCCTCCTAAGGAAATTATAAAATAATAGTGGAAAGAATAAAATAAGATTAGTTACATCATCAAATTTTAGAGGGAAAAAAGAAAAAATATTTTTTCAATTCGTATTCTCATGTTATCTCCCTATGGGTTTACTAAAATTTTGATAAGGAACACTCGTTGGATGAAGAATTTGATTCCTCATCCAAGGAGTACCCATGTTATATACTTTCGATGGACCTTGCTACACGAAAAATGAGAAATACATGAAAAATGTGATTGCAATCACATTTTTTTCATGTATTTCTCATTTTTCGTGTAGTAAGGTCCATCGAATGTATGAAACATGGGTAATCCATGGATTAGGAATTAAATTTTACATCCAACGAGTAATCCCACTCAAAATTTGAGTAAAACCTTAGGGAGATAAGTTGAAAAAGTTGTTTTATTATTTTATTATTTTTTAATCTTTTTACTTTCTTACCCCAAAAATGGTGAATCATCCCCCATGGTTGACATCATCATCTTGAATCCTATTTGTTCTTATAAATTTTATTTTGGCTGTACATTTTCTTAGGAGATCCATTTTAGACCTCAAAATTTTTCTAATGGGCATTGCCAAAGTGTTGAATTCTTGGCAGGCACCTCGAGGTAACTCGATGTACAATTCTGCGGCATCACCCATCAAGGTTTTCTAGAAAAGATGTAGACGAATAGAATCATCAACCCAAGAATTGGATGAACACTGTAAATGGTAAGTCATAACATGGGCCTGGGGGTCTTCTCCAGAATTTCCTTTGAATTTCATACAATCGCTAGAAATCTTAGTAGGAACCGGAGGCCAATATGACGAATGGAGCATTGGGTCATTTGTGAACCTTAACACATCCAATAGTTCCAACCTTGCTAGAAATGGAAATTTTGGATTGAAAGCCATGGGGGGCCTTTGATAAGGCCCAACTTGTGGATTCCAACCTTGTTAGTATGGGTTCTGCCCCCAAAGCGACAGAGTTTGACCATAAGGAGTTTGATATTTCCCCCACTGAGAGGTATTATGACCATAAAAAGGTATATTTTGTCCCCAAAAAGGTGGCTTTTGAAGAGGGTAAGATTGATACTGACCCATCATAGGCCGTTAAGAACCATAAGGTGGATAAGCAACTTGCGAAGAGTAGGGAGTATAAGGTTGATGTTGCAATTGTTGACCCTAGTGGTAAAATTGTTGACCCTCCTCCTGTAAGGGATGACCTTGCTGCTGTAAGGGTTGGCCTTGTTGGTACAAGGGTTGGTTTTTCTGTTGTAATGGTTGTTGATAAGGCCCTTGTTGCACATAAGGTCCTTTTTATACATAAGGATATTTTTGTTGGAAAGTTCCTTGTGGAATTTGTTGAGTTCCATGTTGGTACTGATAGGTTCCAGTTTGAAATTGACCAGATGTCCCAAATGAGGTATTTGGGGTCCCGCTTGTTGATTAAAAGGTGGATTTAGAGTTTGTTGTGAGCCATATGGAAGATACGATTATTGGTAGGGTATATAGGCTGAAAGAGGTTGTTAATACGAGATTTTTTCTGATCCGGATGGAATAGATGATCCACTAGGATAAGCTACACTGCCAACATTTTGATTAACTTTGGTAGCATGACTACTCACATAAGTTCCACCCAAAAAAGGAGGTATATATGGAGGAGGTAGTTGTTTCCCCCCATGTGGTGGGATAGGTGGTGGACATATTGTCCACTTAATGGAGGACTTGAGGAACCTATAGGGACATTAACCATCCTAATCGTAACTGTCGGTTGTACAGAAACTGAAGAAATTGTAGTTTTTATAGGAATTTGAGAGGCCACGCTTGAAACAAACAGACCAGAAGTAGGCATGGTTCCCAATGACCAAATGATATTATGATAAAGTGAAGACACACTTGGAGTACCTGAGACCAATTGAGCCACATAGGTGTAACCTGGTGGAAACAAATGTTCACTACTTTCAGGTGGTGGTGGAGGTGGCATACATCCCACATACGGAAAGCCTTCATGTAGAACATTATATTCAGATTCATCTCCAACACTAAGAGTGTGAGTGGCTGAGACTTTTGGAGGAGGATCTCAAGGAGAGGTTGGAATCTCACCTTCTGATGCCATGGGTGGAAACAGTTAGTGAGGGGGAATCCACGATGATTGAGCAGAAGGATCCAAAGGTATGTTGGGATTATCAAATAGAATATATGGTCGTTGAGGAGATATGCTCAATGGATCAAAAAGAAATTTCAGAGGGAATAATAAATACCTCTGTGGAACCTCAAGAGTTTCTAGATAAGATTCCAAAGATAATGACTCTCGGGGTGGAGGACGATAAGTAAGGGTTGAATACTTGGGATAATTCCAAGTTCAAAACCTTGGGCTTCAAGTGACTGTGAAATCTAAGGATGGACTCCTTGTGGTGACCCTTCATTGTCAGATTATGAAGGGGATATGTAAGGCGAACTTGGTGGTTCAGCCACGATGACCTTCTCCCAAAATAAATAGGAGGTGGTTTATTTGAGGCTATAATTAAAATTTACTATTAATCAATCAATGTGAGGCCAAGCATAACTGCATAGGTAAGTCATGTTATCGTGGGCAGTTAAATTTTGGAACTTAAAAAAAAGAAATAAATCAAAAAGGGTGGACTAGGAAAGAGGGTTTACCAAGTATTTGTGAACCTCTATATACACCTTAACTGAAACAAAGGACTTAATGTATGATAGTTGATCTCCCCGAATGCTATGTTCGGTGTATCACATCTACAAGGTGGCTGAATTAGTTACCTGTGGCTAAAGGATAACAATCTAGTGGGTTCGCCCAATATATACACGATGGTACGGGGACCACAAGTCTGTGTTAGCGTTGTCTAATGCATAACCATTCGATGAGTGTTCCCATATACTTGCCATACGTGGAGCACCTCTAATATACCCGAGAGTACTAGAGAATGATCCTATATAATTTCGTATGTGGAATGAGATTTCACCCCCGGGATACAATGCTGGCAGATAACAACAGTTGCTAGGTTTATAGACATCGGAACACATCTCTAACCTAGACCTCTAAATTTTTTTGTTAAGTTCCAAATGAACTTTAGGTTAATTGAGTAAATTTTAATGTTTTTCTTCAATTATGTTTCAATTTTTTGGCTCAAACGATGTCACCTGAATCCTAAAATGCAACTATATGAGAAAAGGAAACTTTTCACTTCAATGAAAGCTAGACTAACAAGGGAAGAGAATTCAATCAATGAATACATCAAACAAGAGAATGCATCAAAGAACATGCTTCCACTAACTTTTATTTCCAAATGAAATATGAAAAAGCAAAAACAATGTTCATTATCTTATATGCAATCTATCGAAAGAAAAATGATGTCTACTCCACTAAGATGCACTATATATAAATGATGTTCTCTTTGATTTTGGGATGCTCTAATGTAATAAAATATTTAATAAAACAAAAAATGAGATTTTGATTCCAATGCTTCTAATAAAAATGATGCACCTATCAAAGCAACATCGAATCAAATCCAAATTCACTTAATTGAAAATGTCTTTCACTTCTCTCTTTTGAATGGATAAACAATGCACCCTTTTCAACTTGTAAACCAAACAACGTAATCTGTTTTCAATCAACAAAAAATATGATTTTCCAATTGCAAGATGACCTAATGCAATTGAAATCGACCTTGCAAAAGACAAGCCAAAACTAATGAAAATTGATGTTTTGAATGATTTTAACAAACGATCATATCTAAACAATCAACAAACTACAAACTCGGTGACACTTACAAGCAACAAGTAACAGTCAAACTGATCCATATTTAAATAGGAATGCAAAAAATTATGGATATAACCATACATATAGAGATGCAGTAGAAATAATACTTCATTTCATTACTGTAAAATACTGAAATATGTTTACAAATAGAAATGGAAATAAACTAGCTAGGGTGATGGTAACTTATCTCTGAGAAGAGATGTGGTGGCTACATGCCTCTGAACTATGTTACAATGAGGCTTGAAGTCCTATTTATTGTTGAGAAACAATGGAAAACCGTAAACATCCAAAAACCTAACCCTAGAAAATGAAACGCCAAACTGTGGGCCCCGTTTGGGTAAATTGGTACATCAACTTCCTGGGGTGGTAACATTGGCATACAATCTTTGTTTGACGTGCACAATATCTTGTTAGAAATATCTATCCAAGAACTACAACTTTGGTAAGAGAAAAATAGGTCCATGGACCCATGTTTCTCCTAGTTTTCCCAAAAATGTTGTTTAGGGCATCAAAACAACTCCAAAAGTTCAGGACACGAAAAAACTACTAAAAATAGTAAATTGTGCTACAATTAAGGAAATTGAAAAGCTGAAAGAAACAATGGTGGGGGTCCAAGTGGACTTGGTGGGTAGCCACCAATATCCACCTAGATCATTCCTCCCCCCTTAGGAAGCAATGGTCCCCATTGCGTTGAGTTCCTCCATGAGATGAGGAAACTTTTGTTGAACTTGGTCCCTGGTGGGCCACTTGCCTTGGTGAAGGAGTTGGCCTAATTTGACAACTCGATACAGTTGGATATTCTGGTGGGGAGTGTGCTTGATCTTTGTGTCCATGATCTGATCAGTTGCAACTTATTCCATGCAATCTAGATTTAACTTTGTGGGTGTGAGTTGTTCTGCAATGTCAGATGTGTCTAGTAATGGTGGAAAGTATGGCCGAAGGAAGTCCATTTTGAACACTGGGTGCAGGCCAAAGAATGGGGGAATGTTGAGCTCAAATGTATTGTCTCCCATAGCCTTGGTAATGGTGTAAGGACCATATCAGAGTGGTATGAGTTTCTGATAGGCTTTGGTAAGGCATTCATTTTGCAAATGCAACTAGACTTTGTCGCCCACCTGAAACTTGTGTGGCACCTGATGTTGATCATGTCGTTGCTTGTACTTGGCATTTGATTTCTCTAGAATTTCATGGACCTATTGGCAGATATGTTGGATGTGCTCAATGAAGTTCTTTGCCTTATCTGTTTCGGATTGGATATGAGCTGAATCTGCCTGAGTAGTTGCAAATGGCATGGCCACATCAATGGGACATAGTGGCTGGAATCCTGTGCCAACTTGAAAAGGGTTGTGGCCAGTCGAGTTGTGGGGAGCCCGGTTATAGCTAGGTTGAACATAAGGGAGGCTCTCATCCCATGTGCCTAGATGCTTTGAGTTGTACATGCGAAAAATGTGTACGATCATCCTATTGACAACCTCTGTCTGGCCATCAGTTTGAGGATGGAAGATTGTGGACTCAGTGAGTTTGGTGTCCAACATCGGCCAGAGACTATACCAAAATGTACTGAGTAACCTGCTATCCTGATCTGAGATGATAAACTATGGGATCCCAAAGTGTACCCACACTCGTTCAAAGAAGAGTTTAGCAATGGCTTCTGCTGTGATATTCTTCTTGCAGGCCACCATAATGGCCATCTTCGAGAACCTGTTGATGACCATAAAAACATGGTCGTTTCCATGCTTAGTAGAAGGAAGGCCCGACATGTAATCCCTGGAGATGGATTCCCAAGGTCGACTAGGGGTAGGCAATGGGGTATAGAGGCCTTGCTTCTTGATGGTCAGTTTGGCAATGGTGCAAACAGTGAATGATCAGATGTACTTCTCGACATCCTGTCAAAGATTTAGCCAATAGAAATACTTATGTAGTGCTGCCACCATTTTCTTGACCCCAAAATGCCCAACAGCCCAACTATAGTATGCTTCCCAAACCATCTTGGCACGTTCACTTGAAGAAACACAAAGGTGACCTAGGTGGCATAACAGGGAATCCTGGAGGTGAAAATCTGGAACATGCTGACCCTCTAAGAGTGTCTGGTATGTGTGGCCAAATTCTGGGTTGCTTTTGTAGAGAAGTGGCCAATCATAAGTCTCGTGCCCACAAGAGTTGAGCACGGTGGTTAACGCCATGATCAGTGGTAGACTAAGGCAATCTGCAACATTATTGGTGCTAACCTTCTTATATTTGATATTAAAATGGAACTGTTGCAAGTATGTGGACCACTTCTGATGGCGATCATTCTGCAATTTCCCTTAGATATGTATGAACTGTAGGGGTCGGTGGTCTGTGTGGATGATTATTTCCTTCCCCAAAATGTAATGCTTCCATTGTCAGCAGGCTTGCACAATGGAATACATCTCTTTTTTATAAGTGGGATACTTTCAGACTGTGTCTGAAAGTGTCTCACTATGATATGCCATTGGATGCTCGTGTTGAGTACGGATTGCCCCAATATCATAGTTAGAGGCATTTGTCTCGACCTCAAATGGTTGTTGCAAGTTTGGTAATGTGAGAACTGGTGCCGAGCAGAGGCGATCTTTCAACTCTGTGAATTCCTTCTGTTGAGATTCAGACCAAAAGAATTTTTCTTTCACTCCTCCCTTGGTGACTTGACTCCAGGGCCAAGTGACATGAGAAAATCCCAACACAAACCTGCGGTAGAAGTTGGCAAGACCTAGAAAGTTGCGGAGCTCTCTTAGAGTGGTTGGAGATGGCCAATCTCGAATGACTTGGATCTTGGTTGGATCCACATGCACCCCCCTTTCATCAATAATGTATCCTAGATACTGAACCTAAGTCATGCCAAAAGTGCATTTCTCCAAATTGGCACATAAATTATGTTACCGCGGTGTTTGGAGAACCTGTCAGATGTGGTGGAGGTGCTCTTCCCAACTCTGGCTGAATATCAAGATGTAATCCAAGTATACCACTACAAATGAGTTGGTGAATGGCCACAAGATGTCATCCATTAGCCTCATGAAGTTTGCAGGAGCATTCGTCAATCTGAAATGCATAACCAACCATTCGAAAAGACCCTCCTTGGCTTTGAAGGCAGTCTTCCACACATCGGAGGGTTTGATTGGTACCTGGTGATTTCCTGACTTCAAATCGATCTTGCTGAAATATTTTTCCCCCTTCAGTTGGTCTAGGAGGTCATCAATCTATGGGATAGGGTACCTATTACGGACAATGATCTCGTTTAGCACCCGATAGTCAATACAGAGTCTTGAAGTCCCATCCTTCTTCTGTACCAACATGACCAGGCTCCCACAAGGTGATGAACTCAGATGGATGTGAGGTTTCTGCAACATCTCTTGAATCTACCTCTTTATTTCATTATTCTCTAGAACGGAGTGCCGATAGATTGGTCCATTGGGCAGCGGTGCGCCTCGGGTCAGATCGATGGAGTTCTTGACCTAACAGTGCATAGGAACTCCTACGGAGGAGGTGAAGATGTCCTCATACTCCTCCATGACCTTATCCATTTGTAGTTGTCATGTAGAGGGGCCCTATCTAGAGGTCGTGGCCACCATCTTCTTCTTTCCTTGAGGGCGTATCATCAGGAAAACAAATTTCCTGGTTTTGGAAATGAGCTTACTGCATTGTTTTGCAGTAACCAAAGAGATGGTGGTAGGAAATGCTACCTCTAGTATCCTGTACAACTTATTCCCCAAAGTAACAATAATCGCACGGGGCCTTAACTCATACACAACATGTTGCTTCCACAAGTATGGTTGTCCTAATAATACATCACAAACATCAAGGGAAGCAATGTCACACAATACCTCATCTGTGAAGGGCTTGATGTTGTATGTAAGGCGACATTGTTGGCTTACGCGAAGATTTTGTCCTTGGTAAAGCCACCCGATGGTGTATGGTTGTGGATGTGAGGTGGTTGGTAAGCCTAGTTGCTTCACGACCTCTACTAAAATGAGGTTCTTTTGGCTCCCACTGTCAATAATGAACTGTAGCAGGGAGCCCTTTACCTACATCTGGGAGTGGAAAAGATGCTCCTCCTCCTTTGGATCTTTGGGTTCCTCCTTTTGGATCTTCGTGGTGGCAACAATGGCGTTGGGCTCCGCATCGATAATCTGCCTCCCTTTGTCATTCCCCTTGTCAGGTTCTAACTTAGAGCCAAAACATGCATCTGATTTTGAAACCTTTAGCTTGAACACCAGTGACTACTTGGCATGACACTCACTTGTGTTGTGAGTGGAGCTCTTATGGAATTCACACCGCTTTCCCATGTCCTTTTTCGTCTTCATGACAGTGTTCTTTTCTTGCAGCTTTGGCAGGTTGTCTTGGGCCACCTCACCTTGGCTTTGTCCTTTGTTCTATGGTTTGGGGGCACCTTTCCCTTGATTCAGATTAGCAAATCCAAAGTCTCTCTTCTTCTATTTAAACTTTTGCTCGATCTTGACAACATATCAGTATGCTATGTCGAGTGAGGAGATGTTAAGGAACTCTATTTCTTCCTAGATGTACTTTTGTAGGTAGCCACAGTATTTGAGTACCAAATGCTGCTCTGAATCCTTTATACCCAACTTTGTGCGAAGGGTATGGAAAATATTGGTAAACTCCAGCATGTCTTGGTCTCTTCCCTGCCGTAGCGTGGTCCACTTTATGTATTAATCCTGATAGCTTCCAACAGGGTAGTACAACTCCTTGATGGCAGTCCATAATGAATTCCAAGTGGGTGTGGCTGAAAACAGTGAGGCCGTACTTTCATCCTATGCTCGCAGTAGGTTTCCCACTAGTCCTTGATGTGGGGAGCGGCTTTGAGAAGAGCGAAAGTAATCTTCTCCTGGCTGAAAAATCATGAAAAGAAAAATACCCTTCTAGCATATTTAACCATTTATCTATGGTGTTTGCATCTATCTGACCCTCAAATATGGGAATGTCAAAGTTAACTTGTACCTTAAAGGGTGTGGTGCTTACAGAGTAATTGTTGGAAGTGTATGTGTCGCCCCTGGGTAGTCGCTAAAGAATCTGGGCAAAGTTGTCCATCATCACGTTCCGTTGTCGCTCAAGGGCCTCTTCGAGCAAGATTTTGATAGGATCTCCTACCCCTCATCTTTCTTTTCATCCACCATGGGAGGCCATTGGGAATTACGAGGCTGGTCTTGCAAAAGTTCGACCAATTCAAGCCCTAACTCCTTATATCCCAACCTCATTGGGGACATGTAAAGAAAGACAGAGAAATAACAGACCGCTCTGATACCACTGATCCAGATTTAAAGAGGAATGCAACAAATTACTGATATAACCATACATATAGAGCTGCAGCAGAAATAGTACTTCATTTCATTACTCTAAAATACTGAAATATGTTTACAAATAGAAATGGAAATGAACTAGCTAGGGCGATGGTAGCTTATCTTTGAGAAGAGATGTGGTAGCTACATGTTATGAAACCAACTCACAAAAAGATAGAAAAGATAGTTGAATGCCTTAGAATTTAGCCTCTTCGAGGGGACAACCTCCTTTACATTACACAAATGAACAATTCTTGGATGATACAAATGACAAGACCTCCTTCCTATATATAGGAGTCTAAGGGGTCATAGTATAATCAAAGCCGACATAACAGTAATAATGTAAGGGAAAAATAATAACAATAGTGGGCTTCTATGGGGAATATAGTAACAATATGGGGACTACATGGGTACAACAATATAATAAGGGGGTTGTACTAATAACAATAAGGGGTTACACTAGTAGTATAGGGGCCTAACATGCCCTTCTCCTTCAAAAAGTGTTGTCCTCAACGCTTGAGTAGTTCTTGATGCTTCTGTAGAAAATTCTTGTCATCCCATGTGGAATCTTCAGCGTGTAAGTTCTTCCACTTGATGAGATACTCTGAAATTGGTCGATTTCGTAGCTGTCGAGTTCTTGATTCTGTGACTACTCCAGGTTCCAATATGATTTTTTCCTTCCTCTTCAAGTTCTGGCAATATTGTTTGAATTGGGATCTTCTACAACTTTTGAATGAGTGGCCACACTTCTTCGTCCTTCTTCCATTCATCCCTTGCTTCGTTTATCCAATGTGGTTGGATAATAGAAATAGCACAAAAAAATGCTTCCACATCCTCATCCTTTCTTGAGAGTGCATCTGTGACAAAATTTTGCTTCCCTTTTCCATAGATGATGTCAAAGTCATAATCCAACATGTTTGTGACCCATTTTTTCTGTTCTTCTAAAGATAATATTTGTTCTAAAAAGTATCTAAGATTATCATGATCCATTTTTACCTTGAAGTGTCTTCCCATTGGGTAAGGTCACCATTTCTTAACTACATGTAGTATTGCCAACATTTCCTTCCCATAAATAGCTTTCTTGAGATGTAGTCATAAAATTACCCAATCACCTACATCAAAACATTTTTCACTGCAATGTTGATCTACCTATTGTTTCATTCGATTTTGCACCAAAGTGGCGTTATCCTTTAAAAGTTGGAGAACTTTTTGTTGATGCTCGATGTGATATTTCACTACTTGAACCTTTTTCTTCTTGATATGTCCTTCTACCTTTAGAGTTTGAGGAGTGGTAATTTCTTCCAAGGCTTTACAAGATATGGTCAGATTCATTTCTTGATGCTCGATGTGATTTTTCACTTTTTGAACATTTTTCTTCTTGATATGTCCTTCTATCTTGATAGTTTGAGGAGTGGTAATTCCGGCCAATGCATTACAAGATATGGTTGGATTCATTTCTTCTTTCTCGATGTGATCTTTCACTTCTTGAACCTTTTTCTTCTTGATATTTCCTTCTATCTTAATAGTTTGAGGAGTAGTAATTATTTTGAATTCTTTACAAGATATGATCGGATTCATTTCTTCTTTATCTAGGGTTGGTTCCTGGTGTATATACTATTCTTTGAGGTTTCTTGATCATTTTCTTCCTCCTCTTCATACTCTATGTAAAATAATTTCTTCTCAGCACACTTATGACCTTTAGTGCATTTGCTATCACAATTGTAAGAAAGCCCTTTTTCTCTTTTTTCTTCCAATTGTTGTGGTGTAACCCTTGTAGGTTGTGGAAGGCTAGGAGAAACAACACTTCCATCTTTATAGTTGTGAGGGGTAGACTTCCTTGTTGCCATAATTTTACTTTCCACTATGTAACAAAGCCCTTTTACTCTTTCCAATTGTTGTGGTGTTGCTCTAAAGAAGGCGTTGTTCTTTGTATCCTCATAATGTGCTATCGTTTCCTCCGTGAAAATTGACCACGTAACAAGTTGTTTACGAGAACAAAGCCATTTATACCATAAAAATTGATCCATTTCTAAATATGAAGATGCAATACATACCTTTTGTAATAGTGGTACACCATGTAGATCAAGATATTGCTCCATCTAAAGTATCCAATTTACCGGATCACTGCCATCAAACTTCCTCATCTTGCTTTTGTTGGCATTATGATATAGGTTTTGTCCTTGATGGTAACTCACTCAGAGGTATGATACAGGTGTTGTCCTTGATGGTAACTCACTCAGATGACAGATCATAGTGCAGTAAGTCAAGAGAGAGGTATACGCAGGTTAACCTTGATGAAAGTGCATATACACGCTAGTTAGCAGAACAAAAGGGATGTATACGTACACACAGGTTCACAAAAGGAAAGGCAGGTACACGTTGGAAAACTAAGTTTTGGTCCATGGTATTTTGGTATTGGTCCATGGTATTTGGTCCGAAGTGTTGACCCCAGGTATTGGGTCCAAGGTATTGGTCCTACATGGTTTTGGACCATGGTATTGAGAGAAGAGTAAACCTATATAAGGAGAAGATCATTAGACCAAGAGGGGAAAGTGTGCAAGTGATGAATATCTGATGAAGTATGAGATCTAGTATGCTAGTTATGGGTTTGTGATGCTTTGCTTAATCTGAACCAAGGAGGCACCTATGTGGTTGATAAATATTGATGGACTGGGATCTTGAAGACTAAAATGTATTATCATTATATGGTATGATCATGAATATATCTGAATACTGACACATGTTTTATCCCTTATATCTTATGGTCTGGGTATATCTGAAGTTGAAAATTGCAGCGAAGGTATAAGTAATTATTTTCAAATCTGTATGTGGGTTCTCTCTGATGAAAGGACGTATACATGCTGGTTTGACACAGTCAAGTAGCGTATACATTATGAGATTCGATATTTCAGGTTTCTTTTGGTTCTAGTGGTTGTTGCAGAGTTTTGGGCTCTGGTCTATTTTCTGGTGACTATGTTTTGATGATAGGGTTTCAGTGATTCAGTTGTTGGGTGATTCAAAGTTAATGATTGTATTGTAGTAGTGATTGTTTTGTATTTATGGACCCAGTCTGAAAATTTATGAAACGTGGTCCCTGGAAGAAAAGAGAAGGTTGTAGCCTTCTGTAGGTCAGCACCTACGTGAGAACGATAGAAGGTTGTAGCCTTCTGCGGGTAGAATTCGACGTACTGGTATAAGACTGCACTAGTCCAGAAATATTGTAAAAAGAAGTTTCTTATTAAAAGAAGATAGAGACGAATTGCAGCAGGTCGTTTTCACCCCCATTGGATTTCCACCTTATATCATGGTGTTCATGTGTGCTTCTTATGTGTGATGATCTGTTATGTTTTACTTCACCTGTTTGCTATTCATATGGTTAATAATGTTCTAATGCACTCATTGAAGATCAACTAATTGAATCATAAGTTTAATGGATATACATTAGTTGCATTAAACATAGTTGCGTATATACGCAGATATCCTTAACTGAAGTAGCATATATGAATCTAATAATGGAAATGAAAAGATTATTAATTTGCTAATACTGATTCACCCCCCCTCCCCCACCCTCTCAGTATTATTTCCAACAATTGGTATCAGAGCAGGTCCTTCAGAAGAAGCTTGATCGCTTGAAGGAAGATCCATCAAGATGAGTAATCACAAAAGAGAGGGATCCATCAGACCACCAATCTTCGATGGGATCAATTTTGTCTACTGGAAGATAAGAACCACAACATATCTACAATCGCTTGGAATGGATGTTTGGGGAATCATGGAAGGAGGATATACATATCCATCAGCAACTCCTACAAATACAGCAGATAGAAAGCAATATGAACTCAATGCCAAAGTTGTTACTATCTTATTAGGAAGTTTGTCACAATCAGAATTTGTCAAGGTCATGCACTTCAAATTATCCAAAGAAATATGGGACAAAATCATTTTGAGCTATGAAGGAGATGATCAGGTAAAACGGGCTAAGCTTCAAACTCTTAGAATATGGTATGAAACTCTTAAGATGCATAGTAATGAAAGCATATCTAATTACTTCTTGCATGTAGATGAGATTGTCAATTGTATGAGGAATCTGGGTGAAGAAAATAAGGAAGTTGTCTTAGTTGAAAAAGTTTTGAGATCCTTGTTGATCTGAAAATCACCCTATGAGTGACCTCAGTTGAAGATTTATTAAACAAAAAAGGTATTACAGACCCATGTGCTGGTGTGTGTTCTGTGTTATTGAAGCAACGGATCGATCAAATTTCCAATACACAGAAAATAAATGGAAAGACAGCAGATAAATATAGTAAGCAACACAAATACACAAACAATTTTTAATAAGGAGTTCACCCTATTCTCCAGGGCTACGTCTCCGGTCCAACTTCAGTGGTGGCCTTGTTTTATTGTGTCTTTCAGTAGATAAATTACAATGCAGGGACTCAATATGAGTTCTCCTGAAGTAGATTTTGCTTGGCAAGGTGGTTCTTGGATTCCCCAAGCCACTTGGAGTACATAGACTCTTGTTCTTCCTACCAGTGTTGTGACCCTCGGTCTACAGTGGAAAGAGCCAACTATGATGCTCAATCCAGACAGATTCCTCTATGGGAAGGCTTGATTCTTCAAGTTCTCTGGTGCTCGATGCTACCTGTGGTTAGCTCGGCCCTTTGTCTCCTCTGCTTGGATTTACTGCTCTCTGTGCTCAGTCCTCCTCTCAGGGTTCACTGTTCACTATCTCTCTTGGTCGCTTGGACTCTTCGCTCTTCTCTCTTTCTCTGAATCTCCATTCAACTGTCTATGTTCATGGCTTTAGCCATTCGACCTCCATGCATGTTCGGTTCCTCTCCCGCTTGCGTCGATTCGCTTGTCGCCTATGTGCTTGGAGTTCCCTGTTTGGCTTCAGCATGAATGCTCGAGAAGTAGCCACACGTCTCCATCAAAACAGTGCCAGCCCACTCGTCGATTCATTTCTTTCTCCACCATGGTGGTCAACGGATTCCAAATCCCCTTAAATCGTGGCTTAATTCCCTGTCGATTCCGCTTCTGTCTGTCGGGCGCAATCTCAGCCATCCGATCTGGGCTCCTCCATATCCAATGTCATATGCACGTCGAGCGCGGTTGACTTGTTCGACCGATAATGCGCAATCATAGTGGTTTTCCTCTCACCTCCACTGCCACGCGTCGATCGCTGAGTGTGATCGCTCCGTTTTCTCCAAAACCTCTTACCGTTCAAGGGCGCCCTAATCAAACCGCCAGTTTCCAAGTTGTGGGTCCCACCTTTGTACGATGGCGCTTTTCGTTTCTCCACCCACGATCCTTTGGCTCCTAATGTGACTAAGTGCTTAAAGCTCTACCATTTTAGCCCTGTTCGTCCAGCACATCGAAAATTAGCTCCTTTTCCCATTCCGGGGCTCCCAGGGGCTACATCGACCTCCTGCGCAGTCTCCATGGGCCTCGATCAGCGCACTTTGACCGAGGTCCTCGTCGTTCCGCGCCAACTACCATGGCCACTGGTTCAGGGTGTTTTCAATTGCTGTTTTGGATTCTTCAAGGATTTGTTTTGTCTCGATAAAGTCAAGGTTCTTATGACAGTCGTTTATGGATTTGATTTGGATCACTTGTCTACTAAATTTGAATCCAAAGTGTCTACCATAGAAGAAAAGGAGGATCTGCAGAAAATCACTATGACGTAGCTACATGGAATCTTAACTGCTTTTGAGATGAGAAAAGGAGGACCATCAGATATGAGAGAAGCCGCATTTAAAGTATCAGCAAATGGAAAAGAAAAACTCAGTGAATCAGGATACATTTTAGAAGAAGAATATGAGGTAAATTTTGTCAAGAATCTTGAACGAGGATCTGGAAGGTTCAAAGGTAAGCTACCTTTCAAATGCTTTTCATGTGGTAGAGTTGGTCACTACGCTGCTAGATGCCCTCATAACAAAGAAAAGATGTCTGAAGAAGGTAATAGAAGTTATTATACTCATGATAAAAGTAACGACTCATCCAATAGTGATGAAGACATTAGACTTCTCATGGCATATGAAAATAAGGACATAGAAACAAAAGAAGTTACCAGATTAAAAGAACAGCTGGAGATAGTAACCAGAGTAAGGGAGCAGCTGCAGGATGTAGTAAAAGATCAGAGCATAACAATTCAAAGACTTGAATCTAAGATCCTCTCTCTAAAAGAAGATCTTGAAGAACAAGAACATGAAGTGCTCGAATTAAGGCAACAAGTGGAAGAAGGAAGAAAAGCTAAAGAAAACATAAGGAAGCAATATCTGGAAAAGGAAGAACAACATCAGGTTGAGGTAAATATCTTAAAAGGTAAATTAGAAGAAAAGGATAAACTGTTACGATTTCAAGACAGTACTAAAATTTTGGATGATATTCTTAGTAGTCAAAGATCCCTTGCTATGAAAACTGGTCTTGGTTTTTATGAAACTGTCGAAAGTGAATCTAGCTCACGGGGTGATGAAAGGAATTCTAATGCAAATTTTGAAATGATCAACAAAGAGATAAGTGGTCAATCCTAGCAACAACCAAGGAAAGAAATTCTTCAAGGAAGATCTTTTCCTCCTAACTATGGAAGTGATAGTTGGTTATTTCCTCAAATGAATAATTTTGAATGTTATGTATGTCATAACTTTGGACATATTGCAGCTAGATGCAGAAGAAAAATGGGTCAAGACCATCACACAGAAAGATCATCACGCTCCAGGTACTTCAAGGGATATTTTTTTGCTTGCAATATGTTTGGTCACAAAGCCATTGACTGCTATAGGAGGAATATGAAACATGTAAGATGTTATGCATGTAACAAGTTTGGACATAAAGTAAGGGAATGCAGGAGCAAAATTCGAACTCCAAAGCAAGAAGATCATACATCATCACAATTCCAGGTATTGAAGAAGACAAAATTAGAGACAGAAAGATGTGGCATAACTCAATTAGCTAACATAACAGACACAGGGGAAACTAAAAGTTCAGACCTTCAATATTCCAATTTTCATACGTAGATATTATGAATATAAGTCGCTTATATACGCGAGTTATAGGCTGCAGATTCGTGTATATGGAGCTCTAAAGAAAAAGCAGCAGAACAGACTCAGGAAATAGTTTGGTCATGGTATATGGTGGTTGGAACAGGCTCATGGGGAGCATATGCTTTGAACAATGCATTGTTGGCATTATGGTTAGAAGTCTT
Organism: Pinus tabuliformis; assembly: GCA_031772625.1. Taxonomy (NCBI): domain Eukaryota; kingdom Viridiplantae; phylum Streptophyta; class Pinopsida; order Pinales; family Pinaceae; genus Pinus; species Pinus tabuliformis. The sequence continues at coordinate 581,394,838 of CM062811.1, read as the reverse complement.
TGGTGATGATGCTTATTGACACATCTTGCTACTGATTGTTGATTGACCAAGAAAATGGATTGCAGGTTACAGGTCTGGATGCTAGTGACAGATGCTTATGGTGTAGATCATATGGTGTATGATAGTTGCTGATAACTATCATGGTCGTGTTTAGGTCCTTGGTCTTTGTGAGTCATATGATGTATTTTGTTACCCCACTATGCATGGGATGGATGATGTAATGTTTCTTGTTTTTGAGTCATGTATAAACATTTGGTATATCCCCACTTGGTTGGGTGGATGAGTCAAAAATGGTGTATTCCCACTTGGTTGGGAGATTGATGTATGTATAGAGTCATGTTATGCTTTTACAAACCTTGCATGTGCTCAGGGGGAGCATGGACAGATTGGTACATCTTGGCATATACAAAGGGGGAGCTCAATCAGAGATTTCAGCAGGTACTCAGGGGGAGTATGGATAGCAGAAGATATACCAAGGGAGAGAACTTCTTGGTCTGCCCTTTGCCCTTGATGTCAAAGGGGGAGAGTGACTTGGTGTGGTGGTTGCCATCAAGTCCAAAGGGGGAGATTGTTGGCATTATGATACAGGTGTTGTCCTTGATGGAAACTCACTCAGAGGTATGATACAAGTGTTGTCCTTGATGGCAACTCACTTAGATGATAGATCATAGTGCAGCAGGTCAAGAGAGAGGTATACACAGGTTAACCTTGATGAAAGTGCGTATACACATGGGTTAGCAGAACAAAAGGGGCGTATACGTACACACGCAGGTTCACAGAAGGAAGGGCATGTACATGTTGGAAAACTAAGTTTGTATCTGTGGTATTTGGTCCATGGTATTTTGGTATTGGTCCAGGGTATTTGGTCCGAAGTGTTGACCCCAGATATTGGGTCAAAGGTATTGGTCCTACATGGTTTTGGACTATGGTATTGAGAGAAGCCTAAACCTATATGAGGAGAAGATCATTAGGCTAAGAGGAGCAAGTGTGCAAGTGATGAATATCTGATGAAGTATGAGATCTAGTATGCTGGTTATGGGTTTGTGATGCTTTGCTTGATCTGAACCAAGGAGGCATCTATGCGGTTGATAAAGGTTGATGGACCGGGATCTTGAAGACTAAAATGTATTATCATTATATGGTATGATCATGAATAGATCTTAATATTGACGCATGTTTTATCCTTTATATCTTATGGTCTGGGTATATCTGAAGTTGGAAATTACAGCGAAGGTATAAGTAATTATTTTCATATCTGTACGTAGGTTCTCTATAGTGAAAGGGCGTACACACTCTGATTTGACACAGTCAAGTAGCATATACATTATGAGATTTGATATTTCAGGTTGTTGTTGGTTCTAGTGGTTGTTGCAGAGTTCTGGGCTTTGGTCTGTGTTCTGGTGACTTTGTTTTGATGACAGGGTTTCAGTGATTCAGTTGTTGAGTGATTCACAGTTAATGATTATATTGTAGTAGTGATTGTTTTGTATTTATGGACCCAGTCTGAAAATTTATGAAACATGGTCCCTGGAAGAAAAGAGAAGGTTGTAGCCTTCTATAGGTCAGCACCTTCGTACTAGTACATCAACTAGTACAAGAGCTAAGGGGATTGTAGCTCCCTTCCAGGAGAAGCTGGAGAATGAGAGAAGGTTGTAGCCTTCTGCAGGTAGAAGCTGACATACTGGTATAAGACTGCACCAGTACAGAAATATTGTAAAAAGAAGTTTCTTATTAAAAGAAGATAGAGACGAATTGTAGCAGGTGGTTTTCACCCACATTGGGTTTCCACCTTATATCATGGTGTTCATGTGTGCTTCTTATGTGTGATGATCTATTCTGTTTTACTGCACCTGTTTGCCGTTCATATGGTTTATAATGTTCTGATGCACTCATTGAAGATCAACTAACTAAATCATAAGTTTACTGGATATACGCTAGTTGCATTAAACAGAGTTACATATATATGCGGATATCCTTAACTAAAGTAGCGTATATGAATATGATAATGGAAATGAAAATATTATTGATTTTCCAATACCGATTCACCCCCCCAGTATTATTTCCAACAACTTTTTCTTGATTTTAGGAGCTAGATATTGAAACGACTGTAACTCTTTCCTTTCATATCTTTAAGTTCTAAAATTGTGATCTGCAATATCCCTCTGTGTCCTCTTTCCAATGCCACTATTCTGATCCAAATTGGATTCTCCAAGGAAGATTTATTCCAAATCCCCCACAGTGACCTGATTATAGACTAGTTCAATAGAGCGAACTTGTAGAACGTGCCACATGTCACTGTTTTGACCTTTGGCTCTAAAAAATATATACAAGAAACTATAGTCCGTCCTCTTTCTGTACCTTCTTATGAAATTTCAATCCGATGCTCAGAGAGAAATTTATGACGATTTTCCCCAGGTCACCTGTTTGGAATGTAATTTAGGAGTCTGCAAAAATACCAACTTCCTCATATCATATCTCCGCAAATATAGCGCGAAAAGCTTTGAAATTCAAAACCGAGGTTCAGTGAGATTTTGTCTCAAATGGGTTTTTTCTTTTCACTTCTGAAACATCGCAGAAAAAAGGTTATAGCAAAAATTCCACGATGACCTATTTGGAGCAGCGAAACCTTAGAATCCAAAGCTCTGATACCAAATGTTATGAAACCAACTCACTAAAAGATAGAAAAGATAGTTGAACACCTTAGAATTCAGCCTCTTCGAGGGGGCAACCTCCTTTAAATTACACAAATGAACAATTCTTGGATGATACAAATGACAAGACCTCCTTTCTATATATAGGAGTCTAAGGCGTCATAATATAATCAGAGCTGACATAACAATATAATGTAAGGGCACAATAATAACAATAGTGGGCTTCTATGGGGCACAATAGTAACAATATGGGGACTACATGGGTACAACAATATAATAAGGGGGTTGTACTAATAACAATAAGGGGTTACACTAGTAGTATAGGGGCCTAACACTACATGCCTCTGAACTATGTTAAATTGAGGTTTGAAGGCCTATTTATTGTTGAGAAACAATGGAAAACCATCAACATCCAAAAACCTAACCCTAGAAGAGAAAACGCCAAACTATGGGCCCCGTTTGGGTAAATTGGTACATCAATTTCCCGAGTTCGTAACTTTGGCATACGATCTTCATTTACAAGAAATACAACTTTGGGAAGAGAAACATAGGTCCATGGACCCATGTTACTCTTAGTTTTCCCAAAAAATGTCGTTTAGGGCCTCAAAATGGATCCAAAAGTTTGGGACCTGAAAAACTACTAAAAATAGTAAACTGTGCTACAATTAAGGAAACTGAAAAGTTGAAAGAAATAATGGTGGGAGCCCAAGTGGACTTGGCAGGTGGCCACCAATATCCACCTGGATCACAAATGACCTAAAAACCATAGAATCAATCCAATTTCACTCCAAACATTTTAAATCTCAAAATATAAGAATTTCCTAATCAAACAAGATAATTAGACTAAACACTAATAAATCCAATCACAATGGACAAGAAAAAAGACCTAAGGGGCTGAGACACACTGGATTTTGGTAGATAAACCCTAATTTTCACAAATCTATGAGATTAGTGCGGCCATAATGGCTAAATTGGCACTAAACATGGGATCAAAATGACTACTTTAAAGGAAAGTGCACTGGCAGCGCGACTATATGAGTCAAAAATGCGTTGGGCGATAAATAAGGCAAAAAATAAAAAATAAAATTCAACAAACACTCTAGAATCAGCACTCTAAGGTAGTAATTAGTGGCTATGCAGACCTGTACATGCTCAAACTAACTGAGAACTCAATGTTTGGTCAAACTAATCAAAAGATCAGTTCGAAAAAGATATTGAAGACGCTATAGCTTCCCCAGTGGAGTTGCAATTTTGTTTTGAAGGAAAATCCCCTTTGCGGAAAAAGGTGATATCTCTAGCCCAATGGGTGGGTCTAGCAACAAACTAACATACACTTTCATAGCTTATGTTTAACAAATGCATAGAGAGATTGGCCTACCTCACTTTGATGCTAATTGCTCAATTCTTTTGAGATGACTTTGATTCCTTCACTTCTAGGCTCACTCCTTACTTGTTCTTCACGTCCGAGTACCTGCAAGAAATATCAAAGAGAAATACAAGGTATACGAGCATATATGGCATACGTCAAACATAAACTACTTAATAGATCAAAGAGTATTAAGCTAAAATCATAAACATTTACACAATTATGGAAAGTGAACAGTAGATGTATATATTAATAAGCTAAAAAGGGAAGCATACAACCTATTCCTTGATGTTGGAGACCTCCTTTTGGTGGATGTCCAAGTCCAAGAAAATACTCTTCAAGCACTCCTGCAAGTTATAATGACCAACATTTGGGCATAATCGCAGTGTAGGAATGCAGACAATCAATGACCACCATTTGGGGATTTATAAGAAGGGATAGGGAGTTAGGGATCCAAAAAAGAGGGAGGAAAGTCCACATCTCAAGGGGAAGGACCACAAAGATAAGATCAAGAGCTCCAAATGGGAGAGCTTGACCATATCTGCAATAACCAATATCCATCTCGTTGTTATCTAACTTTCTAGCACATGAACCTTATCTCCCATTTTGGGAAAACCTGCCAGAAGAGATTCAACGTGGGTTTTCATATCAAAACCCACACTGCCAGCACTAGGGTAAATCACTGCAACCTGCCATCAGCATGGACAGGTAGTGGAGTAAAGCGCACTAGCCCTAAAAATTACGGTTTTAGCTAACCTTCTTCAGAATTGACTCGGGTTAGTTTTCCTTTGGTTTTTCAAGGATGTTTTTATCTGTGTATTATAATGGATATACTCCAAAGTCGTCAACATTTTGGCACTTCAAGATATGGAACAGGAAGTGAAAAAGAGGCATGAAAAAATACTATGTAACACTAGCGCATGTAGAGAATTTGAGTTCCTTAGCTAAAGTGGAGATGACAAGGCAATGTAACATGAGTTATATACTAGTCAGAGTAGATAATTGTTTCAAGAAGTCAGTGTTGAGAAATCCAAAGTGTGGCAGTTAATCAATTTCTCTTATTATGACATTGTCTTGTGATGTTTCCTTATTGTTATTCTTTCATTCAATTTATCTCTTCTTTATCATCAATACTAATGCCAAACAACAAATAGTAGAGGACATGATATGTAGGCATGTAGCCAAGGGAAAACCCCACTCTAGGGGAAAACCCATCTAAATTATTGCTTCAGTAGATTAAAAAATAAGATGAGATGACCAAGACCTTCACAACCTATACTAGAGACTCCCTCAATCAAGTGAAAATTGTGATTAGTATTGCATTCTTCAATGTGTTCTTCCTTGCAGCAATGCGATGATGCATCAGAAAAGCTTCGATTCTCATTGTGATGACACAGTCCAGTAGTATGCTTCATAAATAAACTCTACATGAGTAGTAGTCATTTGATAAATTAGTCACATAACAAATTTATGTATCTATCCAATATTGTAATATATGCTTCGGTTCAAAAATGATGATCAACACTATAATATACTCTTGGCATCGATCTTGTGATGACTACCCCAAACTCAAACCTTGGTCCTGCAATGATCCAAGTTTCCTCACTGTAATATACCAAGAATTCATTGTAATATTTAGGCTGCATCATTGAGGTAGCACAAAACTTCTTCACTACAATAGCATCGAGCTTCTACACTGTGCTAGCACCGAACTGTAACACGCACTTTCTTTAAAACGCATCACTCTTAAATTGATCAAACTTATTTTCCCTATCGTATACCGAAACTCATCACAGTAGTATCAAAACTTCTTCTGAGATTTACACTGAACCTATACCTATGATTTTCGCACTAATCTCTGAAATCCCACGAGTTCATCTCTTTGAAATCCAAGCTCCTTCACTTTGTTTGATTCGAAGTCCTTAGGATTGTATATATAGTTGTTTTCATGTGAAATATCCTGACATGAGTTCTTGAAGAGATGTGTCTCTATATAAGGTTAAGCCGACTTGACTTGATGATGATTTACTTGAGGCCAACAACAAGGAGACTTGAATGGGGGAGTCTTTGACCAAACAAGAATTGAATTTCAATTAAGTAAATAACCCTAAAGCCTAAAATGGAGGCTTGACTTATAACTATTGACCCAAGAATGAAGCCCAGGCTTTAACAAGTCAATTCAATTAATAATAATAAAAAATTTGCTTTCCTTTGACAAATATATTACATATTGACTCAAGTACAATTATGAAGACCAAAGCTAGTTACATTGTTCAACACTCCCTCTTAACTAGGGATGTTTCATACTTACATATAATCATAGAGGTACATAGAAGATCTCAAAGCACATAACCTACGAAGAAGTTTAGGCACCGCAATGCCATGGACTAGATTCCTGACCAGGGAAATCTATCCAAGGTCTCTCAACAGTTTAGGGATCACAATGCCACGAACTAGATTCCTAACCAAGGAAATATATCCAAGTGGAAATAATATGGACTAAATATTTCAAGCTATCTAGGTACCATCAGGCTTAATTACTAACCATCAATCCAGGGATCTAGGTGCATATCTAAGGTTAGAGCTCTATGACCAACACCACCCTCCATACTTCAAGACCTAGACATCAACGCAAGGTGTTAGCCAGATGTCCTCCCAAGCAATGCTTCACTCGCAAAGCCTCAACAAATCTCTCCTGACCAAAATGATCAGTAACCAACATGCTATCAAAAATTTGAGAGATTTACCTATACAAACACAACCCCAATTAGTAATACACTTTCAAATGTACATAAACAAATACAAACCTTTAGGGTCTTTCATACAACTAGATGTTGCTTCTCAATTTATCATAGTAGGACTATCAACTGAATATTTGACAGAATATTCCTCAATCATAGACTTTCATTTCCTACTTAACTTGTAGAAACATATTCTTCAAAATGAATTCTCCAATCAAGACTATGATATACCCTCCCTCTCAACTAAGCCAAGGAATTGAATTGCTTCCTATATCCAACACCAAAATTTCAAGCGATGGTTCCAAATGGAGGAACTATAAATTGCTCTGGAAGTGCCATAATATCAAGCTAGCCATGGGGGAATATGTATTGAATATTCCAATGCTTTCCATTCCAATGGGTGGTTTTGATGTTGTACTAGGATTCGAATGGTTACAATCTTTGGGGATGATAGCTTTTAGTTTCCAAGAACTTTTCTTGAATTGTTTTTGGGGAGGAAAGGAAGTTGAATTAAGGGGTATCGCAAGGAAACTAGGAAAGATGATCAACTCTAATGGAATGATAAATCTTCTAAAGAAAGAACAATGAGGTGTAATTGCACAATTATGCTCACTAGAGGTTCAAACATCAAAATCATCTATTTCTCCAGATCTCTAAAAAGTCTTGGACAATCATTCCACGGTATTTGAGACTCCTAAAAGCCTCCCACATATTTTTGATCATGATCATTCTATACATTTGATCTGAATTTAAACAAGAATGCAAAAAATTACAGATATAACCATAAATATGGAGATGCATCATAATTAACACTTCATTTCATTAGTATTAAATACTGAAATATGCTTACAAACAAAATGGAAATAAAACTAGATCGGGTGATGGTTTCTTATCTTTGAGCGGAGATGTGGAAGATACATGCCTCTAAACTATGTTACAATGAGGCTCAAGGGCTTATTTATTATTGAAAAACATTAGAAAACCCTAAAAAACCAAAACCCTAACCCCAGGAGATGAAATGCCAAGAGTTTATGGGCCCCATTGGGGTTAGTTGGGCAGCCAACTTCTTGATGCCATGACTTGGTCATATTATCTTTGTTTGGCACGTATGATACCTTGTTGGAAAGGTCTCTCCGAGTACTACATGTTTTTCCATAGGATCTTGCCTATGGAAATGGGCCTACAATGGACCGCCCGTTTAGGGGGTCAAGACTGCTCTGGAAGCTCAGGACCCAAAAAACTGCTAAAAATAGTAAATGTTGAAATAAAAGGAAAAAAATTGAAACTGAATGGAGGTATAGGTGGAATATGCGGGTGGCCACTAATATCCAATTGGATCATTCCTCCCCCCTTAGGAAGTAATGGTCCCCATTGTGTGTAGAGCCTCCATGAGGTGAGGAAATTTTTGTTGAACCTAGTCCCTTGTGAGCCACCTGCATTGGTGCAGGAGTTGGCCAGCTTTGATAACCCGGTATAGTTGGATCTTCTATTGGTGAGTGTTCTTGACTTGTGTGTCCATAATATGATAATTCATGGCTTCTTCCATGCATTCTGGGTTTAACTCTGTTAGTGTAAGTTGTTATGCAATGTCTGATGTGTCCAGTAATGGTGGGAAGTATGGTTGAAGGCGGTCCACATTGAACACTAGGTGTAGACCAAGGAATGGGGGAATGTTGATCTCAAAAGAATTATCTACCACAGCCTTGGTAATGGTTTAAGGACCATATTGGAGTGGTCTGAGATTTCGATGGGCTCTGGTAAGGCGTTCTTTCTAAAAATGCAACCAAACTTTATCGCCCACTTGAAACTTGTGTGGCACCTGATGTTGATCATGTCGCTGCTTGTACTTGGAATTTGACTTCTCCAGGATGCCATGAACCCACTGATGGATGTTTTGGATGCGTTCATTAAATCTAGTCTCTTTATCAACCTCAGACAATACATGTGTGGATTCTTTCTGTGTAGTCGCATGAGGCATGGCAACATCAATCAGACACAATGGTTGAAATCCTATACCCACTTGAAAGGGACTGTGACCAGTTGAACTATGGAGAACTCTATTATAATTGTGTTGCACATATGGAAGACTCTCATCCTAGGTTCAAGGATTCTTGGATTTGTACATGCAGAGTATGTTCACTATCATCCTATTGATGACCATCATTTGGAAATCAATCTGGGGATGGAAGGAAGTCGACTTGGTGAGCTTGGTGTCCAATTGTGTCCAGAGGCTTGACTAGAATGTGCTCAAGAACCTGTTATCCCGATCTGATATAATGGTCTGCGGGATCCAAAAATGTACCCATACTTATTCAAAGAAGGGTTTGGTAGTGTCCTTTGCTATGATACTCTTGTTGTAGGCCGCCAATGTAGCCATCTTAGAAAAAATTTCCATGACCACAAATACACAAACATTACCATGCTTGATAGAAGGGAGGCCAGACATATAGTCCATGGAGATGGATTCCCACAGTTGGCTGGGAGTAGGCAGAGGAGTGTACAGGCCTTGCTTCTTGATGGTTTCCTTGGCGATGACGCAAGTAGTGTAGGATCTGATATATTTACCAACATCTAGTCAGAGTTTTGGGAAATAAAAGTACTTTTGTAGTACAACCATAGTTTTCTCCACACCGAAGTGTCTTGCGACCTGACTGTAATGTGCCTCCCAAATTAGTTTGTCATGCTCGCTTGAAGGAACACAAATTTGGTCCAAGTAGCATAATAATGTGTCGTAGAGGTGGAAATCAAGAAATTTCTTTCCATCTACTAGCATTTGGTATGTGGAGGAAAACTCTGGATCATTTTTGTATAGTTGCAGCCATCCAGTGGTCCTGTGACCACAAAAGTTGAGAACAGTATTCCGTGTTGCAACTGGGGGCTGGCTGAGGCAGTCTGCAACATGATTGGTGCTACCCTTTTTGTATTTAATGTTCAAGTGGAATTGTTACAGATATGTAGACCACTTCTGATGGTGATCGTTTTGCAACTTCCCATGTGTTTGTATAAACTAAAGAGGTCAATGATTGGTGTGGATGATCATCTCCTTCCCTAGAATGTAGTGCTTCCATTGTCGTAAAGTCTACATGAAGGAATACATCTCTTTATCATAGGTGGGGTACTTTTAAATTGTATTGGAAAGTGTCTCACTATGATAGGCCATCGGACGCTCATGTTGGGTGAGGACTACACCAGTAGCATAGTCGAAGGTGTCTGTCTCTATTTCAAATGGTTGTCACAAGTCTCGAAATGTGAGTATCGGTGCAGAGCAGAGGCAGTGCTTCAACTTAAAAAATGTCTTTTGTTGGGACTCAGAGCAGGAAAAATTTTCTTTCTCCCAACCCTTAGTAATCTGACTCAAAGGCCAAGTGATATGGAAGAATCATAACATGAACCTCCGATAAAAATTTGCAAGGCCCAAAAAAGTGTGAAGCTCCGTTAGAGCGGTCGGGGCTGGTCAATCTTTAATGACTTGGATCTTAGTCAGGTCCACATGCATGCCACATTCATCTATGATGTAACCCAAGTATTGGACCTAACTCATACCAAAGGTTCATTTCTCAAATTTGGCACACAGTTTGTGTTGCTGAAGAGTTTGAAGGACGTGCCGAATGTGTTGCAAGTGTTCTTCACAACTCTTGCTGAAGATGAGGATGTCATCCACATAAACCACCACGAACGATTTGGTGAAGGGCCACGAGATGTCATCCATTAGCTTCATAAAAGTAGCAGGGGCATTTGTCAACCCAAAGGGCATAAATAACCATTAAAAAATGCCTTCCTTGGATTTAAAGGCAATATTCCATACATATGTGGGCTTTATTGGAACTTGATGATAACAATACCTCAGATCGATCTTGCTGAAATAATTGGCCCCGTTGAGTTGGTCCAATAGGTCATCAATCTGTGGGATTGGATACTTATTCCTGACAGTGATTTTTTTTAATGCTCGATAATCAATGCAAAGCCTCCAGTTTCCATCCTTCATCTGTACAAGTACAATCAGGCTCCCACATGGCAAGGAACTTGGTTCGATGTGCCCTTTTTGTAGAAACCCCTGTATTTTCCGCTTGATCTCTTCATTTTCCAGAATGGCGTAGAGATATATCAACCTATTGGGTAGAGGTGCTCTAGGAGTCAGATCTATCGAATGCTTAACCTGACAATACAAGGGTACTCATGTGGGTGAGGAGAAGATGCCCCTGTATTCTTCCATGACCGTATCCACCTGCTTCTACTACTTTGAGGAACCCTTCCCAAGGGCCATTGATGTGGCTACAATCATCCCCTTAATTTTAGAGTGAATCATAAAGAAAACAAATTTCCCAGTTTGGGAGATGACCTTACTGCATTTCTTAGCAGAGATCAAATAGATGGCAGTAGGTGGGGCTACCTCCAGTATCATGTATAACTTACTACCCAAAGAAATAATAACAGGGTGATGTATAGACTCATATACAACATGTCGCTTCCATAAGTATGGTTTTCCTAATAATACATCACAAACTTTAAGAGGAGAAACATCACATAATACCTCATCTATGAAGGGATTGATGATGTAGGGAAGGCGACACTATTAGCTAAAGCAGAGATCTCATCCTTGGTGAAGCCACCTGATGGTGTATGGTTGCAAATGTGTTGTAGTTGGTAGGTGCAGTCACTTCATGGCCTATGCTAAAATGAGGTTATTTTGGCTCCCGCTATAGACAATTAACTGCAGCAGAGAACACTTCACCCACTCCTGTAAGTGGAATAGGTGTTCCCCCCCTTCTGGATCTTTAGGCTCAATCTTCTCGATCTTGGTGGTGGCCACAGTGGCACTAGGCTCTGCGCCAATGATCTTCTTCCCCTTGTCATTCCTCTTGTCAGGTTTTAACTCAGATTCGGAACATGCGTCTAAATCAGAAGCCTTCAACTCGGCCACCAGTGACTGCTTGGCCCAACACTCACTTGTGTTGCGAGTGGAGCTCTTATGGAACTCACACCACTTTCCCATGCACTTCTTTCTCTTTGTGGTGTTGTTATTTTCTTGCAGCTTCAAAGGATTATCCTGGGCCGCCCCACCTTGGATTTTCCCTTTGCTCTACAGTTTGGGGACATCTTTCCTTTGCTTCAGATTTGCAAATCCAAAGTATTTATTTTTCTATTTAAACTTCTACTCAATCTTGATAGTGTATCAATACGACGTGCTGAGTGAAGAGATGTCTAGGAACTCCATATCATCGTGGATGTACCTATGTATGAATTTGTGGTACTTGAGTACCAAATGTTTCTCCGAATTCTTGATACCCACCTTCATGCGAAGGGTATGAAAAACATTGGTAAACTCTAGCATGTCTTGGTCCCTTCCTTGCCATAGCATGGTCACTTTATGTATTTATCCTCATAGCTCCCGATGGGGTAGTACTGCTCCTTGATGGTGTCCTAGAACGAATTCCAAGTGGGTGCATCCAAAAATAGTGAGGGTGTACTTTCATCCTTCTTCTCGCAATAAGTTTCCCACCAGTCCTTGACATGGCGGGTGGCTTTGAGAACTGAAAAATTAATCTTTTCCTAGCTGGAAATATCATGAATAGAAAAATACACTTCTAGAAAATTTAACCATTTATCTACAACATTTGCATCTATCTGGCCATAAAATATTGGAATTTCAAAATTAACTTTTACCTTAAAGGGTGTGGCACTTCTAGAGTAGTTGCTAGAAGGAGATGTGGCACCCTTGGGTAACTGCTGAAAGATATGGGCAAAGTCGTGCATCATCGTGTTCCCCTGTCACTCGAGGGCTTCTTTGAGCAATATTTTGAAAGAATCTCCTACCCCCTCATCTTTCTTCTCTTACACCATGGGAGGTCATCATGATTTGCGAGGCTTGTCTTGCAAAGGTTCGACTAGTTCAAGACCTAACTCCTTATATCCCAACCTCGTTGGGGACATGCAAAGTAAAACAAAGCAAGAGGAGACCGTTATTATAACACTGATCTGAATTTAAACAGGAACACAACAAATTATAGATCTAACCATAAATACGAAGATCCAGTAGAAATAACACTTGATTTCATTAATATCAAATACTGAAATATGCTTACAAACAAAATGGAAATAAGACTATGTCGAGCAATGGTAGCTTATCTCTGAGAAGAGATGTGGCAGTTACATGCCTTTGAGCTGTGTTACAATGAGGGTCAAGGGCCTATTTATTATTGAAAAACATGATAAAACCCTAAACAACCAAAACCCTAACCCCTGGAGATGAAACACCAAGAGTTTATGGGCCCTTTGGGGTTAGTTGGGTAGCCAACTTCCCGGGGTCGTAACTTGGTCATATCATCTTTGTTTGGCGTGCACAATACCTTGTTAGAAAGGTCTCTTCGAGTACTACACATTTTTCCACAATCTCCTACCTATGGCTATATACCTATAGCAGACCTAAAAAAAAACGTTGTTTAGGGGATCAAACTACTCCGAAAGTTCAAGGCTCAAAAAACTGTTAAAAATATCAAATGATAAAATAAACAAGGAAACAATTGAAACTAATTGGAGGTCTAGGTGGAATAGGTGGGTGGCCACCAATATCCACCTAGATCTACATTTTATTCCAGGAAATGTTCTTCCAAACATTAGGCCTTACAAATATCCCTATGCTCAAAAGAGTAAAATTGAACATATGTTTGCAAAAATGCTAAAGGTTGATATAATTCATCCTAGTCAAAGTTCTTTCTCTACTCCAATAGTATTGGTGAACAAGAAGGATGGATCATGGCATATGTGTCTAGATTATAGGAAGCTTAACAAGATCACTATTAAAGATAAATTGCACATTCATATCATTGATGAATTGTTGGATGAATCACATGGATCAATTTACTTCACCAAGTTGGATCTTCATTCAGGATATCATCTAATTAGAATGAATATTGAAGACATTTTGAAAGCAACATTCATAATTCATGAGGGTCATTATGAATTTTTGGTCATGTTTTTTGGCCTTACTAATGCACCTTCCACATTCCAAGGTTTGATGAATTCCATTTTCAAACCCACCCTTAGAAAAAATTTGTTACAATTTTTTGATGATATATTAATCTACAACAAGTCTTGGAAGGATCATGTTCAACATGTTGACAGGGTGCTTAAACTATTGGAGGAGAAACAATTGTATGAAAAAAACTCTAAATATTTCTTTGGAGTACATGAGATGGAATATTTAGGTCATATTGTATCTCATGAGGGTGTTAAGGTAGACCCTAAAAAAATAAAATTCATTAAGGAATGGAAAATCCCCACAACCATAAAGCATCTTCGAGGACTTCTCGGGTTGATAGGGTATTATTGCAAGTTTGATAAGAATTATGGGAGAATAGAAGCACCTCTAACAACATTACTGAAGAAAGATGCATTTTCTTGGACTCCATAAGCAACTAAGGCCTTTGAACATATTAAAGAGGAAATGCGCCAAGCACCAGTCTTAGTTAAGCCAGAATTCACAGAAACCTTTATTATGGAATGTGATGCCTTAGGAAATGGAATTGGTGTTGTTTAATATAAGAAGGAAGACCTGTTTCTTTTGAAAGTCATCCAATCAAAACACAAACCAATTTATGAGAAGGAAATGTTGGCAATACTACATGCACTAAAGAAATGGCGATGTTACCTAATGGGAAGACACTTCAAGGTAAAATTAGATCATGATAGTCTTAAATACTTTTTGGAACAAATATTATCAAAGAGAAAATAAAATGGGTCACAAAGATGTTGGGTTATGACTTCGAAATCATCTACAAAAAAGGGAAGCAAAATGTTGTTGCAAATGCATTCTCAAGAAAGGATGAGGATGTGGAAGCATTGTTTTGCGCCATTTATTTTATCCAACCTGATTGGATAACCAAAGCAACTGATGAATGGAATAATGACAAAGAGGTGTGGAAACTCATTCAAAAGTTGTAGAAAGATCCCAGTGCGTCTGATACATTTAGCTGGAAAAATGATTAATTATGGTACAAATATTGCTTATATATTTTTAAGAATTCTCAACACAAACAAAATATTCTTTTCGAATTGCACACCTCCCCCTTAGGAGGGAACTCAAGATTTGAAAAAAATTTACCATAGGATCAAGAAGGATTTTTTTGGGATGGCCTTAAATTTGATAGTTATAACTTTGTGGTAGAATGTTTGGTTTTCCAACAAAATAAAGTTGATACAATTAAGACCACGAGTCTATTACAACCTTTAGTCATTCCAAGTTAGCATTGGGAGGAGGGCTCAATGGATTTTATCACAGGTTTACCTAAGTCTGAAGGAAAGAGTGTCATCATGGTGGTAATTGATAGACTTACCAAGTATGCAGACTTTTCTGCAGTATCTCATATATTTAAAGCAATTACAATTGCTACTGCATTTACGGAAACAATTCAAAATCTACATGGAAACCCAAAGATTATTATAAGTGATAGAGATCCCATTTTCACCAGAAATGTTTGGACATAAATATTTTCTTGTCTTGGTACTCAATTAGCTCATAGCTCATCTTATAATCCTCAATCTGACGGGAAAACTGAGATAGTGAACAAATGTTTGGAAGGATATCTTCTTTGCTTTGTATTTGATAAAAAAACACAATGGGTTGAATAGTTACCTCTAATTGAATGGTGGTATAACACTTCCTTCCATACTACAGTAAAAATGACCCCATTTATGGAACTTAATGGATATCATCCACCATCCATCACATCATCGTTTAGAGAAAATTCTAAGGTACAAGTAGTGTAAGATCACATTGATTCTCAACAACAAGTTCTCCAACTCTTAAAGGATAACCTCACTCTGGCACATAATCAAATGAAACAATAGGTATATCAGCATCGAAGTGAAAGAAGTTTTGATGCAGACGACTAGGTATTTTTACGACTACAACCATACAAACAAATGTCCCTCAAACAAGCTAAGAAGGATAATAAATTGTCACCCAAGTACTATGGTCCTTAAAAGGTGTTGCAAAATATTGGTACTATGGCATACAAATTGGAGCTACCTGTGTCTTCCTAAGTATGTCTAGTTTTCCATGTTTCATGCTTAAAGAAGGTTATCGATTACAAGATCCCAGTTCAAACAATGTTTCCATAACTTAATTAAGAAGTAAAAATCATATTTGAGCTTGAATAAATCATGAAAATAATAACCTGATAGCTACAAAATCAATTAATTTTAGAGTATCTCATTAAGCCAAAGAAATTACCCACTAAAGATTACACATGGGAGGATAAAATTTTATACAGAAGAATTTGGAACTACTCAAGCTTTGAGGACAACAATTTTTTGAAGGAGAGGGGCATGTTAGTTCCCTGTAATACTAGTTTACCCCCCTTATTAATACTGTTAGTGTATCCCCCTATTGTTATGATTGTGCCGATGTGTCCCTCATATTGTTATTGTTGTGCCCCATAGAAGCCCACTATTGTTATTATTGTGCCCTTACATTATTATTGTTATGTAACCTCTAATTATATCATGATGCCTTAGAATCCTATATATACCAAGGAAGTATTATCATTTGTATCATCCAAGAATTGTTCATTTATGTGATGTAAAGGAGGTTTCCCCCTTGAGGAGGTTATTTTTCAAGTCGGTGATCTATCTTTTCTTCTATTTTGTGAGTGGTTGCATAACACCAACATGAACATGGATTGATATGGATTAAAAATTCCCCCATCTATGGAACAAGTATGGATACTGAAATAAAAAACTTCATAGACATGTACTTATGTTGTGATTCAACCAAACTACCTACAAATCTGAAAATTGTCCAACATCATAATCACACAAGAACTTGTAGAAAGTAAAACAGATGGATTGCAGGTTCAATTTTCTGATACCACCAATGCTAAGAACATGAATACTTGAGCATATGGAATTTGAAAATTAAAATACAAAAGCAAATGCAAGAATGATATTTGATGCACTAGAGAATATGGAACATGATGAGACACATACAATTGATAGTTTTCTAAAAAAATAAGCATAAGCAAATACGACTATATCCATGCAATTCAATGTACTATGAGACAGAGAACAATTTTGTTGAAAAGAGAACCAACAGACATTTTGCCTAATAGCTTTGCTCAACATATTTTGTTAATCTAGGGTGCAAATAATAATGCTCACTTTGTACTTGATTCATATGCTACAACTACTTATTGTATTTCATACATGACAAAGCTAGATAAAACAATGACGTCAATGTTTAAACATGTGTGAAGCGATTGTCAAAAATATGATGTTGATGTCATTGAAACCGACTTGGAAAAGCTTGATTGAACTTACATAAAATGCCTGCACAATAAGCTATATATATGGTGATGTCATTGCCACTAAATATTGGTTCAAGAAGATGTATATTTATTAACACTTTAGCAATATATGATTGAATTTTTTTACTAAATAAACCAAGAGACTTGGAACGTGAATCGAATGATTCAAAAGACACATCATGTTTATCAATTATTGATCACTATTTGCAACAACTACAAAACATCGAACATGTATGTTTAGCAGAATTTACATCATGTTATACACTGCAAGGCAAAAAAAGAGGAAATGCTAACATACCATATGTTATAAGGTATGTAAAGTATAATAAACATATTGATGTTGATAACTATTACAGAGAACAATTGATGTTGTATGTCCCATATCATAGAGATGAAAATGTATTTAGGGAACTATATTCAAGTTGGAAGAATGCATATTTCTTATTTGAGAAAACCATAAAATGTAATGAGTGAAAATTCACCAATGAAACAATGAAAAAGTGGATTGATATTGATAGCATAGTTACTAATCTTGAAAACAAAGAGAGTGAATTGTTTGAAAGAAATTTATTTGCTTGTGATGAAATGGAAAATGAAAAATGTTATCAAGAATACGATATCAAATCATATATACAATATTTACAAAAGGCTAAAAATGCAAAATCAATTGTTGAGAGACCTTATGAACTTGTAAAGCAACCACAAGTATTAGAATAAATAGAATTATATAAAATCATGAGAATTCTTAATCCAAAATATGCAAGAATAGTGAAAGAAATAGTTGATGAGAAGAAAAAAAATCCAAATGACCCATTATATGTACTTGTAACAGGTGGTGCGAGGGTTGGAAAAACATTTACTATTATAGCAATATTCCAATATCTAATTCACTTATACAATAACATGTTCGGATATGACCAATGTTAATTAAAAGGAATCATCACAACATATACAGGGAAGACGAAGTTCAATCTAGGTGGTATAACATTACATTCTGCATTCCATTTACCATTTAACAAATCATAATATATTTCGCTTAAAGGTGAAAAATTAGACACATTGACAAAACATTGTGAACAACTTCATATTATGCTAATTGATGAAGTGTCTTTGATAGGTTCAACATTATTATACCACGTCGACAAACACTTACATGAAATTAAGCATACTTCGTTGGCTTATTTTGGAAATATTGATGTTATATTTTCAAGTGACTTGTTCCAAGCACAATCGATCAAAGATTCTATGATTTTTTAGAAACCAATTTTAGTGGGCGAAAAACTAGTATATGATTTCTGGAAAGAGAAAGTCAAATGCTATGAATTGTGCATGACAATGCGTAAAAAATATAACAAGTTCATTGAAATCCTTAAAAAAATGTGAGTGAATCAACAATCTGATGAAGACATAAAATATATAAACGATAAGTGCTACAAACCTGCCCCAATGGATCCATTGTTTCCATATCTATTTTACAGAAACAAATATGTACAAAATCATAACGAAAAAATGTTTTCACATGTAAATGAAGCACTAATAGTTCTTGATGTAATCGACGAATCTCGCGATAAGAAAATATGATTTGTTGCATATGAAAATAAAACGAGATTACCGTCAAGAATACTTATCAAATGCATTTTTCGTGTTGAACAATATGCAAGGAACTATAATACAAAATATGGCCTCGTCAATGGCACTGATGGGATATGCAAAACATATATGAAAAATAATAATAATTTTGATGTATTATGGATAGATTGTGTAAATATAGATATCAGAAAACTTCAAAGAAACAAGTATCGTGAATTGTATGATGAAAATGTTTCATCTGATTGGACTCCAATATTTTGTATTTCAAATCCATTGACATGTGACTGAGGAAGTGCTTTAGAACTATAGTGCGCAAACAAATTCCGATATAGCTAGCTTGTGTGAGAAAAAATTAACTAATCATATGGTTTAATGTTAAATGTACTTCAATTTGATCTAAGTGGCATATCAACACATGGACTAGTTTACACAACACTTTCGCGTGTTAGAATGAAGGAATCATTGTATCTTCTTCAAATACTAACACACACAACAAATTGTGTAAATAAGAAAGTACTAGAAGAAATGAAACGATTAATAACTAAACCATCATGGAAATTGTAGTGCATAGAAAAGTCGATAGAAAATGAAAATACTTTAATGGTTTCAAGTTTGAATACATGAAGTCTACGTGCTCATGTGAATGACATTGTGTGTGATGAAGATTTAATGAATATTATGATTCTTTGTATCCAAGAAACGCATTTAAAATATCCATCGTCCAATACTAAATTTCGTAAATTCAATTTCAACATATCAAATTATCTTCATGGAGTACTTACTTGCATATAAGAGAACATAGAAATTGTATCAATGAAAAAAAATTTCAATAACAAAATCAAACTTGTTTGTAGAAAGTATATTTCCAATGTAAAATATGCACAATAAATGTATATGTTACGCCACTTGTACCTGTTTCCATGATCATGGAAGAAATAGCAAAAGAAAAGGCACAATTCACATTTGGTGATTACATTTTTATACTTATTAGAGATTTCAATATCGACATTAATTCAAATAGAAACATAAGTAATCAACAATTAGAATATATATATCATTCGAACAGTTACAAAAGATAACGAGGAATTTTATTTCTAGGAAAAGAAATATTATTGATCACATTTGGACAAATTTCCCTCCTCAACAATGTTATTCTCATGTTTCACATTCGTACTAGAGTGACCATGATGCAGTACATGCTTCGTTACACTTTGAGTAATTGTAAGACTGCAAAAGCTATACATTTTTCTTTTTTTGAAAATTTTAGTTATTTTCGTATAGGCAATAACCATATATTTGTTTATTTGTTGTGATTCATAGTCCAAAATGAATAGGTAATTAATGTTAATGTTAATGAACATAACTTTGCTTTAGCTGCGCAATTGCGAGAAGAATCACAAAAATTGAGAAAGAGATATTCAGTCAAAGTGTCAAATTCCAAATTATAGTTGTTCCT
Source organism: Pinus tabuliformis (assembly GCA_031772625.1). Classification (NCBI taxonomy): domain Eukaryota; kingdom Viridiplantae; phylum Streptophyta; class Pinopsida; order Pinales; family Pinaceae; genus Pinus; species Pinus tabuliformis. The sequence continues at coordinate 581,374,730 of CM062811.1, read as the reverse complement.
ATGAAACATTGCATAGGAAAAGTTAAAGAAATTATTTCAAGAAGGCACAAACGCTGAAAACAGTTAACAATTAAGCAATAAGGACACATGATTTTACATAGTGTAAGTTTCCTTAAACCTTGCAGTGTTCATTTTTTTGTTTACTAGTGATCAAATGTTCAGAATTTTTATATATGTTATTATGAATTCATTTAATATTTGAATGCATCTTTTTTTGCTTTTCATTACAAATGGATTTTTCATAGAATGGTTCACAGATTCCAATTCATTTACTTTTGGGCCCAAGTATAAATGGTTTCATAAACTCTTTAGATATCGAATGCTACTCTCTATATCCAAAATTACCGAGATCAATTACATATCTATTTTTTTTTCTTCTCTTCTTTTTCCATCCCATAGCTTTGTTTCAGTCACATTATCATTTATTATATGTATTTAATTAATTGTGGATTAATTGTTGCTATTTTTCCACAATGCAAGGGCACAAAGTTAAAGAGGCAAAAGAACTGAAATGGCAGTCATGAATATGCTAGTGAACTATGATAATAGAATTTGAATTATATACCTTATTTTTAAAAAAAACCATTGATTTGTGCAATTTTGATACAATTTACCAATTTTGTGAAAAATTTGAACATAGTTTCTCTTTTGTTAACAGAAATGAAAATACATCTTCAATAACTATTTTTTATTGTCGAAAATTTGTTTCAGCTTTGATGTTTATTTTAATCATAGCTATAATAATTAAAATTTGAATCTGAATACAATTTTTGTTATATGAATGTCATATTTTAGTTTTTTATAGCACCTATAACAAAGTGCATTTTTTAATTTGAATATTTCCATGTGGCTTTAACCAATATTTCCAATTTTCTTTGTTTTCTTATATATAAGACTACAAAAAATGGTCCACATGGGGTAGCTCAAGCGGCAAGGGCCGTGGAAATGAAGTCTCACCGAACCGGAAGTCTTGGGTTCAAATCTTGGGCTACCCTCCCCCATAGAGGGGTACATAATGGATATGTAAATCGGAGAGTCCCACCCCAGCTTACAAAAAAAAAAAGACTACAAAAAATGAACATTAACAAATTGTTTTAACAAACAGCAGAAATTGATATCTAATGTCTAAAATCATTTCATATTATATGTGGTGAAATCTTTGCTATCAACTCTCTGGCCCTCGTCTTGCTGTCGTTTTTGCAAATAACTTGTAAGTGTGTTGGGAACGGGATCCCCCAAGGACAATTTTGGGGTTAAAAGCCCATGTTTTGGGTTAAATTTTGTAATAAACATGTAAAGACTCTGCATTTTGTGGTCACGAAGCACGAAGGTGTCATGAGTCACAAAGGGTTGCCCGCCCTTATTTTTGTAAAGTAAAGTCAGTTGTAAGAGATCTACCCATGGTCTGTGGACCATGGGATTATATAAAAAGAGCTAAGCTCTAAGCAGTTTTAGAGTAATGGTTTTGAGTCAAATAGTCATAGCTCTGAAGTCAGAAGTCTAAGTTTCGGGTTGTAGCATAGCTAGAGGCTCTACAGCTAAGTGCGCAAAGGCCTAGGGTGGAAGTCTGCAGCTGAGTGCACAGAACCCTGCAGGTGTGTGCACAAGGTGGATAGAGTCTATAATCACTTGAAACATATCAATAAAGAGAAATATTTTGCAAATTCTATGTCCTTGTTCCTGTTAATGCATCTTGACATGTTATGTATACATTTCATTTATAATGCTTATATGATGCGCAAATGTATGTAATTACATTGGTTAGGTGAACGCAAGTAAGAACATCTGTTTACGCAGTGCTAACTATGATTGTTTAATGCAATAAGTAAGACGATTAAACTAGTTTGGGAATCTACACGGTACGCTGCCATAGCAGCACGAAAGTACCTGAGCCACAGGTTAAGGCTGCGCAAAGGTCAATCGTACCCTTTTGTGGAGGTACTAAAGGGCAGAATAGAGAGCTAGTCTGACAAGCCCTAGAACTAAGTGTGTGTGAAGGCAGGAATAGATGGAATAAACCGACATCACAACCATCTCAGGGTGTGGAAACTTGGTTCCAACATCCCCCCATATTGATTCAAGTGAGACTTTGGTCCGCGCTTTGCAGGCTGATGCCGAAAGGGCCAGTAGTGTAGGGATTTGTTTGCCTAACTAACATTGAACATGGGTCAGGCCCCCACAAGATAACAAATGGTTCTGTTTCTGGGACCTGAATCTACATAAGAGATGTGTGATGTCAAATCATTGGAATCCAACTAAGAAAGAGATCGAAGACTGGTTGGATAGTAAGATCCACGCATTCGCGGCACGGGAAAACAGAAACCCGGGACTAACAATGGAACAGTGGTTGGACAGGTACCTATATATAGAGATCCACGATATATTTTTTTGTTCCTTTTTGGTTGAGCTATACGAGTGGATCGCGAAGCTAGCAGATAGCCAAGGAAGGTGGAGACTTGATGGTCCTATTGTTTGGGCCCCAGAGCTAGTACAAATATTGGAAGCATCTAAGGACAAGATTGTCCATGATGTCGATCATTGGCTCGATCGCATCATAGGAGGATTTGTGACTGAATTCATGGTCGATACCTCAGCCAGCTATAGCGACGTGGAGTAGCAATTTTTCAAAGGACCGCAAGGTAAGTACTTGAAATATTTGAATACCTGGATTAAAATGTTATTGTGCAAAAAATGGGTTATGCAGCTACCTTGATGTTTGGAGCTACGCCAAGCAGAAAAGCTTACAGAAACGAAGCAAGAAAGGATCCTGAATATATTCCATTGATTCCACCTCCACAAGGTGACGAAGAGGGAGTACGCAGGCTTCTCTGCAAAGTACTATTCCTTTAATAAGAAAAGGATTCCCGCGACTTCCACCTCCACCCACACCACCTCCAACTTCACCACCATCACCTGGGACTTCATCCATACCACCTCCATCTCCACTGTAGTTCAGTATGTCAAACTCGGTAAAGCTACCGTTGTTTAAAGACTTGGGAAATGATGACCCGGACCAATTCTGGTTTGTCACGAAATTTATATGGGAATCTCAGGGTGTTACAGATGATCACATGAAGAAGGTGACATTGGTTAGTGCTCTATAGGATCGCGCACTAACCTGGTACATCAAGTACTCTAATGATAACCCAAATGCTTGAGTGGAAAACATCCAAACAACACTAAATAGAGAATTCAGTAGGCCTAAATCTGAGGCACATTCGATTGTGGGATTCAAGGAGATCACGATGCAGCCAGGCGAGACACCTTGGGAATTAGATCAAAGATTTAAGTGTAAAATCCATGAAGCTAATATGAACTTAACAGACGAACATCACCGCGAGTGGTTTGTGACTTCGTTCCTGCCGCACCTAAGGGTTGTGCTGTCGCAACAGAAGATAACAACTCAGGTGGAGGGCTTAGAGATTGCCATGAGACTACATGAAACACTGATGTAAGATCCAAATCTGGGGGTTCAGCAAATCCATGAGCAGTTGAAAAACCTTTGCCTCGTAATGCAAATTTTGAAGCAAGACAGAATGGTTCAACCAGAGGCACGCGAAGAGGTATGCTGCCTAAAATGCAAGGGTCAGGGGCATGACAAAGACCATTGCCTGGTCTTTGCCAACTATATTGCAGGAGGAGGACCGATGCCTTTGAGGCTAGAAGCTCAGGCAAGACCGAGCGTGGGGCCTGCATTGTGGTGCGTTATATGTCAAGTAGCAAGAAAACATGCAACAGATAACTAACATTTGTTGCAGAAGTTTGTACAGACACCGCAACAACTATTCTACAACTCTGTATATCAGTAGGGCATGATGAGTGTAACTGCAGAAGATATGAGTTAATGATGGATAGAACCCCGCCTATAGGGTTCAGGCAGAAACGTGGCCCCCTGACTAGACCACGGGGATGGCGTGGACAAGCTTTCAGGGGCACAGACGAGGCCATGGAAGAGGAGGACCTTGCAGAGGTCGGGGATAGCTGATCTACTACAATTACAGAGGACCAGGACAATATGCCCGCAATTGCACTAACCCAACATGTCCGTCGTGCAAATATTTCACCCTGTTTGATCATGAAACAGAAGACTGTCCTACACTGATAGCAAGGATACGTGACAAAGGAAAACTATCACCTCAGCCGACTCAGAACCTGTAGATGATGAGGTTTGAACCGCGTGTAGAGGATCCGAATGTGAGTATAGTGCTCTGAAGTGGAATCACAATAGGAGATGACAAGGGGAAACAGCTCGAAGATAGTGCATGGGTTCGCAAAGCTCTGGTGAAGGAGGTTGAGCTCGATTTGGAGTGCGCACGAGAAACATTCATGGAAGCTAAGAAGAGCTTCGCTGAGGCCACCACCTCGGGAAGCAAGGATAAGCCTTCTATTCTTACAACTTTCCAATAGACCTGTATGAAGTGTTACTGCACGATAGCAAGGTTGTAAAGGGGCTAAAGGAGCTCATAAATAGATGTGTCGGAAACACTCCAGGTGAGTTGCACATAGTATGAAATATTGGTAAGCATAAAACAAGGATGGGACAGGAGATGAGGTTGACCACACAGATAGGTGAGTATGAAATGGATCAGGTTATTTTGGACTTGGGGTCAAATGTGAACATCCTACCAAAGCATACTTTGGAATGGATGGGGAGACTTGCACAGAATGGTCTCCAATTCAGCTAAGGATGGCGAACCAGCAAAAGATCATCCCCATGGGGTGGCTACAGGGGGTGACTGTAGATATTGAAGGTGCGAGCGCACTAGCTGACTTTGAAGTAATAGAAATTGTGGATGAAAACAACCCCTATACTGCACTCCTGGAATTGATTTGGATATTGATATGAACGAGGTAATCAACCTAAATAAGTGAAAAATGATATTTAAGAAGAAATTGCTTCATATAATAGTACCCCTAGATCCTACTGAAGGATTGCGCTATACTGAACTAGTCTGTGATTATGAGAGTGATGATGATATGGACTGTATCTATAAGATAATAGCATGAGACCAAGATTGGGTGAATCCAACAGTAGATGGGTGAATTACATGGGATCGTGAGATTTCCTGCACCTCGGACTCTAATGAAGGGTTAGAGCGCTGGCAGAATCAGTTACATGAGGTCACTACACTGAGCTGCAAAATGATGACCTGGTTGCTACGCTGTGTGTCATCGAGGGTAATGAATATGCCCACTTATGATGGCATAAATGATGCAGATCTCTTTTTGGATGCATTTGAAAGGGAGGTACCAAAAAAGCAGTGCTTCTAGGTGTTAGATTGGGCACTGCGCGCTATGCCTGTAAGATGGTGGGGTATGCATAAGGGAAGCTTTGATGATTGGCTATGCCTGTAGGAGGATGATGAGAACACTCTTTAGGAAGCCAAAGGTACGAATGATAGATGATTATGATGGGCAGGATGATCCGCGCATGCATTTGGCCAAATGGGCCTAGGCTTATGGAGAGAAGCCCAAACTTAAATGGGTGCACTTATTCTGTCACACCCTGGACGTCATCCCGATGAACTGGTACGTAGAAACAGAGCTTCACCATGGTACAGGTGAACGGGATATTCTGCCTGAAGGATTCATACTGACATTCAATTTTGAGGATGGGTTTGACTATGGGTTTGACTATATTGATGAGGCACTGCAAGAGGTGAAAGCAGCAACCTTTAGGATACCTCAGGATCCCTTGGATCTGATTCAGCCTTAGTGGGCTACTCAGATGAGTCACATGCTGGAATGCTGTAATGTAATCATAGAAGGAGAGGACTAGGATCTAGGAGAGATTAACATCCCTGAAATAGAAGACCACCAAGAGGTTGAAGGACCATAGATTGAGAATCCCGATATAAACATGCCGCTGAAAACGAAACAAGTAAACATGGGTACGGAGGCAGAGCCCAAATTCGCGAAGATTGGAGACTACTAGGAAAATGCAATGGTGGATAAGGTCGCTAAATTGCTCTGCGAATACCAGGATTTATTCCCTACCAATTTTATAGATTTAAAAGGGATAATCGTTGACCTAGGTGTTATGAAGATCACGTTGAAACCCAACATGAAGCTGGTTAAGCAAAGACTTTACCGTCTCAATCCAAACTATAAGGAGAAGGTCTGCTTAGAGCTAGACAAGATGCTTGTGGCAAGCATCATTGACCCTATGGAAGAATCTGATTGGGTAAGCCCAATGGTGGTATAGGAGAAGAAGCATAAGGATGAAATAAGGATATGTGTAGATCTGATAAAGTTGAATGATGCTTGCGTACATGATCCTTTCCCGACTCCATTCGCTGATGAAGTGTTGGACAATGTAGGTGGCCAAGAAGCATATTCCTTCACTGATGGGTTCTTTGGGTACCACCATATCAAAATCTTGCTGGAGGATACGAGCAAGACAACCTTCGCGACTAAGTGGGGTTGTTTCCAGTACACTGTAATGCCATTTGGATTGAATAATGCGCCTGCGATCTTCTCGTGCGTAGTCATTGCAGCGTTCAAGGAATTTATTCATAAGTTCCTGGAAGTATTCTTTGATGACTGGATTGTGTTTGGACTGGTAAAACGCCATGTTGCTAGTTTATGCCTGATGCTAGATACTTGTCAAAGATACTAGATCGCACTCAATCTAAAGAAGTGTTTTTTTTGTGTTCCTTTTGGGACCCTGCTGGGTCATGTGGTTTGCAGACAGGGATTGATGGTAGATCCCATGAAGATAGCAGTGATACTGAACTTGGAAGCACCGAGGAGTGTGAAACAGTTGCGTGCTACCTTAGGACATATGGGATATTACAAATTTTTTATCAAAGTCTATGCCTAGATCACCGCGCCTATGGAGAAGTGGTTGAAGAAGGATGTCACATTCTGCTGGAACAAGGACTGTAAGAAGAGCTTGGATGTATTGAAAGAAAAGATGGTCACCACATCGATTCTAGTATTCCTAGATTGGAAGAAGAAGTTTCATGTACATGTTGACGTGTCATGTATAGTGTTGGGAGCAGTACTCACACAGGCTAGTGGAGGAGACTTGGACCTTCCTATTGTGTTTGCAAGCAGAAGGTTATCCAAGGTGGAGAAGAACTATTCCACCACCGAGCACAAAGTGTTAGCCACAGTGTATGTGCTCTAGAAGTTTAGGCACTCCTTGCTGGGGGGCTATTTTAAGATGTATACAGATCACTCCATGCTGAAATACATGGTCAATAAGCCTGTGTTGGGAGGGGAATCTATAGATGGCTGTTATTATTCCAAGAGTATGATTTTGAAGTTATTGTGAATCCTAGATGACTAAACACAGGACCAGACCATCTATCGCACATTGAAATAGGGGAAGAACCCACTAATTTGAAAGAAGGATTTTCTGGTGTGCATCTATTTGTTGTGCACATCACAGACGGTCATTTTGAGGATATAATACACTTCCTAACAATAAGAACTGCCCCAGAAGGATATACCGTCCAGTAGAAGAAGGAATTAGTGGTGCACACGACAGATTTTTCCGTCATTGTTGGGTATCTATATAAAATGGGATTTGATGAGATATTTTGATGAGATGCACCTAAGTTTGAAATAAACAGCATCCTCACAAATGCTCATGGGGGCGTTGTGGGAGGACATTATGCAGGGAGAGTGACCGTGCAGGGTTGTGGTGGCCAACCCTCCATTAGGACTCAAAAGCATCTTACAAGGAGTGTGATGTGTGTCAAAGGACTGATAGACCATCGCAAAGGGATAAGATGCCTCTGAATCCATAGATGACACTACAACCCTTTGAGAAATGGGCAATAGATTTTGTAGGACCCATCCAGCCCCAAGGAAAAATGGGAGCGAGGTACATTATCGCCACGACGGAGTATTTGACTCATTGGGTGGAGGCGCAGACTGTGAAGGATTTCACAGGTGCAACTGCTGCAAAGTTCCTCTTTGAGTAAGTACTGGCGTGATTTGGCTATCCAAAGATCTTTATGAGTGATCGCAGTACGCACTTTCTGAATAAGACAATCAGCGGGCTGATAGAGGAATTTCAAGTATATCACCAAAAGAGTACACCTTATCACCCGCAGGCTAATGGGACAGTGGAAGCATTCAATAAAGTGTTGGAGAATGCACTGACCAAGGTTTGTAATTCTCATCAAAGTGATTGGGACCTACGCATAACTACAGTACTATGGGCTTATTGGATGACGTGCAAGAATTTGACTAGACAAACTCCCTTTAGGCTAGTCTATGGTGTTGAAGTGGTAATGCCTATGGAATATATTGTGCCTAGTTTGCGCGTAGTGGCGCTCACAGGTATGACGGATCACAGAGTCATAGAGGAAAGGCTCACAGCTAGATGAGCTTGAGGAAGAGAGATTTATGGCTAGATTTCACCAACAGGTCCAAAACCAACACGGAAAATCATGGCATGATCAACACATTAAGATACGCACCTCTAAGGTAAATGACCTAGTCTTATTATACGACAGCAAGTTTGATAAATTTATAGGGAAGTTCAAAATGCACTTTTTAGGGCCCTATGAGGAAATTACTGATGGAGGAGTGGTACAACTGGTCAATTTGAATGGAGAACCCTTCCCAGGAAAGGTGAATGGCAGTCGATTGAAGCCATACACTGACGGTCCGCCCATGTGACTACATGAAGGTAGCTCAGTCTTAGTGCTCTAGGTAGCTGAAAGGAGGCATGGGACTATAAACTACACTGCACGAGTTGGGGAACTATGCGATTTGAGGACTATGGAAAGCAAGGAAGTGTCACAGGGTTCGTAGCAGCGTGAAGGGAGCTGTGCTACCCAGGGAGAAATAGCACATGTTGGCCAGAAAGTGACCTTTAAAGTCGTTTTTCATGATTTGATAGTAGAAGTATGGCCAAATGGAGTGGGCGGCCAGCATTTAAGAATAAATTTATGCCTCAGATCCTTGAAAATCTACCGCCAATCCAGCATTAATGAACTGAATTTGGGGGGAACGATCAGATTTGGGGGGAAGTGGTTGTCCAGCAAAAAACACTTAGCATTTTGAGAATTTAGTTGTTGAGATTTCAGGCACACATTAATTTAGAATTCTTCGAGGCTTAGAGACTCTAACATTTGCAAACTTACCAAAGATGTCGCAAGCACTGTTGGAAAGCGTTATGTCGGCACCCACATAAGTTGTAGATACCGGAGTAGAGGAGTCAGTGTCGAAAGTTGGGATGGAGGCAGAAGTAGCTACTCCAGAGGTTGTCGAGGTATTAGCCGAAGTCCCTAAATTACCGAGAACGCTGAGACTGAAGCCGAACCCAACCAAAGAGACCATGAAGGATAAAAAGGGCAAGCAGCCTGGCATATCGATGCGCACAACGCCAAGGAGAAACCCACCACACAAGAGAAAGTCAAGGCCATAAATTTGGAGTCGGAGGAGGAAGACATTGAAGACATCCCGATGGATGATAAGGATGTGGGAGTTGAAGTGGAGGAGGTTGAAGCCCAGGGTGCAAACCCTATTACTCGGTTTCTTGAGTATGTCCCTTCGTGCAAGCCCAAGATCAAGGTGCCGAAGGACATTGATGAGAGCAAGACCCCCTTGCAAACCCCTCTACTACCGAATGAGATTGTTTTAGACAGAGCAAACTTGGCACGGGTGCTTCTACTGAAACTTGAAGACTAGGACTTGGCCAACCATGAGAAGTCCCCAAAATCTGGCGACCAAGAAGCTGATGCATGGCATCATTGATACAAATACTGGAATGACCGCATTGGAGCCGTAGAGGTGGCTCAAAGGAGTAGAAAAGGCAAGGTTTCTCAACTTGCTTTGGGTGCCTCACTACAACCAAACCCCAGTGACAATATTGGTCATCAAGCAGCTAATGTGCATGGTGCATGATGGGTTTCTATGGCTAGAGGATCCAATACCCATCACGGATAGATTGATTCACTGGATAACATGATTTTTGTATACAGGAGAGAATCCAGCCATGATATTTGGCAGAAAAGGTAATGAACAAGCCCTCGCAGAGTCTATGAAGGAAAAGTTTAAACTGTTGAAGAAGTCACGTGGATATGCTATATCTAACATCTACGACCCTGCTGTGAAGGTAGCCACATAGATATTAGTAGGGAAGGTGATGAGGAATTGTCATGCTGATGAGGTGCCAGCGCTTGTTGTCATGCTAGCAGCCCAATGCGCCGAAGGAGTCTAGGTCAACTGGTTTTACTACCTTCACAGAGAGTTCTTGGCGAGTTGTTGCAAAGCACAGGAGCTTAGAAAGACGTTCCACTATGCGTGGCTCTTGCTATCAATAATGCAGGTAGCGTGAGAGTTACCAAAGGACATCTAGTTCCCTTCAGTTGCGCCAGACCTCCCAAAAGCAACGAAGTACGTTTCGTTGTGGGTGACCAAGGACGCACAACGAGTCAGGGACAGCAATATATTTTGGATCTTGATGGAGATGAACATCCACATGGCCATCAATCACAAATAGTGATTTTCGCCTATGGTGTAAGCCAACCTGTAGGGCTACGCCAAATTTAAAGTAGACTTCCATCGTGTATCCATCAGGGCATGGAATGACCCTGCATAGAAATGGTACGACTTGCCTTATCTAGCAATGGATGATGCCATTGATGCGGTACTTGATCAATGGTTGGCAGAGTGGTGTGCTACCACAGACTTGGTAGTGGGAAAAAGCAAGTCTATCGCACAGAGAAAGAAGGAAGAGGCTAAGCTTAAGATGACACAGCTGGCTGAAAAGAGGAAAACATAGGCTACCGATAAAGCCCAGGCAGAGCGGAAGGCTACGCAACAGACAGTGAAGCAGAAAGGTGGGACATAGCGGGGCTCTGACAAAGGCACAAGGTTTCCTTCACCTGAGACAAAGGAGGAGACATAATAACACAATGCAGACCCACATGAGACGTCTACCCGCATCAAGCGCCTAAGGGAGCAAGAGAAAGGAGGGTCCAGGAAGAAATCAAAGGCTACAAAGACATCACTAGACCCCATCACACTAACAGAGGGCAACTTGCATGATATCGGTGACACAGTGAGGGATGTCATCGTGGAGGCCCTGCAACAATCTGAGCAACAACAATAGATCATCCTGGGGGCTATTCAGATAGGGTTTTAGGAGCTGTAGACCTGCACGTCATAGGCTAGCATGGTGTCTACCAGCCTAGCTATTATCACTTCAGAGGCTGTCGAGATGCTACACGCGAAGGCCTCCTGTGTGATAGTGTTGCCCAATGGAGCACTGGCTATAGAGAATGAGGATGACAAACCCACTGTCAGCACCCTAAAGGGAGTAGGGTTAAATCTAGCAGCACTCCCACATGAAATGCTTCACCTCTTAAAGGATGGAGTGATTGGAGACCTGAGGTCCAGTGAGCATTGCACCCGCCAGGTGATCAATGAATAGTAGATCAACAATGAGCAGATGGCACTACATTAAGATTCTGTCATCACCATTGAAACTGAGGCAACCAATCAGAGCAAGCACATTATGCAGGTCATCGAGGAGGCATTTCAAATGCTCCCAGAGTTGGTCATTCCGGAGGAGGAGCCAGTCTAGGTACACATTTGCAAGCTATCCATAGGGGTGTGCAACTTTTGTATTGAGATGGCAAGTGTTCAGTTGGAGTTGAACCTACAAATCATGAAATTACAGTTGAAGGCCCATCCTTCAACTTTGGCAGAAGTGAAGGAGCAGTGGGCGAACACTGTCACAGAAGCATTAGCGAAGGTGGATAGTGCAGTAGTAGAATACACACAACTTTTTGAGCAGTCATTTGAGGTCTTGACAAGCTTGCAAGAGGACCCCAATATCTAGAAACTAGAGATGGAATCATTTGAGCTACAGTAGCACTATGATGAGGTTAAGGGCACAACGTGAACCATCGCTATGACACAAAGACTAACAAAGCTGTAGGAGGCCAAGCAACTGAAGGAACAGGTGGATGCAGTGCTGCACAAGGAAGCAGTGTTGAAGGCAAGACTAAAGCCCTAGCTAGATGAGGCTTACACGGTGATAGGATCTATTGAAGGCAAGCTTGCGACTCTGCAAGCGACACAGCAAAAGCTTCAGGCCGACAGTTCAGGAGCAGTGACCAAGCAGATGGTCGAAGACGCGAAGCAGGTGGCCACACAGTGCACAGCTGAGGTTGCAATCATATGAGTCGAACTGGAAGGTTTTCACGTAAAGATATCCGTGCCTACCGAGTGACTTGAGGGCGATTCATGATGTTTATGTTTGGGGCTTGTTGGGAACGAGATCCCCAAAGGATAGTTTTGGAGCTAAAAGCCCATGCTTCAGGTTAAATTTTGTAATAAACTCGTAAAGACTCCGTATTTTTTGGTCGTGGAACACGAAGGTGTCATCAGTCACAAAGGATTGTTCGCCCTTATTTTTTGTAAAGTAAAGTCGGTTGTAATAGATCTACCCATGGTCCGCGGACCATGGGATTGTATGAAATGAGCTAAGATTTAAGTAGTTTTAGAGTAATGGTTTTGAGTCAGATAGTTATAGCTCTGAAGTAATAAGTCTATGTTTTGGGTCGTAGCGTAGGTAGAGGCTCTGTAGCTGAGTGCATAGAGGCCTAGGGTGGAAGTCCACAGTTGAGTGCGATGACCCATACAACTATGTGCACAGGGTGGATAGAGTCTGTAATCACTTGAAAGATATCAATAAAGAGAAATATTTTGCAAATTATGTGTCCTTGTTCCTGTTAATGCATCTTGACATGTTATGTATACATTTCATTTAATGCTTATATGATGCACGAATGTATGTAATTACCTTGGTTAAGTGAACACAAGTAAGAACATGTGTTTACATGGTGCTAACTATGATTGTTTAATGCAATAAGTAAGACACTTAGACTAGTTTGGGAATCTACACGGTATGCTACCATAGCAGTACGAAAGTACCTGAGCCACAGGTTAGGGTTGCGCAAAGGTCAATCGTACCCTTTTGCGGAGGTACTAAAGGGCGAAATAGAGGGCTAGTCTGGCAAGCCCTAGAGCTAAGTGACCTGCGCGAAGGCAGGAATAGAAGGAATAAATTGACATCACAACCATCTCAGAGTGCAAAAACTTGGTTCCAGCATCCCCCCATACTGCTTTGGGTGAGACTTCGGTCTATGATCTACGGGCTGATGCGAAAAGCGCCAGTAGTCTAGGGATTTGTTTGGCTAACTAACACTGAACTTGGGTCAAGCCTCCACAAGCCAACAAACTGCATTAATCTTGTCATGATTAAGTAGATCATATGTGAAACAATGTTCAAATACTATCGATTTTAACGATATGAAATGAATTTCAGCGACTCCAGGGTAGTTTATTTTATTAATATGGTATATCACATTCTATTTTAATACTTACAAGTTATTTTTTTGGCATTTATTCAAAGAAGTAACATGTACTTGAGATATTTTGTGTGTAAAATTGTTTTACTATTTACTAATTCTAGATTAGATAATTGCACATTTGACCATTGTTCTTGTATTATTGAACATTAACCGAACTTTGTTCTTCAGATAATGTCTGAAATCATTTCGTATTTCATGTGATGAAATATTTTCTTTCAACTCTCTGGCCCTCCTCCTCTCTCGCCCCACCGTCATTTTTGCAAATAACTTGTAAATGTGTTAATATTGTCATAATTGAGCAGATCGTATATGAAATGAAATTTATTGTAGGTTTTAACCCCATATAGAAATTACCTGCATACGAATTCTAAAACATAGAAAATAAACAATACGAGAGCATAACACATAAAAAACACATATACACATATATTTCCCCTAGATCCCAAAATCGAGACTACCAGCTTGATTTTTCATTATGTTCCTTTCAATGTTACAATACATATTTATACATGTCAAAGCATCCAATACCATGGACTAAAAAACCATCGTGTCCAAAACCATGGACCGAAAACCATCACATCCAAAACCATGTGCAAAAATGATACACAAAACCATAGGTGGGTTTGCCCAATATGGGGTTATGACTCCCCCTCAAACCCCTTGTGACCCCCCCCCCTCACTACACAATTTCCACAACAAAGGGGGGGAAAGACCCCTTGTGACCCCCCCCTCGCTACACAATTTCCACAACAAAGGGGGGGGCTCTGCCCCCCCTTAACCCCCTGGTTAACTACGTGGGCTAGTCGTGGAAAGAGTATAACACAACCCAACATTCTCCCACTTGTTGTTTTCTTTCCACAGGGAGCCACAAGAGAGCTTAGTCATTTTTCCAGCCCTGAAACACCCATTGTCTCTCTACACCAAGAGAACTTCTCAGAGCTCACAGATTTTGTCAATGCATCTGCAGTATTCTTCAAAATTTCCACCTTTACCAGCAACACCTTTTTTTCTTCTATCATATCCCTCACAAAGTGATACTGAACATCAATGTGCTTTGTCTTTGAATGATTTGTATGGTTCTTCACCAAGAAAATTGCACTTTGGTTGTCACAGTCTATCCTTATAGCTTCCTGTACAAACCCCATACTTGAACACAATCTCTGCAACCAAACTAATTCCTTGTTTGTGTGAGTGGTTGCCATGTATTCTGCCTCTGTAGTTGATAGTGCCACTACAGATTGTTTCTTACTCATCTAACTGACTGCACCTCCAAATATGTTAAACACATACCCACTTGTAGATCTTCTCTTATCCAAATCTCCAACCTAGTCTGCATCAACAAAGACATGGATATCCAACACTCTGTCCAATCTTGGTCTTCCTTGATAGCACAAACCATAATCACTAGTGCCACGCAAATACCTGAAAACCCACTTCACTATTGTCCAATGCTCCTTCCCTCGTTTTGACATAAACCTGCTCAATACTCCCACTGCATGTGAAATGTTTGGTCTAGTACATACTATTGCATACATTAGGCTATCAACTGCACTTGCATATGAAACACGGGACATGTCCTCTTCCTCTTCTTTTGTCTTGGGACATTGTTCAGTAGATAACCTCACACCTATAGGAATAGGAACCTTCACTGATTTACTATCCTGCATATTAAACCTCTTTAGTATTGTCTCGACACACTTCCTTTGGTTTAACCAGAGCTTCCTCTTTACTCGGTCTCTTTTAATTTCCATGCCCAAAATATAGTTTGCAACACCAAGATCTTTCATGTCGAATTTGGAGGACAATTGGGTCTTCAAATCCTAGATAATTTCTTTGTCATTTCCAACTAGCAACATATCATCCACATACAAGACCAGATAAATAACACAGTCACCAATTAATTTAAAATACACACAGTGATCTGCTTTCCTTCTGGTGAAGCCAAGTCCCCATATAAATGTATCAAATTTCTGATACCATATTCTTGGTGACTGTTTTAACCCATATAGAGACTTCTTTAACTTGCATATAAGTTCTTTCTTACCCTTCACCGCAAAGCCTTCAGGTTGCTTCATGTATATATCCTCTTCCAGATCCCCATGAAGAAATGGTGTCTTCACATCCATCTGTTCTACTTCAAAAATAAAAGCAGCAGCAACAGATAAAAGTAATCTAGTAGAAGTTACCTTGGAAATAGGAGAAAAAATATCACCAAAATCAATTCCCGGAACCTGGGAATAACCTTTTGCTACCAACCAAGTTTTGTATTTCTCCACCTTTCCTTCTGCATTTGTATTCTTTTCGAACACCCATTTGCTGCCAATGGGTTTCCTTCCATCCGGTAACTCCACCAAATCCCAAGCCTCATTTTTGTGCAAAGATGCCATTTCACCAACCATGGCCTCTTTCCAAAGTTTTCCATCCTCTGAATCCACTGCTTCCTTCACAATTCTGGGATCATCATCAGTAATAGACAAAGAATAATTTGAACACAAAGCAGATGGACTATACCTTTTTTGCTGCCTTCTTTCTCGAACTGATCTTCTCACACCCGGAGTTTGTGGCTCTTCATCTTCTGATTCCTCCTCTATTGTAGAGTCTGATTCTTCCTCCTTTAACTCAAACTCTATATTCTCAGGTTCCTTTGGTTGGAATTCATGTTTCATAACATCTTTCACCTCTCTGAACACCACATCTCAACTATACACAACCTTCCTTGTTACTAGGTTCTAAAGCTTATAACCCTTTAAACCATCCTTATACCCAATAAGGATGCACTTTTCAGATTTACTATCCAACTTGATTCTTTTCTCCTTTGGAACATGTACATATGTATCACATCCAAATACCCTCAGATGTGAAAGAGAGGGTTTCTTACCAGTTCATACCTCTTGTGGAGTCTTATCCTCCAATGCTGATGAAGGTGACCTATTGACCAGGTAACATGCAGTACCCACCGCCTCTGCCCAAAATTCCTGTCCTAACCCGACACCACTAAGCATGCTTCTTTCCCTTTCCATCAACTTCTTTTTCATTCTTTCTGCAACTCCATTTTGATGAGGTGTATATGGAATAGTCTTCTATCGTGCTACACCACACTTCTTACAGAATTCTTCAAATTCCTTACTGTAAAACTCTCCACCGTTATATGTCCTCAGCACCTTTATCTTCTTCTCTGTCTGGTTTTCCACCAGAGCCTTAAATTCTTTAAACCTGTCAAAGACTTTAGATTTATTCTTAAGGAAATATATCCATGTATTCCTTGACAAGTCATTTATAAATGATACATAGTACAGAGACTTGCCCAGTGATGGAACCTTCACAGGTCCAAACACATCACTATGCACAATCTCTAATATATGTTTAGCCCTCTTACCACCAGAGGGGAAATTCACATGATTCTGCTTCCCATATACACAATTTTCACAGAAATTAAAGTCCAGAGAGTTATTACTCATACCTTCTACCATACCTTTACCATGAAGTATTCGAAGGCCCTTCTCTCCAATATGTCCAAGCCTTTGATGTCACCACATGGTATTCTCTCCAAAGACCACTATATTTTCTGCTCCACTTTCAGGAACCACATAACTGTTGCACCCATCAAAAACACTGCTACCTTGCAGCTTGTACAGAGTTCCAATCCGAACTCCCCACATCAATACTAGTGCTCCCCGAACCATCTTGTAGGTATCCTTCTCGAACACTATTTTTACACCTGCATCATCCAGCTTGCTTACAGAAATCAGGTTTTTGGTTAATGTAGGAATATGCAGAACACCAGGAGGTGTTCTAACCCTTCCACCTTGCAACTTCAACTTTACTTTTCCATGACCAATGATTCTAGCCTTAATGTCATCCCCCAAGAAGGCATCACCACCATCATATTTCTCATACTTTCAGAACCACTCTCTATGGGGAGTGAAGTGAAAGGATGCACCTGAGTCAATCAACCATGCCTCATGATCTACATGTGTACTTGAAGAAGCCAAGTACACATCCCCACCTTCATCTGAGGTGGTTTTCGCCTCTGCAAAAGGAGCATCATCAGATCCCTTTCCTTTATCAGGAGCTTTATATTTACACTCCCTTTTGTAGTGCCCTTCCTTTCCGCATTTCCAGCACACCACCTTTACAGATTTTCCTAGAGATTTAGATCTCCCTCTAGATTTAGATCTCCCACTCGATGACTTATTTTTTTTTATGCTCTGGGACTGTCCTCGTACAGATAAGGCATCACCATTCTGGCTCTCCATATTTTTCTGTCTCATCTCCTCCGTTAGCAAGGATGAGACTATTTCATCAAAATGCAAGGCAGTTGCATTGCTACCTATTGCAATAACCAGACTATCCCATGAATCTGTTAGAGAACACAACAAACTAATGCACTTATCTTCATCTGAAATTTTAATATCAATAGATGCTAACTGACTTACCATAGTATTAAATGCATTCAGATTCTCTGTCACCGAGTCTCCATCTTTCATCCTCAGGTTATATAGCTTTTTTCGCAGGAACAATTTATTCACCAGAGACATAGATTGGTACAAAGTCCCTAACTTGTCCCACAAATCCTTCGACGTAGCTTCCCCTGATACATTCAGCAATACTAAATCTAAGACACACAATCGTATTGTGTTCTTTGCCTTCTGATCCAACTTCTTCCATTCTTCATCGGACACTCCCGTTGGTTTAGTACCCAGATCTACCGCGATCCACTGATCTTTATCCACCAACAGATCCTCCATCTTGAGTTTCCACAACTCAAAACTATAACCATTAAATTTCTTGATCTCTATCTTTCCACTGCTCACCATCTTCTTTCACCACTAGAATCGATCTCGCAGATCTCCCACTGAACATGGTCTACCACAGGTCCGAGTGAAACCCCTCAGCAACAAAGGCATCCCCTTGAAGCCAAAACAGCTCCGATACCAAATGAAGGTTTTAAACCTATACAGAAATTACCTGCATACGAATTCTAAAACATAGAAAATAAACAATGCGAGAGCATAACACATAAAAAACACATATACACAGAGATTTTACCCTGGATCCCAAAACCGGGACTATCAGCTTGATTTTTCATTATGTTCCTTTTAATGTTACAATACATATTTATACATGCCGAAGCATCCAAAACCATGGACTGAAAAAACCATCGCATCCAAAACCATGGACCGAAAACCATCACGTCCAAAACCATGTGCGAAAATCATGCACAAAACCATAGGTGGGTTTGCCCCACCTAACATATGGTCCAAAACCAAAATTTTCCAGGGCGCTGCCCCGAACCCCATAAAGTGGGGTTACGGTTACCCCTCAAACCCCTTGTGACCCCCCCCCTTGCTACACAATCGGTACAATGAAGGGGGGGGCTCCACACCCCACCCCCCCCTTCCCCCAACCCCCTAGTTAACTACGTCAGCTAGTCATGGAAAGAATATAACACAACCCAACATTTATCTACTCCAAGGTAGCTTGTTTTATTAATATGCTAGATCGCATTCTATTTTGATTAACCAGAGCTCTCTTATCAATAAATACAAGTTTTTTTTGCATTTATTTAGAAACGTAATATGTACTCAGGACATTTATTTCATAAAATTGTTTTACTATTTACTAATTTTGGATTAGATAATTTCACATTTGGCAATTGTACTTGTATTATTCAACATTAACTAAACTTAGTTCTTCAGATAAATAATAAAATTTCATTTTATAAAGTTCCTTTCCACAAAGTAGAAAGGCACTTGCGATTGTAGAATTACAGTTTATCATATTTTCTTTGCAAATTTTCTGATGTCCTCTAATATAATCACAATGAGAATAAGAGTTGCAACTACTAGTCCTAGCAACTGAAAAAATCCATACGTTGATAACCCTTCCATGTTGAAGCTCTGTAGTAAACCATTTAAGAAAATAGATAAATAATACTAATTACATTTTGTAAAGGTTACAATGCAAGCTTTGTAGAAAGAAGCTTTCCTATCGAAAAGCATGAATATCAAAATCAACTTGCAAAATATTTATATTCCAAATGATTTAGACATTAGCAATTCTAAAACTGAACATTGTAACTGTAATTAACATCGTTACCAAGACATGTTTCATTAGCAATTCTGAAACTGGGCATTGTAGTTGTAATCAACATTGTAACCAAGACATGTTTATTGACATTTGAAATTCAAGCATATGAAAAGTATTTATGTTTATGCATATACATTTGCTATTATTTGCACATGCTTACTTCGGACAACGAGTCCTACACAACCATTTTTGCACAACTTTCTTCACATAGTTATTTCCGTGGTTGTGAAATACATTGATAAATAATAATAATAATAATAACGAGACCAATATATATATATATATATATATATATATATATATATATATATATATATATAAACACACATGCATATTTGTAAAATTGCATAGCAAGTTCATGATGTGCAAAAATCTCTTGAGCTTTCATTGTATTAACCTTTGCACTTTGCACAATCAAGAAATAATAAAATAACCACTAATTTTGTATATGCACAAACACTTCTACACAACTTTTTTCAGAAAGCTAACACCAAATAGTGGTTCGCAATTGACAACTCAAAAAGAAAAATTGACCATCCATATTTATATTGCATCATCATTTGAGCATATCACAATAGAATGAGATTAAACTATTCAATCGACAAATATTTTGGGCTACAAGAAATAATTAAAATAGCAAGGAGCACATCAACACCAGCACCAATAGCACTTCCAACCAAATCTTGTAGCTTTCTATCTAATCCATGACGACTCAATCAAATTCTAAATATCATTATTTTAAAAGCAATATATACCTAAATTCATGAAATAGATATCGAAAAGGGTATTTTATAATGTCAATAGATATGGCCTTATCAATATATTTATAATTAGTTGTGGTAACATCATTGCGTGTGAATTTATTGAATGCATATTAATAGTAGTACTTCTAATTGATTAATTTTTCTATTCTAAGTGTGAATACCAAATCCTTTCAACAGTTTGTACGTTACCTGCTATTATTTTCATTATTATGAGATACAATATGTCATAAACACAAATATTAATTTCACTAAAAATTGTTACAATATGCAACACTAAAATTGATAAATGAGATTTGATATTGTATATAGATTTCATCTTTTCGTACTTTCTCTCTGCATCCAAAGAGCAGTTTTGTAGGTGTTCAGACAAAAAATACAAAGTGAAAATTACTTAGCACATAAAAAAATATTTTCACTTAAGAGCATAAGAGCATAAACTTAAAGTTAATTAATAATAACATGCAAATACTCCATGAGCTCTTGTGTAGAGCTTTTTCTATGCAAATGAGGATGTGTATCAGTGTGGAGGTTTATGTTCCTTGTTTCACACACCATCGTTCCGCACATATTTATTGTAATAATAATTATTTAATAATAACATTGAATCTAATGATTGTTGTATTCAATGGAAGCTATACGAAGGTGTCTTTATTCTCCTAAGATTACCAGATGACCTAGGTTTTGTTCAAAGGAAGTGTGTGTGGAGGACAAATGCACATGCAGATTTCTTTTGTTGTGTCCACCAAATAACTTTATTGAATATTGGAGTAGCTATTCGAAAATGGTTGTGCATATTCAATAACAAATAAAAAATATACACCTTTCTTTAGCGCCATGCTTTGATTTCAATAAAATAATTAATAATAATAATAATACGTAATTGTACATCATCAGAATGAACTCGTACTTATTTTTTTTCATACATTCTTGTTATTTAGTACACATATATTGAGCATATTAAGACATAAGTGTTGCCAAAGTAAGAAATCAAATAATTTTTGAATTTTGAGATTTAATTTACCACCTACCACTAACATTCGCTTTGAAATTTTCATTTTCCAATAGTAATGTGTTATGGAAATTACCTTTGTACCATGATCTTGGAAATCGTGTATCAGAGTGTTCTTAAATCAAGTTTCTTTTATTGTTTTTCATATTACACTTTCAAAGTAAATCAAATCGTTGGTGATTCAATGGTGGGGACCACTTTAGTAACTAAATCAATTCTTGATAGAACCTATCTAAAGACATTTGGACATAAAATTTACTAATGATTGTTTACAGTTATTGTTGATAGTTTCAAATCTAATTATGATAATTGTCATAAGATTTTTTATTACTGTATATATGCATTTAGTTGTTTCGAAAACTTGTACGATTGTCAGGTTGTGCAAAAATTTCAACTCAGAATCGTGAATCCAAGAAATCATTGACAGATTTTTGGTAATTTAAGTTGAAAAATGCACCAGAAAACCTTTCAAAACCTAGTTTTGATAGACAATGGTCTTATATTATATCATAAATTTCTTTTTGTATGCCACATATTTCAATGATATTAAATCAATAGCAAATTATGTAGTAAGTGGACAAGATGGTTTTGCATTATCGGTATTTATTTCCATTACTTCCCATAAACATTGTCTTTGTTATTTTCAATTTCTATTTATTAACAGTGTTGCATGTGGTAGTTTCCATGAGAAGAATAGAAACAACTGGTAATTGGGGTTGCAGAAGCAAATTGTGAAACTACAAGACATTGGAAACAAATATAAGTAGTAGATAAACAAAGCAAGTTATTTGCACTTATACAATCAACCAAGCAGTATTTGAATCTTCCAATGGAAAGAAGAGAAACATAGAAATTTGCATTAGTGAATACTTTCCTGGTCTCACATCTCTACGGATTCAACATTATTCAACAATTCATTTTCTCAATTGCTCAGGTTCTTTTGCAATTTTCTCTACAATGTATTTCTTTTTCTACATAATTGTTTATGGATTTGTGAAGAATTTTTTTTTTCTTTTGCCTCTCGCATTTGGATATTCTTTGTTCTAATAACCTAAATTGCATTTAAACAAAGAACCAATGCAATTTTTTCATGTCATAATGTGTAAGAAAATATTGCACATAGTCCAAAATATGTTTACATAGCACATAGTTTATTGAATTTGCAGAAAATCAAGTATTCATTATCGACAATGGATGCCCAAAGAGTAGTTGAAGCAAGACAGAAACAAAAATCCCTAAGTGTTGCACAACAATATTCACCTTCTACACTTGTTGTTGGTGCAGTGTCATTCACAATTCTAGGAAAGAGGAAGAATCCTAGTTCTAGAAAACTAGTTATTGGTGAATCAGCAAATCGTTGAGATGAACAAGTGTCCAAAACTACCATGAATAAAGAAAGCATTGAATAGGATATAGACGTGAAAGTGATAGAAGTGAACCACCTAACTTGGTTGCTACTTATTTAGAAGATAATAAGAAAATAATGGAGAAAATTGCAGAAGAGGACATTATTTACGATGAATGTTCTATCACATTGCAAAATGCAAAATGTGACAGGACAAGAAAAAAATTGAGTTGAAAAAGTTAAGGTTGAAAATACAAATATTATTTATCAAAAACAAGTTGATATTGACTTTTCTAGCGTTGACACAATGGGGCTCGTAGTATTGCAATAATCTACCAATGATGCAATTACTCAAAACGTTATCAACATGCTTGTAGAAAATCAGTTGTTGAAAAACAAATTAAAAGAACTACTACACATTGCAAATCCAGTTCCTTTGTTGATGACTCCATTGTCAAGTTCAGTTGTTGCAGTATCACAACCATTTAATAATTGTGAATCTTATTAATGCAGTGAAGGAATATATCCTCGACAACATATGCCAAAGATTAGAAATTATTGATGATGTATGGCAAGCATTTTTTACGCACTTGTGAGAGAAACTAATGATATTTATGAAATTGGTTCACAATAATATTATAGGAGAAAATATTTTTTTTTTTCCAGTGAATTAAATACTTTTAAGCGGGTGCTAGAAATATTCTATGCTTTTGAAAAGAAAAATTAACTGCTATCATATACTGAACGAGTGAAGTAATTGGAAGCTGGATGGGCAGAAAGGGTCACTACACTTGAGAATATCAATTATGCCTATAGTGACCTATGAAAAGGATAGGTAATGTGTATCTCAGGGAAATGGATATTATAAAAGACTTAGTCGGTCCATGGATGTGCACAATTCTGAGTTAATTTCAAATGACAGGTTAAAAACTGAATTAGAGGAGAAAAAATAGAAAATGGTAGCGAACTTTGATAGCATCACTGATTTTACTGAAGAACATATTGACACATGGCTAATTAATTTTTCCAAGGTCAATAAGCATAATTCTAGGTGGGTTGTCGAGGTGCAAGAAGAAGCTAGGGAAATTGAAAAAGATATTTTCACTAAAAACATGAAAATGGAAGTTACAATTGCCCTTGATAGAGACTACATTGAAAAATGGTGAAACTGTTTCTAGAATGAGTTGTTATCTTGTAATACATGTTAAAAATTATTATTATTTTGTTACATATGTTGTTCAAGCAAGTGAAACACCAATTCCCACTACAACAAATCCATCTACTTTACAATTTTCTTTGCACAATTTTGATTCTATTCAACAATTTTGCATTTTAAGTCTATGTTTTGAATATGATGTCGTACAAATATGAGATATCATTATGGTCATTGACATTTTATTTTGACTATAATTCTTATTGAATCTTATTCTATATCAATGTTACAATGGTGTTTCTATAACTTTGCAAAAAAATGCTTTTAGCTTTTCTATTACATACAGTGTTGTGTTGTTGCTTTAAACAAAATTGAACATCTAGAAATGGTTTGGCATCTTAGACATATATCTTTTAATAATAGAATATTGATACAATGTGTTTATACCTCCACAAATTTCATTTTGTGTAGTAATTAACTATGTTTCCAACACACCCTTTCTTAATTAATTATGTTTGTGACACTCCATTTTTTCCCACAGTGAAATAAATCTCGATATTACAGTTCTGGTATTGTTGAATTTCGTTTTCTAAATCTGGGTTATTTAGTTTCTTGTATGAAATTCTCATTTTACAAATATTACAACTAAAATTTATGTTGTATAAACCAAGTTTCTTGTGCACAGTGAAAACTCTACACAAAGCCATATTGTATCAAAAAATAAAATAAAAAAAATTAATAGCGGTAACAATAGTGTCGGAAATGGATGCATCTCAGACAAATATCTCTTAATAATAGAATTTTGGCACACTGTCCTCAGATCTGCATAGATTTCATTCAGTAGAATAATTAATTAATTATGTTTCTGACACATCCTTTTCTGCCTATAGTGAAATAGATGTGTTATATAGTTCCTTGTAGACAAATTGACCTACGGGAACTATTTTGTTGTATCGATTTTATGATACCTTTGTATTTAAACACATGTTTTGAAACTTTATTTTATGTTCTAATACTAAAACATTGCCAATAAAATCTTTCAGTACAAGTTGCAGACAGCTGCACAATGAAAGCTTCACAATTTCTTTCACACAATGAACTTTTTCTGCACTTCACTAAACAAAGTTTTTGGTCAATGAAATACACTTCCCGTTCCTACTCATTAAAAATAGAAATTTATGGAAAATAGCATAAATAATTTGCATAATTCAAACCCACCACAATTTTGGCCAAAAAATAGTAAAAATTCCAACATGATTTTTTAGAAAACAAGGCATAGTTTTTTTGAAAATCGGATTATAGTTGTCAAACTACGGGATTTTTTGCTACCAGAGTAATTGTTGATAGTTCTAAATTCTTTTTCTTTTTCCATTTCCAATACATGTTAGTATTCTGCATGTGAAATGTGTTTTACGAAATAAATAGCAATTAAAAAACAAAAAATACTAGTACAAAATGGCTAATTAGTTACTAAAAAAGCGACTAAAATTTGCATATAAATGACCATTTTTCAGTCGGTGATGAGTGGTAGTTAATTTACAGTATATTATAATAGGACCAACTTTTAGTCGTTTTTAACTTAGTCACTAATTTGTTGTCTCAATCATCTAGTAGTATATTTGATCATAAATTTAGTCATTAATTGCCACAATTAATGACTAAATATATAACAAAATATATTACTGTACGATCACCCTAGAAACCAATTAATGACCAAAGAAATTTGACCAAAATGTTGGTCATGTTATAGGACACTGCTACTAATAGTCATATATATGGAAATTTTAGTTATCATTTGAAACTAATTAATGACCAAAGAAATATGACGAAATTTTGATTGTGTTATAAGATACTGTAAATTAGCTACTAATAGTCATACATATGAAAAATGTAGTCGTCATTTTTAATCACAAATTTATCATTTGCAGTAGTCATTTATCTTTTTTTGGTAGTTTCATATTCATTATATAAATGACTAATTTAGTAGTTTATATTCATTTTATTTACTTTCATTAATAATCATTATAAATGACTAATTTAGTTGTATATTCATTTTATTTTTATTCATCATTAATCAATATAAACTACTAATTTAATAGTTTTAGATTGATTTTATGCATTCATTAATAATCAACATAAATTAATCAGTATGATTTTGTGACTAAATTTTAAAAATGTCATACAATGTGAATGTTCATCTAATATGAAAACACAAAGTTGCATATGTTAATTATAATACTAAACAATATCAAGTGCAACTATAAATAATTTCAGCTACATAAATTCTATTATATGAAATGTTAAAGTATTACAATATGAGTTTCCAACTTAATATTGGATGTTGGACTACAATTTACACATAAAATTATGTTTTATCACTTCAAAACATTATCATTGTGTTGTCAAGACATTGCAAGTGAATTCACCAACTCTGGAGACTTGACCATCAATCTCTATGTGTGTGCCATATGTGGGATATTGGCTCTAAGGGTATCACTAAACCGATTATCTTCTCTCTCTCCTTTTGCATTTTTTGCTCCAATGTTATTGCTATCCTCTTTCTTCAATTCATGCTTCTTACCATCAATACTAAGTTCATTTTCTGAAAACAAAAGAAGATACAATGCAGAGTGTAAGACATGAAATACAATGAACAATAGAATATAAACTAAAGTAGACTATAAATAATTTATACGACATATACCTCAACATCAACAATATCAAAGCCATTTTTCCCCATACAAGCAAGAAACTCGGACAAGTTTTCTTCAGTTGGGTGATAGTGGCCAGTATGTGGCCAATTAACCTGTATAAACAAAGCATATAAAATGTCACCATAGAAAAGAAAAAATAGTAACATATTATTCAACCTTCAGTGAAATCTTAGGCACAATCATGCCAACTAAGTTACATTCTAAAAATATCAAGTTGTAAATAACTCGTGAAAACAAATAATTTGAGGTGTGTTGTTTAATCATTGTCGTTTTATTCGCAACAACATTTCATTTTCTAACACATAAACTTGGTAAAGTATATAAAAAGCATGTGCTCAAATAACAACAGGAAAGTAAACTTTCTAATAGTCATGAATACCTCACAAAATAGTTATAAGGATTCCACTCAATATCGTGTAATACTAATTTCATCTTCAAGCATTGGTTGTTGTTTAAATGGACATGATACCAAGTATTTACAACTTCATAGTTAAAAGACAAAATAATATAAAAAAAAATGTTCAAAATAAAATCAAACAATAAAAAGAGGATATCATGGAATATACATTGCAATTATAAAAAATATGCTTACATGTCCACCGATGTCTTGTATGGCATTCCTAAAACATTTTCTTGCCCAAAATAACCATGAGGTGAAAGAATCACAACATTAAAAACTATAGGAATCCCTACTAGAAAAATTTCCAAAGTCGATGGCTCAGATGCCTGAAGGATCTCTAACGGCAAATTAATCATATCCAAGACATGCTCTGCATTGTCTCCCCATCCCTTTTCCAATCACATTTCCTGTAACTTTCTCACAATAGAGTCAAGTAAAAATTAAACGAAGGCATTGACATTTTTTTTTTTATCTTTTATATCTATAAAAGTGTGAATCTAATTTGTTTTAGGTACATATTAATTCATATTTAAAGCCTTCCTGACATATGAGAAGGTATCAATCAAGTAGGACATCAGAAAAATTGACCTCGATGAGGTCCTCAAACAATTTCTACAATATCAATGTTTTTCTTGTTGTGATATCTTGGATAGAAAAAAAGAACATATCTGCAAAAGAAAAATCCATATATTACTTATGTTCAAACTCTGTATATGGTGTATTCTTATGCAGATTTTTAAGATGTTCCTCCGCCTTTAGCAAAGCGAACTGTAGCTTGGTTAAACTCTGTATCCTTTCATTCAATATTAATTTATGAAAGATAAATGTGACACATTATTTTTTCTCATTTCTCAACATGCTACATATGATAAATTGAAAGTCACTAAAAACCAAGAGAAAACCCTTTTCTAACCAAAACAAACAAAGAAACAGTGCCTCTAATAAAACTTCATTCTAATATCAGCAGATGAAAAGAGACTAGTGGACCATTTTTGCTACTTGACTTTGCCTATTTTTGTTATGAAAGTGCTTGATCCGGATTTAAACAGGAACGCAACAAATTACAAAGATAACCATAAATACAGAGATACAAGAGAAATAATACTTCATTTCATTAATGTAAAATACTGAAATATGCTTACAAACAGAAATGGAAATAAACTAGCTTGAGCGATGATATCTTAACTCTGAGGAGAGATGTCGTGGCTACATGCCTATGAACTATCTTCCAATGAGGCTCAATGGCCTATTTATTGTTGAGAAACAATGGAAAACCCTAAACATCCAAAACCCTAACCCTAGGAGATCAAGCGCTAAACTATGGGCCCCGTTTTGGGTAAATTGGTACATCAACTTCCCAGGGTCGTAACTTTGTCATACGATCTCCGTTTGACACGCACAATACCTCGTTAGAAAGATCTATCCAAGGACTACAACTTTTGGATTAGTAACATCGGTCCATGGGACCATGTTACTCCTATTTTTCCCCAAAAATTGTCATTTAGGGCCTCAAAAAGGCTGCAGAAGTTCAAGACTCGAAAAACTACCAAAAATAGTAAATTGTGCTACAAATAAGGAAATTGAAATACTGAAAGAAAAAATGGTGGGGGTATAAGTGGAATTGGTGGGTGGCCACCAATATCCACCTGGGTCATTCCTCACCCCTTAGGAAGCAATGGTCCCCATTGCATTGAGTTCCTCCATGAGATGAGGAAACTTGTACTGAACTTGGTCCCTGGTTAGCCACTTGCCCTGATGAAGGAGTTGGCATGCTTTGACAACTTGATACATTTGGATATTCAGCTGGCGAGTGTGCTTGATCTGCATGTCCATGATCCGATCAGTTGCATCTTGTTCCATGCAATCTGGATTTAACTCTGTTGGTGTGATTTGTTCTACAATGTCGGATGTGTCTAGTAATGGTGGAATGTATGGCTGAAGGCAGTCCACATTGGACACTAGGTGCAGGCCAAGGAATGGGGGAATGTTGATCTCAAATGCATTATCTCCCATAGTCTTGGTAATGGTGTAAGGACCATATCAGATTGGTCTGAGTTTCCGATAGGCTTCGGTGAGGCATTCCTTTTGCAAATGCAATCGACTTTGTTGCCCACCTGAAACTTTTGTGGCACCCGATGTTGATCGTGTCATTGCTTGTACTTGGCATTTGATTTCTCCAGAATGTCATGGACCTACTAGCGGATATGTTGGATGTGCTTAATGAATCTATTTTCCTTATCTGTTTCGGATTGGACATGAGCCGAATCTTCCTGAGTAGCTGCAAATGGCATGGCCACATTAATGGGACATAGTGGCTGGAATCCCAAACCCACCTGAAAAGGGTTGTGGCCAGTCGAGCTGTAGAGAGCATGGTTATAGATGTGCTAAACATTGGGGATGCTCTCATCCCATGTGTGTTGATGCTTTGAGTTGTACATGCACAAAATGTGTATGATCATCCTGTTGACAATCTCTACCTGGCCATCAGTTTGGGGATGGAAGATTGTGCACTTACTGAGTTTGGTGTGTAGCATCGACCAGATACTGGAACAAAATGTACTGAGGAACCTTTTGTCCTGATTTGAGATGATAAACTATGGGATCCCAAAGTGTACCCACACTCGTTCAAAGAAGGGTTTAGCAGTGGCTTCTGCTATGATATTCTTCTTGCAGGCTACCATAATGGCCATCTTTGAGAACCTGTCAATGACCACAAAAACACAACTATTTCCATGCTTAGTAGAAGGAATGCCCAACATGTAATCCATGGAGATGGATTCCCAAGGTCAACTAGGGGTAGGCAACGAAGTATAGAGGCCTTGCTTCTTGATGGCAGTTTGGTAATGGCGCAGGCAGTGTAGGATCTGATGTACTTCTCGACATCGTGTTGAAGATTTGGCCAATAGAAATACTTCTGCAGTACTGCCACCATTTTCTCGACCTCGAAATGCCCAGCAGCCCGATTTAATGTGCTTCCCAAATCATCTTGGCACGCTCACTTAAAGGAACACAAAGGTGACCCATATGGCATAACAAGGCATCCTAGATGTGAAAATCTAGAACATGCTGACCCTACTAGAGTGTCTGGTATGTGTGGTCGAATTTTGGGTCGCTTTTGTAGAGAAGTGGCCAATCAGAAGTCTCGTGCCCACAAGAGTTGAGCATGGTGGTTAACGCCATGATCGGTGGTCGACTGAGGCAATATGCAATATTATTGGTGCTACCCTTCTTATACTTGATATTAAAATGGAACTGTTGCAGGTATGTGGACCACTTCTAATGGTGATCATTCTGCAACTTCCCTTGCATTTGTATGAACTACAGGGGTCAGTGGTCTATGTGGATGATCATTTCCTTCCCCAAAATGTAACGCTTCCATTTTTGGCAGGCATGTACAATGGAATACATCTCTTTGTCATAAGCGGGATACTTTTGGACTGTGTCTGAAAGTGTCTTGCTATAATATGCCACTAGATGCCTGTGTTGAGTAAGGACTGCCCCAATAGCATAGTCAGAGGCATCTGTCTTGATCTCAAATGGTTGTTGCAAGTCTAGTAATGCAAGCACTAGTGCCGAGCAGAGACGATGTTTCAAGTCTGTGAATGCCTTTTGTTGAGATTTAGACCAAAAGAATTTTTCTTTCACTCCTCCCTTGGTGACTTGACTCAAGGGCCAAGTGATATGAGAAAATCCCAACACGAACCTGGAGTAGAAGTTGGAAAGACCAAGAAAGTTGCAGAGCTCTGTCAAAGTGGTTGGAGATGGACAATCCTAAATTACTTGGATCTTGGTTGGATCCACATGCACCCCTTGTTTATCAATAATGTATCCCAGATACTGAACTTGGGCCATGCCAAAAGTGCATTTCTCCAAATTGGCACATAACTTGTATTATCGCAATGTTTGGAGAACCTGTCGGATGTGGTGGAGGTGCTCTTCCCAACTTTGGCTGAAGATCAAGATGTCATCCAAGTATACCACTACAAATGAGTTGGTGAATGGCCACAAGATGTCATCCATTAGCCTCATGAAGGTTGCAAGAGAATTCATCAAGCCGAAAGGCATAACCAACCATTCGAAAAGGCCCTCCTTAGCTTTGAAGGTAGTCTTCCACACATTAAAGGGTTCTATTGGTACCTGGTGATATCCTGACTTCAAATCAATCTTGCTGAAATATTTTCCCCCCTTTAGTTGGTCCAGATGGTCATCAATCTGTGGGATCGAGTACCTCTTCCAGACAGTGATCTTGTTCAGCGCCTGATAGTCAATACAAAGTCTCCAAGTCCCATCCTTCTTCTATAACAACACCATTGGGCTCCCACAAGGTGATGAACTCGGTCGGATGCGACCTTTTTGCAGCATCTCCTGAATCTACCTCTTGATTTCATCGTTCTCCAGAACGGAGCACCAATAGATTGGTCCATTGGGCAACGACGTACCTAGGGTCAAATTTATGGAGTGTTGACCTGATAGTGCAGAGAACTACTACAGGGGAGGTGAAGATGTCCTCGTATTCCTCCACGACCTTGTCCATCTATAGGTGTCGTGCAGAGGGGCTCTGTTTGGAGGCCATGGCCACTGTCTTCTTCCTTCCTTGAGGGTGTATCATCAGGAAAACAAATTTCCTAGTTTTGGAAATGAGCTTACTGCATTGTTTTACAGTAACCAAAGAGATGGTGGTAGGCGGTGCTACCTCCGATATCCTGTACAACTTATTTCCCAAAGTAACAATAACAGCACGAGGCCCTGACTCATATATAGAATGTCGCTTCCACAAGTATGGTTGGCATAATAATACATCACAAACATCAAGGATAGCAACGTCACACAATACCTCATCCCTGAAGGGCTTGATGTTGTATGGAAGGCGACATTGCTGGCTCACACAAAGATCTCGTCCTTGGTGAAGCCACCTGATGGTGTGCAGTTGTGGATGTGATGTGGTCGATAAGCCCAGCCACTTCACGACCTCTACTGAAATGAGGTTCTTTTGGCTCCTTTTGTTGACAATGAATTGTCGCAGGGAGCCCTTTACCCACATCTAGGAGTGGAAGAGGCGCTCCTCCTCCTCTGGATATTCGGGTTCCTCCTTCTGGATCTTCGTGGTTGCAATGGTGGCATTGGGCTCCGCATCGATAATCTGATTCCCTTTGTCATTCCCCATATTGGGTTCTGACTCAGAGTCTAAACATGCATCTGATTCGAAAGATTTTAGCTTGGCCACCAGTGACTGCTTGGCCCAACACACACTTGTGTTGTGAGCGGAGATCTTATGGAAGTCACACAACTTTCCCATGTCCTTCTTTGGCTTCGTGGTGTTTTTCTTTGCTTATGGATTTGGCTAGTTGTCCTTGCCCACCCCACCTTGACTTTGTCCTTTGTTCAACGGTTTGGGGACGCCTTTCCCTTGCTTCGGATTTGCAAATCCAAAGTCTTGCTTTTTCTATTTAAACTTCTGCTTAATCTTGACAGTGTATTGGTATGTCGTGTCGATCGAGAAGATGTACAGGAACTCCATCTCATCCTAGATGTACCTTTGTAGGCAGCTGCAGTATTTGAGTACTAAATGCATCATAGAATCCTTGCTACCCAACTTTGTGCGAAGGGTATGAAAAAATATTGGTAAACTCCGGCACGTCTTGGTCCCTTCCCTTCCGTAGTGTGGTCCACTTTATGTATTTATCCTCATAGCTTTTGACATGGTAGTACTACTCCTTGATGGAATTCAGGAATGAATTTCAAGTGGGTGTGGCTGAAAAAAGTGAGGATGTACTTTCATCCTTTTGCTCACAGTAGGACCACCAGTCCTTGATGTGGGGGGCAACTTTGAGAAGAGTGAAAGTAATCATTTCCCGGCCAGAAAAATGATGGACACAAAAATACCCTTCTAGCATATTTAACCATTTATCTACAGCGTCTGCATCTATATGACCAATTCCAAAGCTAACTTGTACCTTAAAGGGTGTGTCACTTCCAGAGTAGTTGTTGGAAGTAGATGTGTTGCCCCTGGGTAGTTGTTGAAGGATCTGGGAAAAGTTGTCCATCATCGCGTTCCTTTTTCGCTCGAGGGCCTCTTCAAGAAATATTTTGATAGGATCTCCTACCCCCTCGTCTTTCTTTTCATCTGCCATGGGAGGCCATCGATATTTGCAAGGCTGGTCTTGCAAAGGTTCGACTAGTTCAAGCCCTAAGTCCTTATATCCCGACCTCGTTGGGGACATGCAAAGAGAAATAGAGAAAGAGCAACCTGGCTTTGATACCACTGATCCAGATTTAAACAAGAACATGCAACAAATTACAGACATAACTATAAATACAAAGATACAACAAAAATAATACTTCATTTCATTAATGTAAAATACTGAAATATGCTTACAAACAGAAATGAAAATAAACTAGCTTGAGCGATGGTAGCTTATCTCTAAGGAGAGATGTGGCAGCTACATGCCTATGAAGTGTCTTCCAATGAGGCTCGAAGGCCTATTTATTGTTGAGAAACAATGGAAAACCCTAAACATCCAAAACCCTAACCATAGGAGATGAAGCGCCAAACTATGGGCCCCGTTTTGGGTAAATTGGTACATCAACCTCTTAGGGTTGTAACTTTGGCATACGATCTTCGTTTGACGTGCACAACACCTCGTTAGAAAGATCTATCCAAGGAATAAAACTTTGGTATGAGCAAGATCGATCCATGGACCTATGTTGTTCATAGTTTTCCCAAAAAATGTCGTTTAGGGCCTCAAAACAACTCCAGAAGTTCAAGACCCGAAAAACTGCCAAAAAGAGTAAAATGTGCTACAAATAAGGAAACTGAAAAAACTGAAAGAAATAATGGTGGGGGTCCAAGTGGAATTTTCGGGTGGCCACTAATATCCACCTAGATTAGTGCTCGAGCTTCAGGAACCAACAAATGTGAGGGAAGTTGTAAATGTGAAAATAATTATGTTGACCTTTGTCGACTTCTTCAAAATGATGTGAATGATGTCAATAAATATCATAATAAGAAATTTCCACATTGGATGCAGAGATTAAATATAAAAACGTGTGGACATGACATGTATTCTAATAAATTGATTGTAATGAATACCATGGACCTCCGCGGGTTACAGGTCCTTAGTATGTTACTCTTTATGATGAAAGAGAGATGAAAACGAAAAGTATGGGTAGTTCTAGTTTGTATGGTGGATATCTTCAAACCAAGGTCATCATCTTAATGAACCTAGGTTTCGACATGGTAAACCTGGACCTGATCCTCACCTAGTTTCATTCCATCATACTTTGTCAAGACTCAAGAGAACATAATGGTCCTTCAACATATAATAGGGTTTCTTTTGAGGCTATAGCTAAATCTTATCCCAAACAAATGGATTTTGGGGCTCCAAGAGATATGGATAATTTAAATGATAATAATCATATGTTTTTTTTCCTAAGATTCAAATGTAGGGATACATTTTGTGGATTATATTAATAGATATAATGAGAGAAACAATACATGATGAGCATCTAATGGTCATTGTGATTAGGGAAATACTCGAAGATAATAAGACTATTTAGGTTCAAATCAAAGATGGTGTTGATTCTTGTATCTCCTCAATTGTTGGTAGTTTGAATTAAACAATGAAAAATAACTTTGTTGATGTTTACACACAGAAGCTTACACTTCTGGAGGATCAAGTTCTAGTTGGACAGGAAAACCAATAGGAAGTCAGTGCCCATACAAAGATGAAAAAAATGTTTCCAGGCATGTTGATGATAAGGTCCATGGAGAGGATATACACTATGGAGACATTGGGGCATCTAATTAGAAAGTAGATACAATAGGTAGGAATCTAGAAAAGGCAAATAAGCTTATTAAAATTTGTGCCATCCTGCAACCATAGTGTGATTGATATAAATAGAGATGTGGAAGATCCAAGTATCAACCTCAATTTTTCAACAAATAAATATGTCAAGTTTTCACTCTCCCTTTCAACAAATACTTCCAAGCATGTTTGTTTTGAACTTCAAAAGGATTCTAAACTAATAGTTATAAGTGACTCAGAGGAAGAAAATGTGGATGATGAAAACATTGGTTACTCTTGTTTTGGATTTTTCTAGTTTGGATACTTTGGGTGAATATATATAGTGTCATTCAATTCTTGTGAAGTTTTACAGGAGGCATTGCAATTTGATTGTAATGGCATTACCATACCATACTAGTTGTAAATAAGAATCTCATTTCACTAATTTTTAATCTACAATGATATGGTAATGGAATTTTCATGTGTCTGATGCATTGCAAGTAAATTGGAAAACTACTTAATTTGATGCTTGAGTAAAACTATACTTGCATTGGTACTTTGTTTCCCTTCTAAATTTATTATTTCTTCCTCTTCTAACAATTCTTTAGTAACAGGTTGTAGATGTTCATCAAGGGCTCCAACTTCATGCAACCTTTTCACATCTCCCAGAATCTGAACCATTTGAGTTGTGCCTCAAAAGCAATCCTGACAAAAGCAATCACTCTCAAGGTCTTAAGAAGCTTTCATAACAAAAATTTGAAAACAAGAAACTATTTCAATACAAGGTTGAAGTCTTCAAAACAAAAGAACTGCTCATATAGCAGAACTTTTTCAGGACATTTTATTGACACTATTCACAAAATAAATGCAGAGAAAATCCCCACTTACTAGAGAGAGTCGAGAGTCTTGATAACCTTAATCACAAGGGCAATAAAGGAGAGTTCTATTCCTTCACATTTTAACTTTAAATTCATCTCCAACAAGTGTTTATGTTAATAAGAAAGAACATAAACTATCATATAGAATAAGTAAATTGGCTTGAATTGCACTAGTTCTTGAATATTTACTTAAGCTATTAACTTCAATGAAAGACATTGGCTCCATTTTAACAAGAAAATCTCATTACACCACACTCATCAAAAAAAATTTACCTGATTCTGCTCACTTAAGAAAGTAGCATTTTCCATCACCTTCATGCACTTAAGTAATAACTACACACTCTCAGCCATTTTAGTTGTTATGGATGATTTGAGAACAACATTTGAGCCTCAGTCCTCCAAAGCCTCTTGAACACAAACATTGGTAGGGATTTTATAAATTGAAAATGTTTATATGCATGATCATCTCAACTTATCCATTAAAAACCTCCATCATGGTATCCAAGAAAAATTCAAACATTAGTTCAAAAACATGTAATGTAGAAGCCAATGCTATTAAATAAACATAGAATCTGTAAACAATATTCCTACATTTTATTTCATATTAATGAGAATTCTATGCATAAATTTTTCCTTGAAGGATCTCACCAAGTAGACAAAAGTCACACGTAAACACCAGGCCACCGAGATAAATAGCTTAGTTTTGTAAAAATACAATGAGTTGAAGTACAATACAACAAACAATAATTTAATAAAAATGAACAAATAGATAAAGTGATAAGGCTTGGATGAAAATTGCAAGAGTAGAAACAAATGAGCTCTAAAGCACTACAAAATTGACAAGAAAACATATAAAATGAGACATGCAACAATCTAAGACAAATTACTTGGCTTTTCTCAAAGGTTGTTATCAAGGGAAGATATCCATACTCACTTTTAGAATAGCAAAAAAATTCAGAACAACATCAAGGCCCCAAAGCTCTCACATCCTTTCTTTGAAATGCCCCCCAACTCTTCTAACTGCACTAGAGTGCCCCCTGGGAAACTTGTTGTAGAAAGTCATAATCCTGGGAAAAAAGGAAACAACATGCCAAACATGCCACTCAAATGACTTATTATTGGAGTTGGGAGAGTGCTCTACTTTGAGTGTCTCACATTTCTTTTTATTAATACTAAAAAGGAGGGTCTTTTGGAAGCATCAACTGCCTGGTCCAAGACCTTTGTGATGGAAAAAGGGTCTATACGAGACATTTTAGTCCCATGAGACATTTCATCCTTTGCATTTATATCCCATTTTCTGCATATGTACATTGGCTATGACATTGATGTTTGAAATCCATAATCATGCCATTGGAGGAGTGAAAATGTGGTTTCCTAGTCCTTTTTCTTGACATGGCACCTGAATTTTCTCCTATATATTTTTTTTTCTAGATTGTACACTTGTCTATATTATGAACATGTGAAACATTTTCCTCCATGTAGGATAACTATTATATGTCCTCTTGGGAACAAAATACCTGAGTGGAATGAATTAGTGCACCAAGGGCATTGGCGAGAAGCATTTGACCGGCTGTTGGAAACAAATAATTTTCCTAAATTCACTAGACATGTATGCCCTGCCCCTTGTGAAGGTGCATGTGTACTAGGAATCATTGAAAATCTAGTATCTATTAAAATTATTGAATGTGCCATCATTGATAAAGCTTTTGAAGAAGGTTGGATGGTTCCATGTCCACCTGAGAAGAGGACATGGTATGTGTCTTTCATTTATAATTCTTAATTTCATTCTTATGATGCTTATCATTTTGAAAATAAATTGTTTGTTTTCTATGATGTGGTGAACTAGATCTTGATATGGATTGGTCATTGGGTGCAAGAAGAAAGTTGCTATAGTGGGTAGCATGCCAGATTGTTTGGTTGTTATTGATCAACTTAATAAAGTTGGGCACTTTGTCATTGTTTATGAATGTGTTGATTGAATTGGAGGTATGATGATGTATGGAGTTCCTAATATGGAAACAAATAAACTTGATGTTGTCCAATGACGTGTTGTTCTGATGGTAGAGGAAGGTGTTAATTTTGTTGTGAATGAAAATGTTGGAGTTGACTCTCTTTTCTCTGTGGAGAAGCTTCGCACTGAAAATGATGCTCTTCTTTTGGCATGTGGTGCAACAAAACCAAGGTACACTTCTATATTTGATTTCAATTCTGAAGCTTTTGGATTGAGGACACACCAGAGTCGGGTCTGGAGCTTCTATATTGAGAACACACCACCTTCCAAGTAGGTATTTCACACCACTTGCACTAACCTATGCCATATTCTACTAACCTAGGCTCAAAAGATCGAGTGGATATTTGGGTTTTCCATCATACTAGAAAATGCCCCAATGACTTTCAAAGTTACTGGGTGTTATGCTCTTAGCACCTTCATCAAGAAGGCTAAACAAATATACTTCGATAGCTCCACTCTACATTGGAGTTCCTTTGCCACTCATCACTTGTTTTAGAAGGCTCTGATTGAACCTCTGTGCATACATGAGATTCACATTTTTATCACCATCAATGGACCAACCCACTTCTCCCACAATAATGGGCATATTAGGGAAGCCTTCTTTCTTCAAGGCCCAAATCAAAGTATCAAGATTTGCATCAAACACATTGCAATATTGCATTGTCCCATCAATTACTGGTTGGTTGGTACCATCAAAGAAGGAAAATTCCAAAGGAAATATTGGTTATCATATAAACTCATAAATGGGTAGATATTGACAGTAAAATGTGCTTCATTGCCATTTAGAAACTGAATAATCTGTATCATGAGATCACGAATTTCTGGCCTGAAATCCCCAGTTGATGGCACTGAGTTGGTTTCTGGGGATTTTTACACATTTGCATTGAGGGGCACAGTCGCTTTGATCTGGTCTCCTAAACCTACCTTGTTGAGAGCTTTCTAAATATTTTGAAGCATAGGAAGAGTAAAATTCATATGTGTCATTATATGTCTTTAGGAAAGGCTCATTTCCAACTGCAACATACCTGCAGAGTGCAAGAATTTTTGCAACCAATCTTAGTACTATGGCAATATTAAAGCAGATAAATGCGGAACAAATGTTTATCTTCTAAACCAATTAGATTCTCCTACCTAGTAAGAGTACCTCTAAGGCTCTTATTTTTCCAATTTCCCAAATCTACATTACAATATTGTTGTAATATTATGACAACAAAAGAAACATAATTGACCATTAAAGTACTTTCACAAGAAGCAATGTGCATCAATGAAGAGAAGCCTGAGGAAAGGTACATAGCAAGAATATATAAAAGGAGTAACAAATTAATTTAGGGCCCGATGCCTTGAACATCTAAAACAAAGTTACAAACACATAATGTCAAAGCCATGATATAAATTATGGAGGCCAATTTAATTATCACAAGTAGTTGGGTAGTTTGTTGCAGAATGTATGCATCCAAGTTTTTCCATCATTGCTTTGGATCATGTCCCTTACTCCTATAAAGTTTTCATATTGTTGCCAAAACAATTTGGTAACATTATGTACTCATTTCTTTGATGTGTACTTTCTACCATCAATTTTTATGCTCTCTAACACCCCTGATTCACTGTATAATTGCTTCTTGATAAATAATGATATGATTCTTTCCAAGTATGTCCTCCCTACCTCACCAATTTATTATTTCTTTTCAAATATTGCACCTAGTATGGTTCTGGACAAATTAGAGAAAATCATCAGGTGCTTCTTTTGGAATGGTGGTAATGGAGACACCACATAATTCTCCCTTGTCAGTTAGGAGAAATTTTTTGAACCTGTAATGTGTGGGATCTTTGACATTGAAAAACATAACCGACTGAAAAAATCTCTCGAGACCAAGTTAATTCAAAGGTTGGTAACTAGTAAATTCTCCCTTTGGAAAAATATCATCCTAGAAAATTATTTCTTAAGAAAATGACCTAAAAGCATCATGTTATCTTCAATGTATCACACCTGTGGGTTTAATTTCTATAAAAAAATTAAAGATATTCACCCCCTAATAAAGGACCATATTTCATGCTTCACATGGATGGAAAGAAAGCAATATTATGGTTCCATTCCATCATAGGTCACCGCCTCTCTAGCCTGATTCAAAATTTTAAATAACATAAAATATTGGTTTAGTTGTATGAACTTAACAAACATCAGACTTTATAAATTTGACACAACTAAAGATGGTTAGCACTCCTATGTATCTCAATTGGTTGTTGCCAATGTTTTTGAGAATTTGGTTAGTTTTGTGCCATATTGGTTGAGTTGTAGGAACTTGAAAAAAGTTAAACTTTATAGATTTGACACAGTTGAACATGGTTAACACTCCTATGTAGCCCAAGTAGTTAGCTCAACTAGTTGTTGCCAATGTTGTTGGGCATTTAGCTAGTTATGTGCCAGTAGGTGACCAGTTTGAAATCCCCCTACATTAGGCACATTAGTTTATAACTTTATACTGATGGGTTTATTAGGGATGCCATCCAAAAATGTGAAAAAAAAACATCCCTTTTTGTCCATGATAATTTCCTTGGAAATAAAAGGGTAACAATTGTATCTTCGGTCAGACTTGGACTCTCAACACCTAGCTAAAATTTCCATCAAATCTTCATCAATACTATATGCCATTGTTACAACCTCTAAAAGTAATAAACTCTGAATAAAAAACTCAAAATAATATTACCAATTATGTCCGGATATGGTCTAGTGGTTAGGATGAGTGTTGCCATGAAAAAAACCTAGGTCCAAATATCGCCAAGTATACAACCCTAGAACAATAGGTGTTTAGGCCAACATTGATGTCTCCCCACATTGAAATGGAATCATAGTAATGGAAATATGGGGATATGAATATCCTCATGGATAAAAGAGAGTGCATTTACTGTAATGAAAAAGAGAACTCACAAGAAAACTGCCAAATTTAGGATCAGAGTAACAAGGCAAGAAGTTAGACGATGAAAAGAAGGTAATTGTAACTAAAAATTTGACTCTCCTAATTAAGACTCACTAGAATAATACCCTTGGATGCCATCAACAGTTAAAATGGCCAATATATTTTATATCTTGTAAAGCAGAGAAAGATCCTAACAATGATAAACTTAAAGAAGAAATGTTTCATGATTCATCTTCCCATCCAAATATGTTTTATCCCTGAAAGAAGAGGAGGACTCAATTGACTCTTGTTTCATCTACTTGAGCATTTCCAAAAAATAGTGGAAGCCTTGGGATGTAGTGGTAATTCCTTTTCTCAGGATTGGTATCTGCGATCAATTGATTTCATGATGGTAAAAAAATTACCTCTTTAATTTAAAAGGGAAAGCTTTCATAAAAATTGTGTGGAACTAGTTCCTAGCTATGTTCTTTGGTAGGTCTAGGCTAACATACAAGATATACTAAAAAATTAGAAATAATCCCCCCCCCCATTATTTGCACAAATAAAGCATGGAAAATGAATAAGTGATTCCTAAAGTATAAAAGACTGATGAATATGGAATATCTACAGCACCAAGTAATGGTTTGGCTAGAAAATCTAAAGCTCTTAAGTTATACTTCCCAATCCTTTTCCATGTTGGCCTAGGTTCATCCACCAACAACAATGCAGATTTCAGGGGCCTTATCATAGGCATGTAAATGGTGTTATCAAAAGGATTAAACTCTAAAGATACATGTTGTTTTGGAGAATCCTCATTGGTCATAGACATTCAGTAGGAAAGGAGATCTAAAGAAATTGAAAATTCAGATTTTGGTGAAAGAATCCATGAATTCCTCCTTTTAGTCAAAAGTTTTCAAGTTATCACATCGAGAGGGGGAGAAATAACAAGGCAGTTGAACTTGAAAATTTGGAATCCTCATTGGAAAAAAGGCACTACTTAATACCTGGCATAACCTTAACATGCAAATAGAATGGAATTAATACCTTCCAGTAGACAATCTTAAAGGCTATTGAAGCAAATAGCTCTACTTGCATGCAAAGCATTGAACTTTCAATCTCTTTTTTCACGTTCACTTCCCATATTCAACACTACACTATTGCAAAGTGAGGCCTAAGGAAATATCAAAGACTCAAGTCTTACAAGAGAGCACCTATAGGCTATTTATATTTGTGTATATTTCCCTTTCTGAAGCAGGAATT
This sequence comes from Pinus tabuliformis, assembly GCA_031772625.1. Classification (NCBI taxonomy): domain Eukaryota; kingdom Viridiplantae; phylum Streptophyta; class Pinopsida; order Pinales; family Pinaceae; genus Pinus; species Pinus tabuliformis. Next base: position 581,333,082 of record CM062811.1, on the reverse strand, counting down.
CATGGAATGCAAAGTTGATACATAAAGGAAAAAGAGGCCTTGCAAAGCCAAATGTCAATGCATTTGCAAGGGAACTAAGAAAAGATAATACAACTTGGGTAGAACAATTAAGGATATGTAGACATTGACAATAATGACAAATTGTATTTCTTTGAGGGAAAAGTTGGCAGGGTCCAAGTATCTTGGATAATTTCAATGGGAAGTCTACCTTGGTTCTAAATCCATTTTTAGAAAACCTAATAGAAAACACCAGACTAAATATTGAGGATCTCCAATCAACAGTGTACCCTATGTAAGTGTTTACAATCAAAATAAAAACAAAGACAGAACTCATGAAAAATTGTATTGTGAATAACAATGTTAATACACTACCAATCAATTATGTATTGGATGGTTGATTCTGGCACTGATGGGAAAGAAGGTACTTAAAATATGTGAGTCTATGTTTCTTTTCTTGGTGCTTTCCCAACCTTTTGTTTTCTATTATTGTCCTAAATTATTAGAGCCTTGAAATTCTCCTTTGCTTTTCTTGGTGCCTTGTCTCCCTTTGTAATCAATTAGAGTTCTAAAATCTCTAGAGCCTAAGAAATATGCTACTCTATTTTCAGTTAGATTCATATGTAATAACATGTTGTCTCTCAAGTCTAGATGATTAGACAGTAGATTCCAATAGGGAAGTGTGCACCCTAAGTGGACCTGCACTTCCATGTATGATCTTGTAAATTTTGTTCTTGACAACTTTTTTAATATAATTCTTGTTTCAATCAAAGAAAGAGGGTGCATTATATATGTTGTTGTATATTACATCACCTGGTGGAGGCATTTGTTAGGATATTATTTCACAGCACAGACAATTTGAAGCAGTAAGTGTAACTATTGTACATAAATAGTTTTCCTACAATGTTCTGTAATAGGAGAATGTTGCCAAAATGCTCTACGTAGCACTGAGTTTCCAACACAATACAGAAGGGGGAAGGGACCAAATCTAGGAGGGAGGCATATATCCACCTCAAACATTATCTAAAATTATAGCTACATCGGAGATTCAAGAACTACATAAAAAATGGCATTAATATAGTAGTCATTGTCTCTAAAAATAAGATTCATTAAAAAATCTTGGTAAGGTACAAACCATAGTCATTATTATGTTGCGTCCATCACCATCAACAGTAATTGCTTGCAGTGACCCAAATGGTAAACCTACCAACCCATCACCCTGGTGTTCCATCAATATTATTGTTGATCTAATTAATTGTGGGACTTGCAACCCATTCACTGGTGACACAAGCACATCTATGATGAAGAGGAATGAACATCCAAGAAGGATTAAAATGATTATCCTGTGAAGACCTAGAAAAAAATGATAATAATCATTTTCCTTGAGAAGAAATTCTCCTAGGTGCTTGGGTGAATGGAATATGATGTGATCCCCAAGGAATACTTGGTAGTGGATGTAACATCAAAGAAGCAATATCCCCAAGTCCATTTGGATTTCGTTCATTGGAACCCAATTTCCAGATTCATGATTAGTTTCTTTGTTCTCCGAACTTACAACAAACTAGGTATTACTAGCAATACCCATCATCATGTTTCTTGAACTAGCTTCTTCTTGCTGAGAATATTAACGCTCCCTTGCACCACCATTGGAGTTGGAAGCATTGCCAAGTCTAGGCATAGAATAACTTTCATTCCATCCAACTAAATGCAAACTCCTCTTTATACCAGATGACACATGAAACACACTAGGTCGGCACTATTATTCCAACAAATATGAAAAAGTAAGCACCACTATCATATTTTCATCTACATTTGTTTACACACAACACAATTTATTTCGTCTATTTTATGTAATTTTATTTATGATAGTCTGTCCATTCAATCTGGATATAAATACAATTCAAACTCTATTATTTTTTGAACCTACTCATATCTTGGGTTTATGCTTTCAATTTTTTTGTTGATTGGGCTATGGTCTAGCTGTAGGCTGGTAGGAGTTAACCACAACTTTCCCACCTTCTATTCTCAGTGCATTCCTTTATGGACTCCACTCTAGAATTCCCAGACTGATATGTTCCCAAATTTTAATCGATCTTTTTCCAACCAAAAACTAGGTGGTTTTTGTTAAAAAAATGTTTATTAATTTTGTTAGGATTTGTGAGATTGTTGTAGTCTATTTCTATTAGGAGAGTATGGTTCTCTGGGTTTAAGGTCTCTAAGATATTTATCCTCTCCAAATGATGTTTTCTTCTTAAGATTAAGGAAGATCTAGCTAACATTCTATTCTTGTATCTTAGCACCTTACAAATCACAAAGACTCTGAGGATGAAAATGGAGGTACAAAGAAGGTTACACGAATAGCTGGAGGTAAGGGTTATATTTCATTTTTTTGTCTTCCATACTTTGTAGATGATTTTACTATGTTGTTGTGAAGTATGAACTTAAAAAAGTCACATTGATTTTGAGCCTTTGTTTTTAGCAGGTTCAAAGACACTTGCAAGGTCATATAGAAGCACAGTGAAAGTACTTGCAGTCAATTCTAGAAAAATCAAGGGAAACTCTTGCAGGTTACCACGTGGGGTCAACTAGATTGGAAGGTACTCATGCGGAACTTTCTTAGTTGCTCTCAAAGGTGAAAAGTGAGTGTTTTAATTCTACATTTTTTTCTTTGGCCTTCTCCATGATGCCTGAAATCCATGGTCTATTTCCAGAATCTCATAGTGCTCATCAGCAATCCCAAGCTACAGATGTTGGGCCTAGGAATTATCCTTAAAATACATCCACTTTCACTCCATTCACACATTTTCTCACCTCTAATCCACCACCATGTCACCACATCAGCTTCACGTTCATCATTATATGGGTTACTTTTGTGTTTTCCAAAACATTATTAATTCTTAGTATTTTTAAGAGAATTTATGGTTAAACTTTAGAAAATAATCTCCATATACTTATACCTAACAATTAGAATGAGTTTGTTGACATGTGTAGGTACAAAGGAAGCTTCCAAGGCATATTTATGTGGCACTCTATGTTCAAATTCGAATTTGAGTAGATCATGGACCTCATGGAGAAGATATGGACCTCATGGAGGAGATCATGGAGGATAGGGTTATGTGTCACCATTGGTTGAGAAATATGTGGGTCAATGGAGGGAATAGTGGATTTACATTTATGAGTTTGTTATCATAGCTTTTGTATAAATAGGAGTGTTATCTCCTTCATTTGGAATCTTCATTTTGTAACCTTAACTTTTAGAATTTAGAAACTTAGTCCTTCATTTGTAATTTTAGATTTTAGAATGATTGTAATGTAGAGATTAGGAACTCTTGGAATGTAGAACTTGGAGCTTATAATTGCAATTTTCAATTGACGATAAATAAAGTGGATTGGATTTTCTTCTACATTTGACTTCTTTCTAAGCGTGCTTGTGGAGCTATGGATGGCCCCCACTGCCTCACTTGCATACTTGTTTTGTTATAGTAAGATTTATTTCATTTTTGTTTTTAATTTCATTAGTTTAAATATCTTGATGCTAGAAACATAAATGAATAGTCTCTTGTAAGAGAGCTTTAATATTTCCTGTAATCAATTTGAATTATGTTTAAATGCCTTCATTTCTTAGTTAATTGATTAAGATGTTAGAAATATTAATGGACAGTCTCCTGTAAGGGAGCTTTAATATTTCTTACACTTGTCATAATGTCTTTAGATTCCATTTTGTTAAATGACTGAATAGGTGTTGGAGATCCCAATGAAAGACCTCCTGTAAGGGAGCTTTGGCATTTCTTCACCTAGCTTAGTTTAGTTGTCTCTAAGTCCATATATATTGGATGATCCTCGAATTTTACTTACCCAGATTGATAGTAAATGAAACTCTAATTTGCATCCGCATTTTAGACCCAACAACAAACTATTCATCATATAGGTTCCTCACTAAAATGATTGTTCTGAGAAGATACTTACAGAGAATTTGCAAGTTGTTGGTAGAAAATTCCCAAGGTCTTCTTATGATAACAAAGTGCAGTTTTATCATGATGAAATCAGAGAAGATATGAGGCTGCAAGAACTGATAGGAGAAGAAAATATCTCTTTCTTCATCAATGAAGAGGACAACGACCAAGAGGAAGATAGATGTCCTTCTATCATATCTTCTCTATAGGTATGTTGAAGAATATACATGGACCACAAGAAGGACATATCAACTATATGAGTCGAGTTGGTCCCTTGTAATGTAACTAGGGAAATGCATGTGGTATCATGAGTTGTGGCATAGCTCATTTCAATAAACAATGTTATTCTCCCAACATACACACATGAAGATGTATTAGTTGGATCATGGATGTTGGGCCTGTCTTTCAAGCATATTAATGAAAGCCATCTTTGTTGTTCAAAATCAACTCAAGCCTACTACAATTTCATATTCAGTAACACTATTTTGACTATGCTAATTACAAAGTGCAAATTAAAGTAGATGCATTGAATCAAGATTGCTTCATTACCCCAACAACAACCCACTTTGTTGCACGATTAACCTTCTTGGTCATGCTAGTTGACTAATGAGGTAGAGGACTTCATCAAAAACATGCCAATTGAACTTGATGCCCATGTATGGGCTGCACTACTTGGGGTAAATTTAATATTTTCTTCCAGATATTAGTAACATTATAGAAAAAAGTTTAGATGGATCTGGTTTAAATCGTTTGATAGAAGAAGCCAAATTTACTGTCATCCCATTACAATATATGTGGGTAATCTTGCTAAGACACTAACCACTGAGAAACTGAAAAAAAAATTAAATAAATAAAAATTGCTAAGAAGGGAAACATTTTGAATGCTAAAGTCACATGAATAACTAAAATAGGAAAGTTTGGTGGCTATGGATTTGTTTCTTTCTCATCAAAATCTTATGTCGAGGCAGTGATTTCTACATTCAATAATGTGGTGTCAGAATTAAAGCCAATGATAGTGAATGTGGCATGAAGAATCAATGATATATGCTAACTTTTGGCAAGAATAACTAATATACCTAACTATATCAGGTTATTTTCTGGATGATGAAATATGCTCTAGAAAGTTTGGATCATAAGCTCATATGAACTTGAACTGAGAGGTTATAAGATTAGGATTATGATGTTTCATACATCAAAATATTGCATGACATCTCGACACAAGATTCCTTCATTTCTTGTTGAATACATTACCCCTATTGTTAAGGAAACTCATAAGGATGTACAAGTATTTTCTTTCTATCCCATGCCTGAGTATGAATCATGGAGAGAATCTCCAAGTGGATCAACATCAAGATGGACCATGAAGTACTATAAGGATCTTAGTGCAAGTAATTCTAAAGAGGAAAAAGGATAGCATTGCAATCTATATGGAAAATGACATTGTTGAAAAGGATGTTGGTAATGGAGTGTATGTAAACAAAACATCACAGGCTTACAACAGAGGAAACCCCATGATTGTCTCAAGGAGCTTGGTTGCAATGTAGATAAAATTGATCAAACAGGTATTCTAGAATAGATCCTTGAGGAAAATATTAAATTGACTTCTGCCAAACCTAGCATTATTTGATGAGGAATGTAATCATGGAACTGAAGAACTTTTCCAGGGAATAAAGTGTAACAATATCCATTATATGTACTTGAATCTAGAATCACATTTTGACTAGAATGGATGCAGATCATATTCTATGTATTTTGAATAGGGTTATATCTATGACAATTATGACACTAAGAAGGATTGTTTTGTTGATAATCAAATGGTTGAGTTGCAATATGTGTATGATCTGGAGGAAAATGGGTGTGAATTTGATCCTCCCATACTCTTGTTGTAGATATATAGTGGTAATGATGAGGATGTCATCAAAGAGAAATTTTTAAATTCAAATTTGGAAGAAGAACAAATTTCATATTGGGACAAAATAGCATGTAATTTGCCTAGCAATACTCCCAATCCTAGAACAAACTCTATAATGCAATGGTTGCAAAGGAGACAAAATCTCTCCCAATAATATAAATATTTAGAGAAACTTATTATACCAGGGAATGAATTATTTCCTAGTAGGGCATGTTCCATTTGGCATATCTAAGGATCTTCCTCTCCATCATACCCATAATCAAAACAAAAGTTTCCATCTTGTGAAAAGGAGTATGCAACAACAATGCTTAAGGAAACTTTGCTTGAAATTCTTTGGGTATATTTTGAGGTTTGATCAAATTATGTCAAAGCAAGGAGTTATCTAGTTGTTAAATCACATTTAAATTATGGGTGTAGAAAAAAACCATAGATTCATCCATGGAAAAAGAGATAAAGGAATGTTGGAGATAATATATTACCAACATTATATTGTAGATCTTGATGTAAAGGGGAACTGCAATTGAGGCACTAGATTGAGCTAGAATATGCAAATTTGTGAAAGGATCTAGCATGTTCCAAGCAAAAGAAGCTAGGGCCTACCCATGTTTTTAAATCATTGAGGGAAGAGTAAGTGTATTAAAACACCTCACATATGCACCCATGTTGATTTTGTGTTGGATTTTGAAGTCTGTGTTTGAGATCACTCTCATCCATGTTGTTATGATTGTTTACCTATTGCAATAAGGACACATTTGTGATGGTAACAGATAACTAGTATTCATATCACAATGTGATTCAGATTTGTAGCCTTGACATGGCTGATCAACATGGAGGAAGTGAGAAGGCTTCCCAGAATAGAAAACAACTCATACAAGAGTTCTAGAATTTACCACAACTGAGGGCTTTACTGAGATTCCTCCACATGTTAGAAAAATTTGTTTCCTGGCAACAATTGGAGCCCCTTGATTAGGGTAAGGTATGATACTATACCAAGGAACAATACAAAAAGGTCAGGTTCTATTTCCAAGTGAAAGGTTTGTGATTGGAAAATTACCCTCAACAATTTTGTTCTTTCCAAATGATGAAGGAAAAGAATAGACATAAAGCCCACCTTCTTCATGTGGATGCCATGATGGGTTCAAACTTCACATACAATTTCAAAATAGTTCATCACAAAGAAATGCAATCCAAATACAAGAAAATAAACTACAGTGACGCTATATCCAAGCATAACACTAGGAAACCTCCCATTTCCCCATTAAATTATCCATTTGTTCATTAGATAATTTAGAATTGAGACATAGCACCACCAAATTAACCACATCCACCAATTGTAATAAACATAATGAATTCTCCCTGCCTACACTAACAACATTGGAAGGGAAGAGTATTCTTGAGGGACTATTGAGCAAGAAAAAGGAAAGATCTTCCTTGTGTTATGTAGGCCAGAGGATGAGAATGCCATCATTGCTTGATGGCTTGATGAGTTACCTCAATAGCCATGTCAAGAGGAGATTTGTTAAGTTTGAGAGCAATTGGGTTGGGTTAAGTAAGCTATGAGTCTATAGCTTGATTCATTTTCCCTAGTGGTCTCATAGACCAACTTGGAGATGGAAATTGCACTAGATGCCTACAATTGGGTAGAAAATTGTTTGTATGCAGCAAGTTCTTAAACATCCTTTGATTACAAGACAAGTATCATATTTCTGCTTGTAAATAGGCAATTTAATTCTATTTTTGTTTGAGTGAAATGGGTGTGGATTTCCATTAAAGTTTATGCTTGATCATTATGTTGCATTTATTTAATTGAAAACATGTATACATTCAGTGTTGGTCTTTTCATGCCCTAAAATTGCTAATTTTACATTCACACTCTATAGTTGGGCAATCCATGGAAGGTGATGTGACAAAACAAGTTCCCAACTCTCTCAAGAAACTCTCACTCCCAAGAAACTAGTTCCCAAGCATAGTACTGTGTGTACCTGTGAGGTAAGATGAATAATAAGAACCTTAACAAGAAAATTTTAAACAAGGAGAGACTTTTGCTCAGAATTTTTTCCAACACTCAATAAAATATTTCTTGCTAAGAAATCATTTTCAGGCATCTGGAAATCTGATATAATTTCTCAAGATTGTACACAGCTACATATCTTTGAATTATCTATATTTATTACATCATCGACTCTATAGTGAATGGCTAGGTAATCAAAGTTTCAGTGTCTGAATATTGAAACAAGGATTTATTTAATATTTCAAACCACAAGTTTTTGGAAATCTATGTCACCTGAACATTCCATCCACAAATAAGAGATGTGCCACACAAAATACTGGCTACAACAATCCTTTCCTTGTCTGACCCATTGATTGTTATTTGATAAAATTTCTCAAGCTTTGTAAACTTCCATCAAAGCAGTGAAGAGTTCAATGACATTCTCTTTGACAAAACTAGAGAGTCCAAGAAAAAACCTTAACATAAAAACAAGGCCCCAAGTCATCTATGATATTTAAAAATACTAAATTGTTGTATTACAACTTGGATTTTAGATTGAAGTTCTCGAGCTAATCCATAGACTGATTATCTCAGAAGGACTATCAAAAAACAAATGGGGTTCTGGGCTTTGACGTGGCCGCAGGCAGGGAGGTAGCGACCGCATCTCCCTGCACCTGCACAGAGACAGAACTGAAATTAAATCGCAGTTATTTTGGGTAAAAGCGATAGTTGTTTCCCTGTTTTCCTCGACCGCTCGACAACCATCTCACCGTCCTCGGTCAACTAACTCCTTTCCTGGCGGTTTCGAAGGTTATTTTCGTTTATGGAAGCAATGGATTATGAGGAAGAGGCGATCAATTATTCCCAGGATCCTTATGAAGGTCAATCCATTTTTTGTGGTCACAACACTAACCTTAGCATAAACGGATCTACACCTTCTCACCCGGCTCTCTCGTCGACTGTTGCACTCCCTGGATCTTCTACAACGCCGTTGCGTATTGGATAACTCTCCTTGGAGACCCCGGGTTTACATATTCCCCCGCTTTCCCTTGGTACACTCAATCTTCTCTCTACTATTACGCCACCTTCCCCTAATTTCGATCCGCTCCCCTCCTTTAACCCAGTGCCCCCCAGAGATCGCCCCATCCGGTTTTGGAAAACCCTAATTCCCTCCCTTCGGGATGCTTCGACTCCCCGGTCATAAACCCTAAATTGGCGACTCCCCTAAAGGATATAGGATCAGATCCATTGACGGAGCACCCATCGGCATCGAGAACAGGAAAGCGAAAGGTTAAGTGTGTGAAGAAGTCCACAAAGGATCTTACCATCACCTTTGGTGAAGATATCCCAATGGGCAAGGTCGTGGATAAGGCCAACAGAGTAATTGTCAGACATGTGCGAGGGAGGGCTTACTCAGCAACCAGGCTCTCAAATTGGGTACAGGAGATATGGGGTGGCATTCTTCAGGAGCTACCGAAGGTACAGAGCCTGGCTCGAGGCTGGTTTGCCCTACATTTTTTGAAATCTGAATACACCGACCTGATCCTAGCCAAATATTGGCACATAGAGATGGCACCGGTCCTCCTCAAATGCTGGTCACCACTATTCAACCCGGAGTGGGAACAAATTGGAGCGGGACCTATTTGGGTATGATTACCTAGTCTACCACTACAATTTTGGTCTGAAGCAGTGTACATTAGGATTGGCAACGCCCTTGGAACATATTTGGAATACGATAAGACTTATATTCAGACAAAAAATCAGGCGCTAGCAAGAATACTGGTTCACTTGGACACAAGGGAGGGCTTAGAAGAGAAGATCACCCTGAAATGGAGGCATTACACCAGGATTCAGATCTTGGATTATGAGGGGGTATCGTTTCATTGTAGAAGGTGTCACAAGGTTGGGCATGTATTCAAAGAATGCCCTCTGCTCACGAAAATAGCAGACTCCCTAGGCTCGCCTTCGCCTCAAAAAGGAAATGCTCCGGTGTCGGCATCCCAAGCCCCAGGTTCAGCATCGCGTATGAGTACACTGACACCAAATAATTTCAACTTGGGTGGATCATCGAAGGAGGCAGAAGAAGTAAACAGGGTACCCTCGCCCCCTTTGACTCAGGCTAGGGCCGCAGCAGCTGCGGAGGTGGCGCGGAAATTGGGTACATCTACTTCCTCCCCTCTGATTTCACCTTCATTATCACTTTCCGTTGATGCACCTTCGATTGTTTTTGCATCACTGGTTACTTGTGAAATATCCCCCCCTCCGCCCATCAATGCACCATCCTCTCCTACTATTCATTCCTCTCCACTCCCTATTGAGGTCGTGGCCTCGTCCTGCCAAATATTGTCACACTCTTACAACCTTCGGTCAAGGCCCTTATCTGGTACCGACCCACATTCTGGTTTGGGAATGGTTTACCCTGGACCCCCTGCTCTTTCATCCCGGGGGCGCAAATCTAACCTATCCAAAGCTATTCTGAAAGCTGGAGCTGAGGTAGTAACCGGCAAGCAATCCACCATGGAAGGGGTCCTTAGAGCACTGAAAACCCCAGAGGGGGTTCCACCATGAAATGCCTATCCTTTAACTGCAGAGGTCTGGCTAGTACCTCCAAGAAACTAGCCATGCGGAGGTTGATTGAGAATGAACCAATTGATATCCTTATGCTACAAGAAACTTTGGGCAATGCTGATTCCATTGAGCATACCCTCGCCACCCTGCGACCTGGATGGCATCACCATGTGCTGGATTCCATAGGTAGGGCTGGAGGTTTAGCCATCGGTTACAATCCTCGAACAATAAATGTATTAGCCACTTGGGGGGGAGTGGGTTTCATAGGCATGGATTTCTTCTCGGCCGAGCTAGGGGAGACCTTGAGGATTATCAATGTATATGGCCCCTGCTAGAGGAGAGAGGAATTCTGGCAAAATTTTCTTGGATTAAGCATGACATCTATAGATCAGATTATCATTGGGGGTGATCTTAATTTCTCTATGGGATTTGGGGAATCCTGGGGATCACATGCACAGGTTGACCCCTTGTCCGATTTCTTTAAAGACATTCTGGAGCTACATCAACTCGCTGATATCCCCATGAATAAGCTGATGCCTACTTGGAGGAACCGGAGGATAGGGGATGTTGCCCTGGCTAGGAGACTTGACAGATTCATGATCAAAATCCCCCTACTCCAGAGACTGACCAGATACAGACAATGGGTCGGGGCAAGGGGTAAATCCGACCATTCTCCTATCTATTTGGAAATTTTGGGACCTGAAGCCAAGCCAAGGGCTCCCTTTAAATTCAATCATGTCTGGCTTCAAGATGAGGAGTATACTAAACTGATCAAGGACTATTGGGTGTCCCACCCTATATCTAATCACAGATCGGCAGCAGAGGGTTTCTGCCATAATCTCTCTCAGCTTAAACAATTAACCATGGCTTGGGCAAAGGAGAAGAAGGCCAAGGATGATCAAAAGATTCTGGACATTGAAGCTAAGCTGGAAACACTGATGGATGATAGGAATCTTGGCTTTACCTCAGCTGAAGAAAAGAGCAAACTGATCGAGCTTGAGCAACAGAAAGACAAGATTCTTAAGGAAAGGGAGGAAGCATGGAGATTGAAGAGCAGGGCCATATGGTTGAAGGCAGGAGATGACAATACCAGATTTTTCCAGAATTATGCCAAAGGAAGGAAGGTCACTAATACGATCTGGAAACTACCCCTTCCTAATGGAGAATTGGCAGAAAATTTCCAAAAACTCTCCAGACTGGGCATATCTCATTTTCAGAGTCTGTTCAAAGTACCCCATGAAGCCAACTTAGCAGATATCATTCATGTGGCTGGACTTTTCCCCCATTTTGTAGGTGAGGAAGAAGCAAATGAATTAACCTCGCCGGTTACTCTGGAGGAACTGGAGGGGGTTCTGAAGTGGTTCAAGAAGGATAAAAGCCCGGGACCTGATGGGTGGACTATTGAATTCTATTTGGCTTTCTATGATATATTGGCCTCGGATCTTCTTCAGGTTGTGGAGGAATGCCATTCATCTGGGAGGCTATTCAATGCTATCAACTCCACCTTCATAGCCCTCATTCCTAAGACTGATTCCCCTGTCTCTTTTCATGACTTTCGTCCCATCTCCCTCTGCAATTGCCTCTATAAGATTATTTCGAAAATCATTGCCAATCGTATCAGACCTATTCTTTCTCAGCACATTCTCCCTGAAAATTTTGGTTTTCTTGAAGATCGCCAGATTCATGAAGCGATTGGCATTGCTCAAGAGGGCATTCATTCTATCCAAGCTTGCCATCTTAAAGGTATCATTCTCAAAATTGACTTAGCCAAGGCTTTTGATCGGGTGGACTGGACTTATATCAAAATGATGCTTATTCACCTGGGCTTTCCCCTTCCTTTTACAAATTGGATAATGGCCTGCATATCAACCCCCTCATACAGTCTGCTCATTAATGGATCCGCCTCCCCTTTTTTCCATGTTGAAAGGGGTCTCAGGCAGGGATGCCCTCTCTCCCCGCTCCTTTTCCTTCTTGTTATGGAAGGACTGAGCAGACTCATCTATCATGAAAAGCAGAATGGTAGATTATCAAGCTTGAAGATCACTGATCAGTGTTATTTAACACACCTCCTATTTGTAGATGATGTCATCATATTTTTGGATGGAAGTGTACGGGACATGACCACCTTTGATAAGATTCTCGCCTCATTCTACAGGGCGACTGGTATGATGGCTAACCACTCAAAATCAACTATTTCCCAGGCTTATACTTCAACTCAAGAATCCGAACTAGCCTCGCATCGTTTCCCTTATAACCCTCGACCGTTGGATCAGGGGTTCAAATATTTGGGTTATTGGATCAAGCCGACGGGACACAAGATCGCGGATTGGACCTGGCTGATCACAAAATTAGAGAAACGGATCTCGCACTGGAGCCAACGCTTTCTATCCAGAGCAGGGAGGCTAGTTCTCATTAAATCAGTATTGGAGGCCACACCTGTATTCTAGATGGCTTTAGCCTGGATACCTAGAGGTATTCTTGCTCGCCTAAAGAAATCTTGTTGTAGATACCTTTGGAATGGAAGACAGGATAAATGAGTATTTGCTTGGATCATCTGGGACAACATTACTCTGCCAAAGAAGTGGGGAGGTTCGGGCCTTAAGGATCTTACACACTTTTCACATGCTTTGGCTGCAAAAATGGGATGGACTTTGCTTACAAAGAAAAATATCTGGACATCTATCTCATACCACAAATACATATGGCCCTTACAACTCATGGATTAGATCCGATTACCTGGCTGGAATAGAACAAGCATATCATCAATATGGAAAGCTCTGTTGTACTCTCTCCCCCTCATTCGCAACCATTTAATATGGAGAATAAATGATGGATCCAAGGCACACATCGGAATGGATCCATGGACAGGAGGTGGAGGGAGGTGTTATCTCCCACAAGAGCTTATTCGGTTACTCGAACAACATAATGCTAGAGTAATAGCTCACATTGCGAATCAGGAGAACTCATCCATATTCACTCAAGCATGGAAAATAGCAGCGCAGTTAAATCTGCCTCCTGTCTCGCATCAAAACTGGGAGGATTACACGAATGCTCTGAGTGAATCTCATATTCGCATTAAAGATGGACCAAACAAACTCATGTGGGACAAGGCTGAATCTAGATATTACTCCCCCAAGGAAGGGTACCTGTGTCTGATTACTTACAAAAAACCGGAAATAATACAGAGCTGGTGGAAGATCATCTGGCAATTAAAGACCCCACCCCGGCCAAAACTCTTCTTCTGGTGCTTACTCCGGAACAAGGTTCCCACTGGGGAATCGCTCATGCGTAGGTTTGTGCATGGTCCCACCTGGTGCATACTCTGCAAACAACATTTCGAATCGACCGCTCATTTGTTTCTTACATGTGAAATAACTAAACAGATATGGAAGGAGGTGACTGAGGAGATCAGCTTCATGGGTATTTGGGAGGGTGAAAACATCTCAGTAGCATGGGAGGCTTGGTATCGAGCTCACTCTGGTACAAACCACATGTGCCTACCCCTCATCATTAGCTGGGCAATTTGGCTGGCTAGGAACAAACTGATCTTTGAAAATGGCTCGATTCGATGGCAATCTGTTACTACAAAAATTGTTGCAACATATCATGAACTGTCGGAATATACCCCTCCTCGCATTCGCAGACCAGCTGCCCCGGACCCCATAGATCACTCCATACCATGGGCCTTTTTCGATGGTGCTACGCAGCAGCATGGATGTGGGGGGGGGGGGTTCATTCTATATTTATCAGATCATCATCATTTCAAAGTTAATATGGGTTGGGCATAGGAACGAATAATTTCGTTGAGCTCATTACCATTAGACACCTTATGCATTTTGCATTAAATCATGATTGCAGAGACTTACAGATATATGGGGATTCAAATATTATCATAAACTGGATCCATCTGAAATCTAGATGTCACGCACACACACTCTTAAATATTCTGGATGAAGTTCTGCATCTCAAATCACAATTTAATAACATCATTGTTCGTCATATCTACAGGGAGCATAATCACTGTGCCGACGGATTATCTAAGGAAGCCATGCACATTCCAGGAGGGCAGTGGATAATCCATGAACAGAGGGGCATCTCATAGTACCGATACTACCACAGGCCTTACATATACCAAATCTACCCCCAGGTGGATGACCACTGATTTTGCCATGTATATATGATGATGTAGAAATCTAGTTTTTACTTATGAATATCATCCTGCAAGGTGAAATTATATATTTTGCTATTATACAAACATCCTGCGTGATGTTTATTTTTGACAGCTTGATACAGCATCATCTTGTGTGATGATTTTTTTATTATGATACAGACATGTACAGAAAGGACCATAGACTACAAGCTATGAAGGAAATCCGCATATGCTGAACAGCATTTACTACATGTAATTTTTCACCATATAACGAAAGATTACGATTTTTCCGTTGGGAAAAAAAAAACACTCAAATTTTAGATCTCCATGAATTTTATATGCCAAACATAAATAATGTTTGCACCAAAAGACTTGAAAATACCTCGATGCAGGTGTTGCAATAAGAGTGTTTTTAAGTGAAACAAAGAGTGTGGCTCCTTCCATAAATGCAGACCAAGGAGATGCTTCAACTGGTGTTGAGTGAAGCAGTACTAGTTCTCCCACATAACCAAGCCAAATATATGTTGATGAATCAACCAATCTTCTAGCAATGCAAGCTTCAACAATCAGGTGCCACATGTTTCCACCTGAAAGAAAGATAAAAGTTATCTTAACATTTTTAAAACTTGTTCTCTTTGTATATTTGCAACAAAAACATTATATATGGTGAGACATAGTGAGAAAACCACTTGGAGAGAATGAATTAAGAATACAACAAACCAAAAAAAATATCTAGATTTTCGTTCTAGCAATAGTAAAGGGAAAATATGGAGCTTACATATCAGAACACATTATTAGGAAAGACCAGGGAAGAATATCCATATGAGAACATATGAGCATACATAGGAAAAACCAGGGAAGAATATCCAAATAAGACACATGTTCTGCTTCCCCGATGGGGGTGTCCAATCATCACGACAGGTGGTTGAGCTTTGAAGTGTGGAGCAAGATGGGCCTCCACATGTAGCATGAATGTCATAAAGGTCATTGGGACCTAGGCTCCTCCCGTGAGCATTACTTAATGTGCAAAAAAGGTAGGAGGGTGGGCATTTGCAGTTGTTGGGTGATGACGAGGGAGTGTTGGGTGTAGGAGAGCAATGAGGTATTGACATCCTGATGAAGCAAAGGCTTGGGGCGATGGTGTAGGACGATTTTGGTGCAGGTGGATATGTGGGGGACTTGAACATTCAAGAACTCTGGCCATGAGATCCGGGAGAAAACTGGAATAGCTTTCATGACGAGAATTACAGTCCTAGGGTTGGAGAGTGTGGATGGTGGGCTTTTGCTTCCCCTACCTCACTCTGGGTCTACTTAATGAACAAGATTTCTCCTTTGGAGAGGCAGTGTGGTGAATAATTTGGGTCATGGCTCTTCCCTGGAGCAGCTTGTCAACTTTAGAGATGGGTAGTGCGCCCCCCAACTAACCAGAAGACAATGGGGAGGGGTACGGGAATTGCACCAGGTATACAGTGAACCCTAACGTCGGGGAGGTAAGAAATGTATTTTTTTGTTTGGTCCATATTAGGAATGTGTGGTGGGTTGCACAGGGTAGCTAGGTTCATCCCCGCGGTGGTGCAACTGGTGGAGGAGTTAGTTGTATGCCAAGACAGATAGGTCGCACTCACAGAGGGGGATTTGTTCATCATATGGAAAACCGTTCGTCACAGGATGTGCCCAGTTTGGGCTCAGAGTCCACTGGGAGCTGCCACTTTGATGTTTAGGTAGACTGTTAGGAAATTATATATTACAGAGCAATGGAACACATAAAATATTGTAGAAATATAAACACAGAAAACACATAAAACAAGAGAGACATAGATATATGTGGTTCACCCAGTTTGGGCTACGTCCATGGAGAAACAACCAGTCCTTCTTTTATTATATTATCCAGCAAACTGAAGAGATACAACCTACAACAGATCTGCTGTAACTCCCTCTTCGCTCTCAATCTCCTCTCTTTTCCTCATTCAAAATACAGATATACATATACGCAATACAATTCCCTCATTTATAGTGAGGGGTGGCCTTCTAGGGCAAAAAACCCTAAACTAAACATAACTTCTACTGTCAGATAATCCGCCTAATGAATGGCCCAGATTGACTAGAAATTACTAGACTTTTACAAGGCAGTTTTACATTTGTTTTTTAGCTTCAGGGGCGCTGCCCCTAAACCCCTGCAAGGGGGACAAGTCCCCCCCCCCCCCCCACCCCGTGTGGAGGGGTGTACAGTCTTCCTGGGGTATACATCTGGCTAAAAACTTTGAATACAAAAGATAATCAGGCTCCACACCCAACAATCTCCCACTTGGAGACTGATTATAGCAACTCCATCGCTGCTTCATTTGCTAGACAATGACTCCACTTTGGACTGGTTGTTTCTCATCTTCTTCATCATACTTGAAGACCAATTGAAACTGAGCAAATTCTCAGTTTCTCCCTGGTTACAACTTTTGTTAATATCTGCAGGATTCTGGCAAGTGTGTATCTTTTCCAACTTCAATTGTCCATCTTCCAATGCTGACTGTATGAAATGGTACTTGAGCTGTATATGTTTAGTCTTGGAATGAAATGCAGAGTTCTTGGCAAGATGTATGGCACATTGGTTGTCACTGTATAACCTTCCCAACTCCAGCTTTTTACCCAATTCATCCAGAAACCTTTGTAACCAAATCATTTCGTTACTAGCCTCTGTAATAGCAACATACTCTGCTTTTGTTGTTGAAAGTGCAAAAACACTTTGGATTTTTGAAACCCAACTAACAGTTGTTCCACCTAGAGTAAATACATATCCTATAGTGCTCCTCCTGTTATATCTGTCACCTGCCATATCTGCATCAACATATCCCTGTATAGCAATGTTTGAACCGCCAAAGCATAATGCTTGATTTATGGTACTTGTCAAATACCTAAGAATCCACTTCACCGCCATCCAATGTTCTTTTCCTGGGTTGTTCATGTACCTTCTTACAACTCCCACTGCATGTGCAATATCAAGCCTTGTGCAGACCATTGCATACATTAAGCTTCCAACTGTTGATGCATATGGAAATTTAGACATATGAGCCATTTCTTCCTAAGTCTTGGGACAGGCCTCCTTACTTAATTTGAAATGGCTAGCCAAAGGTATACTAATTGGTTTTGCATTATGCATATTAAACCTTTTCAACACATTTTCTAGGTACTCACTTTGAGACAATGTTATTTTGCCATTCTTCCTGTCTCTAGTTATTCTCATACCAAGGATTTGTTTTGCAGCACCCAAATCCTTCATTGCAAATTGGTTTGCCTATTTTCTTTTGAGCACGTTTATCTCCTGCATGTTAGAACCTACAACAAGCATGTCATCTACATAAAATAACAATATAATATAGCTGCCATCATTTTTCCTTTTGAGATATACACAAAGATCATAGTGACACCTAGTATAACCTTGTTCAGACATAAAGATGTCAAATTTTAGATACCACTGCCTTGGAGCCTGTTTTAAGCCATACAAGCTCTTCTTCAACCTGCACACTAGTTTCTACTTCCCTTTTACCTCATATCCTTGTGGCTGTTGGATATATATTTCTTCCTCCAAATCCCCATGGAGAAAGGTTGTCTTTACATCTAATTGCTCAAGATGCAAATCTTCAGTTGCTACTAGACTTAAAATAGTTATGATTGAAGTCATTTTAACAACAGGAGAAAATATTTCATCAAAGTCTATACCCTTTTTCTGTGCAAACCATTTCACCACAAGTCTAGGTTTATACCTTTTTCTACCTCCATCTTCTTCCTTCAACTTGTAAACCCATTTATTCTTCAATGTTGTTGTCCCTGCAGGCAATCTGACTAAGTCACAAGTCTGGTTATGTGCTAAGGGGTCCATGTCTTCTTTCATGGCTTGCTCCCACTTCTTCTTGGTTTCTACCTACACTACTTCTTCATAACATTCTGGTTCACCAAAATCAGTCAACAATACATAATATAATGAAGGAGAGTATCGTTCAGGGGGTCTACTTATCCTAGTAGATCTTTTAACACCACTTTCAGGTGTTTTAAGTGATTTTTGCTATTGTGGTTGTTGTTCTGGCTATTGATCATTATGATTTTCAGGCACCATCACTTTTTCTGTGATCTCGTCAAGCACTATCTATTCTCTATTTTCCTTTTCCTATTTCTTTCCTGCAGTTGATCCTTATACAAAACCTTTTCATTGAATATGACATCTATGCTCCTAACGATTTTGTGTTTTGCATAAACATAAAAGCGATAACCAAAATCATTAACACCATATCCAATAAAGGTACATTTATTTTATTTTGCCTTAGGCTTTGTTCTATTTTCTTTATTAATGTGGACAAAGGCTTCACAACCAAAAGTATTCAAAAAAGAGCAGTTTACCTTTTTACCTGTCCATGCATCCTCTGGAATACCACCATTCAAGGAACTTGAAGGCCCTCTGTTTATTAGATAGACAGTAGTATCTACAGCATCTTCCCAAAATTGTAAAGGCAATCCTGCATGCAATCTCATGCACCTTGCATGCTCCATGATTGTCCTGTTCATCTTTTCTGACACCCCATTTTCTTGTGGTGTTCCTGGAACTGTCTTCTCTCTACAAATTCCATTCTCTAAACAGTACCTATCAAACTCTTTGCTGCAATATTCACCTCCATTATCTGATCTGAGACACTTCAACCTTTTTCTTGTCTCATTTTCAACCAAAGCTTTCCATTTCTTGAAAGTATCAAATACATCAAATTTATTTTAAATACAATAAATCCATGTTTTTTTGGTTGCATCATCAATAAAAGTAACATAATAACGAGAGCCACCAAGAGATGATACCTGAGCAGGTCACCATACATCTGTATGCACAAGCTCTAATTTTTCGCTCTTATTTTCTTTCCCAACTCTAAGGAATCTGACTCTCTTCTATTTCCATAAACACAATTCTCATAGAATTTTAAATCAACATGCTTCAAACCTGGCAACAAATTTCTTGAGTGAAGAATCTGCATCCCCTTCTCACTCATGTGCCTGAGCCTATGATGCCACAATGTCGTATCTTCTCCTGTAGAGGTTAAAGCATTAACATAATTAGAAATACCATTGCATAAATACAATGTACCAATCTTTCCTCCTTTCGTTATTACCAGAGATCCTTTAGTGACCTTCCAGGTTTTATCTGTGAAAGTAGTTACGCAACCTTCACCTCCCAACTGCCCTCTTGAAATCAGATTTCTCTTTAGATCTGGAAAATGCCTTACCTCCTTCAATATCCACTGATTTCCTTTTTCTATTTTAAGAAAATTGTACCCATTCCAATGATTTTACAGGGTTTATTATCACCCCATCGAACCTATCCAAAATCTTCTTGAACATAATCATGAAAATGTTTCCTATCAGGTGTGGCATGGAATGAAGCCCCTGAATCTACCGCCCAGGAATCAATAATATTTTCTAATGAAAGAATCAGAGCATCTTGGAACACATCACCTGTTACATTCGCTTCATGCTTAGTTTCTTGTTGTGTGTCTCCTTCTTTTCCCTTCCAAGACTTGCATTCTTTCTTCAGGTGTCCTTTCTTCCCACATTTCTAGCACACTATCCATGATCTGGACTTGGATCTGGATTTTCTTGACTTACTGCGATATCCTGGGCTCTTTCCTCTTTCCATTTTTCTTCCCCTAGTCTCTGCAGTCAAAGCATTACTTGATGTCTCACTGGAGCTTTTCTGTCGCATTTCCTCGCTAAGGATTGCACCGACAACATCATCAAACTTTAAAGTACTAGATCCAAAGACAGAGTTACTAATGGCCATAACTAAACCATTCCAACTTTCTGGCAATGAGCACAAAAATAACAGAGCCCTAACTTCATCATCAAAAGTTACCCCTACAAAACTTAACTGACTAGTAACTGTATTAAAATCATTTAAATGATCAGCAACAGATCCACCTTCTGACATCTTCATATTAAATAAACGCTTCATAAGAAATACCTTATTTGAGGCCGAGGGTTTTTCATATAGTTTGGCTAATGCCAACATTAAACCCTTTGTTGTCGTTTCCTTTGAAATATTAAATGCTACTAATGCTGCTAGGCACAGCCATATTGTTCCAAGTGCTATTCTGTCAAGAATATCCCATTCTGTGTCTGTCATACTAGTCAGCTTCTTTGTCTTTTCGCTCAATGGTAGGTACAGATCTCTCTAATATAGATAATCTTCCATCTGCATCTTCCACAGCTGGTACTTTTGGCCGTTGAATTTTTCAACCCTAAACCTACCATATTCCATCATTGCTCCCACTCGAACCAAGAACCCTTCTCTCCTACGAGTTTATCAGCCAAATAGACCTTCGACTCTGATACCAATTGTTAGGATTATATATTACAGAGCAATGGAACACATAAAATATTGCAGAAATATAAACATAGAAAACGCATAAAACAAGAGAGACACAGATATATGTGGTTCACCCAGTTTGGGCTACGTCCATGGAGAAATAGCCAGTCCTTCTTTTATTATAATATCCAGCAAACTGAAGAGATACAACCTATAGTAGATCTATTGTAACTCCCTCTTCGCTCTCAAGCTCCTCTCTTTTCCTCACTTAGAATATACATATACATAGACGCAATACAATTCCCTCATATATAGTGAGGGGTTGCCTTCTAGGGAAAAAAAACCCTAAACTAAACATAACTTCTACTGTCAGATCATCCGCCTAATGAACAGCCTAGATTGACTAGAAATTACTATACTTTTACAAGGAAATTTTACATCTGTTTATTTTAGCTTCGGGGGCACTACGCCCGAACCCCCGCACCCCCCGTGTAGAGGGGTGTACAGTCTTCCTGGGGTATACATCCGGCTAAAACCTTTGAATACATAAGATAATCAAGCTCCACACCCAACATAGCCATGTCCCCAAGTCACTCCTCGGGCTGTGTAGAGGCCCCGACCACCCTGGACTCCATTGCGGCACAATTGAACAATCTCCATCTTACCATGGAGACTCTGAGGTAACAGTGTTACGATGAATGGTATGAACTAGTGGCCTACATCAATGACCTCCAACAGACGCAAAATGAACTCCTTGACTCCATAGATGGCCTTCGGTGATAGCTCCAATGAACAAATGACCAACTTCGTGCATTGGAGACTCAAGTGGAGCACCTTCATTTACCACATGCATGAGCGGGCATCATTCTTTGTAGCCCGCCACAGTTTCCACCCAACCCACTCCCATAATGTGTAATTCTGGAAAATTATCTTCTTGTGCTACTTTTGGTCAGAAATAATCAATGACATGGGTTGTCTTGGTTTCTTCACAGGCTCAATCTTGTCCATAGAAGAACTCTTGTTAGCTCTCAAGCCTGCTATTTTTCCTAATGTGGAAGCAATGATGTACTCATATAATCTATTGATGTATTTTTTTTTTGAAATTATGATAATATAATGTAGCTTTTTTTACTGACAAAAACCAGACACATGTTCTACTTGAATTATCATTGTTTCTCAAATAATCAAAGCTTACATTCCCACCATAAATGCTTGAAACAACATTTGTGGCTTTGGTAGCAACCTGATTGGCTGCAAAGGCTATATATTGAGGAGGTACTAATAGACCCTCAAATTGTCCCAAAATATTAAGGCTTGATATTGAGGCTTCTCTCCTTGTACCTAACCCTTTCCTCACTTTATCAAGCTTGTTCATCATTGCAAAATATCCTATTGCAATGTTCCCTTCAGATTGAAGAATTCTCTCTTCTTCCTCAATGATCTTCATAACTGCTAATGGTGTAATGGAAAGAAATATGGACAACCGTGTATCTAAGTGGGGTATAGGACCTTGAAGGGGATATCGTTCTTGTTCATGGAATATGACCAAAATTACATATGGATAGAAGGTACATTGTAAACCAAAACAATAAATAATAAAATTTGCAATTCCCTTCCAATTAAAATCGAGTAATTATTTCAGATATTCCAATAAATTGATTTAATGTTACAAAAGATAAGAGTAAATAGTTGTGGGTTATTTTCTAACCTTTGAACAAACTGAAGAGAAGCAATCCATAGACCTAAGAAAGTTTCCTACCAACTGGCACCATTTACATCCTGTAGGGAATTTATCAATTCTGTACACCAGTTGCCCAAACTATATAAGTAAAGAGATCAAATTCTTGGAAAAAACCATGACTTAAACTAAAGAATCAAAAATTTTGTGTTTCCCTAATTTTGCATAAACTTCAGAAAATAACAAGTTTTATATTATAATAATAAAATAATATAATCATCTATTTTTAAGGTCACGGCCAAGACAGACACCAAATTGGTGTATGAGACCCCTTTGTTTGTGGGACAAAGGACCCGCCTCCATGCAAAAAAATTATGAAAAACAATCTGTTATGTAAACTTCCACATACCAGCCAGTATCTCAATAGCAGATGTGGTCGGAAGTTGTTTTCCTTCCATTGCATCTTCCATAAACATATCAAAAGGAAGCCATGAGGCAATCTCCCTACTCCATGATTATGTTCAAATAATGATGTACTAGATTCTGTATCAATAAGGGCATTGTCTACTGAGGCCACAATTTCGCCTAAAAAATCATTTTTGTCGGAATGCGACCATTTTCGTTTTCAAAAAATATGACCATAGGAGTGTTTGAATCATTTGTTTATTGTGGAAATTGATTGAGCACCACCAAAAACCCTTGGGGCACCCAAAACTTGAAGCTTGATACCTCTAAACTAGATTTCCCAAAACTCTTGCCAAATCTTTTTCCAAAACCATGCCGGAATTTCCACTATTTTCCGGGAAAATATGTGGCCTCATTAGACTACTCTACAAATAAGTTCTCTAATTGTATGGTGTTGATTGGGCTGAAATTCTTGACTTAGACCTCGTTGGATACAACAAGACAATTATATAAACAATTTTGTAGTTGTCTTTGAATTTGACAGAGAAAAGTGACTTTCATATAATTTCAGACATTGAAATAACCCACTCCATTGTTCAGGCCTACATGATTTGCAAAAGGACATCAGTAGTATGTTCCACATCAAATTGCCTCAAATTTTGGTAACATTGTAAACATACATACAACCTTCAATGGTTTCCTACAAACTCAAGATCATAGCACTGAGAATGAAAGAAAACTAAATCAATCCCAATAAAAGGGTAAGTTTATCAATCTCGAAAGATTCAAACTAGATTTTTATTTCATCACTATGGCCATGAACTAGTTTGAGGAATAGTGCTTACAACAACACTTCAAGTGTAATTTTCATATAGAATAACTTAATCACCAAAGTACTAAACCTTCACAACAGCTAATTAATATTTGGGATAGTTAAACCTAACTCCTAGAGAAAATCTATAATTTATTAGAAAAAGAGAAAATGATTTAGCAGACAGATCAGGACTATTTGTTTTGAGGCTTTTAAGTCTAGGCCTCAAATAAATTAGTACTTCTAAATTTATAACAAAAAGTTAAAAAGTTTACAACAAAACTTTTCTAGTTTACAAAAACCTAGGAAAGTTACTACTTTTGGCAATTTTCCAATGAATTTCGCTGGTTTCAGCACTACTTTTACATAAATTCTACTAGTTTCCAAGAACCTATAGAAATTATGTTGATTTTGGGTAGTTTTTGAAGGATATTATGCTAGGTTTGGAAATTCTAAGAAAAGTGGTAGAATTTTACTAGTATATGGAAAAATCGATAACTTTTTACAAACATGAAGAATAAAATCTACATGAATAAGGAGAACTTAGAGTGATCAATAGTGTAGATACATAGAGAAATTACAAACAATTTTCAGAAGTCACCCACATTCTTATCACTCAAATTAAAGCACATAATGTTTTTCATGGAGAGCATTGGGTTAGAGGGACTCCAAAATAACCTAGCATAAACACTGAAAGAGCCTAATTGTTAAGCTTAGATACCAAGGATATGTGCTCAAAGTAAACAATTATGAAAATCATAACATGAGGAAAAGTGCAAGAAGAGAATTGCCACAATTGTAAATTATATATAGGAGTACAAAAGTGGTATGTGGAAAATATTTGAAGAAAAGTTAGGTGAGACATCATCTTGGACTGTCTCTTATGAAGGGTTAGGCAAGACGCAATGATATTTGAGGTAGGTTAGATGTACAAATATTGAATAAAAACATAGTACATCTTTGACTAAGCCTCCTATTTTAAGTCTTATTAAATACCCACCTATCCTCCAGATCTACTGACACCCATCTCGCATTGAGAAATGGGGCTAACAAATGTCGATGATGCAACAAAAAATAAAGTCGCCTAGAATCATACTACAAGGGATCACCAAAGTGTCACCCATAATCCCACCAAAATGGCTCGACATGCCAATGTGCTTTTTGAACATGTATGGTTGGGGAATGAGCCCTATCGACTCCATAACCAATGTTCCAGAATTGGTAGGGGGGAAATGATATCGTACAAATAAAAATTCCCCTGCAGCTTGCCTATATACTGTGCAATCATCATCCTATTCTGTCACTATCATATCTTCAACTATGTGATTCATGTTATGTACTAGGGTAATTTTAGCCCTATGTTTGACTAGGGTTGCAATAAATCAACAATAATATTCATTTATTCAACAGTAGACAACATTGAAATAGAACAATATTTCCACAATAATAAATATCTCTAGCAACAATATGATTTTTCAACAACATAATAAGTTAGGTTAACTGCTCAGCGAAAAAAATAGATTCCTTCAACCACTAAAACATAATCCTGATTTCAAGATCAATATTCAATTTTTCTACCACTTCCCCAAATCCTACTAAGACTATACTAATTATAATGTGTTGTATCAATTTATCATCTACTATATCATCCCAAACTCACTCCACGAGATTCAAATGATCCTGGAGATAATCTACATCTTTGGGATTGTGGTTGTTGGCTTCAGGAAATTCTCACGAACTCATTGTCGAGCTACAGTAGGGCTTTATTCCTCTGGTTATACTTCTTCTGCTTTATTTATTGTTGATGACTACATGTAGTGTGCTTATTTTGGATAGACAAGAATCCCTAAATAACTCTCACTGTAACTCCAATAAACTATCAAAACTCTCACTAGCACTTTCTCACTTCCAAAGTCACAAAGCTTAAGCAGATGAGTGTAACGATTGACCTATTGAAGTTTTAGCTCAATTAATGGAGGAAATAATAAAATGAACACTACATTATGATAAATAATGAAAATAAGAAACAAGATTCTTAAGTGATAGACTAAAATATTCTGTGGTTTTATGTCCATGTGACATACTCCAATACCACCATGAATATAGGCCAACGCCCTACAAATCTAAAGCCAAAAAATTAAAATTAATATATTTCTAAGTATAGAATAAAATGGCCAAATCATTTTGACAACAATGGACAGGAAGTGAGGATCTCCAAACCTGATAAGTATATAATTTTACATAAAGAAAAGGCATCAGTTGATTCATCCTATTGTAGTGCTTTGCTACATAATAAATTATCTTTGGTACATACTCCAACACGAGATTGAGATAGAGCTCATCCTTATCAATGGTTGAAAAAAAACAATGCTTTAGAGAGAAAATATTTGGATGATCCAAAAGGTGCATTATTTGCAGTTCATAGTTCTTATATCATTTGTCCAGCAAAACCTTTTAAATTGCTACAATATCCCCTGTCTCTAAGCATTTAGCCTAGGTAAGGGAGAACAAGTATAATAAATTTACAATATTCTTATTAAATCATGTAAAATGTACTATCTATGACTTCTCATTCCTAGCATGAAAAAAATAAGACACTGTCACAGGCTAATGTGATATAGATGGGCAAAAGCCTTACCTGAAAGACAATTCCAAAAGATCCAATTCCTACCACACGTTTTTCCATGTAACTTGTGGTCTGGAATTATGAATATGAAAATAGAAACCCATACATTATTTTAATAGAATTATTATAGTTCATATTCTTCGCTGCTATTGAACTGCAACTATTAGAGGAATCTGAATTCCCTTCCACAGAACTGTAGTCTTGTCCTTCACCAAGAACATAACTGATCTGAATACACATTGTCTTTTATCCACCGAAATTTCATAGATACATATTAGAACGTGCCTTTGCTACTACGCATCTGAATATCATTGAGATCTATGATGTTCTAATCCTAGATCCCTTCATTGTCTTTCCCTTATCTGAATTATGTACTATGGACAGACATTCAAAATCCTTTACTGTGAAATCTGAAATCCTTTACTGTGACTGCCCTCCGAAAACTACAGAAGGATCTGAGTTAGTGAATTGTATTTATGGGAAAATCCTTCACTCCTATTTATAGTAGTTTGTCCCATATATTAATCTGACATGTCATTATGGATGGATGTGTCTATTGAGGTGAGTCAACATGAGATCTTCCATATAATTTGTAGGCCGATATAGAAGAGGATCGCAAGTGCTTGTTGTTGAAGGGCTATCTAGACATAGACATAGAATCGTATACATTTTACATATGGTCGAGAATATCCCTTCATAAATGACATTAATTCTTTAACCTAATGATAAATTCTAAGGCTCTCAATAAGAGCCACCAACAAATAAATATCTTGCTCATGAAACCCATGAAGCAAGGCATACAAAAATAATATTATTTCCTTTATTACATCATTTACAAAAGTCACAATTACATTTCATTATGAAGACCGAGCCTAGTTACACTTTTCAACACCCTCCTATGGTTGGAATGGATTCGTTCAGCTCCTCCTCCAGTTATGGAAATAGTGGTCGAGCCTGAGCCCCGTCATCTTCATCTTCTTCCTCCTAGTGATGGTAATCTTTTGCCTAGAGATTTTGGCATGTTATTAGAACTTTGTTTTCCAACGCATATTCACCATCGCTGGAGGATATTTTGGGGAGGAATAAGTTCCCTTCATCTAGCAGAATGGTTTTGATGGAAACCTTGTGGAAACATGGGTACCATTCCTGTATCTGGCATCAAATTATGTCTTCCACATTCAATACCATTCCTTCTTACACCCACCTGCATAGCTATTAGTTCAAAATCCTCCATTGCTACCAGTGAGAATAAGAAGTTTACCATAATGTCGATATGGTGCACACTCTGGAAAAACCTTTTAAATTGGCTCATTGTATTTCAATTAATAGGATACTCCCTAACGGGAAAATTTACTTTTAAATTTGAATAATGATAAATAAATATTACATTCGCCATTACAATTGTGGAAAATTGAAAGGGGGACTCCTTGACAAGGATCAAGGAGTAGTGAGCATTATAAATATTAGTGTTTTTTGTTTTTATTTATTTATTTATGTTTTAAACAATTTAACAATACAATTTAGTGTAAGATTGTAAAGTTTAGATGTTTAATATGTTTTTTTAATGTATAAATAAATGTAGTGTTAAAAAGAATCCTTGACATTCCATAAAATTATATGGTTGAAACTAATTATTTTAAGAAATGTTTTCTAAATTTAAAAGAAAATTAACCAAAAGAGAAAAGAAGAAAAAGACAAAAATCTCTAACAATAAGACTATTAGTATAAAAAATAATAAAGATATGAAAATCCACCTTTTTATATGCATTTTTTTAAACTTAGGTATTTCATAGATATTAATGTAATGTTTATGGTATTATATATTTCATAGATATGATATAATGTTTATGGTATTATGTTTCATAGATATAGTGTAATATTTATGGTATTTTGATGGGTAATTGACTTGGCTAATTGTCAGATATCTAACAAAAATTGAATGCTCTTTAGATATTCGACCAAGTTTCAATTGTCATCGGATATACGACTGAAGTATTGTAAGATATATGATAATATGGTTATTTTTTTTAAATACAAAAAATGCAAGTAAAATCTGACAATACTACCAAACTATCAGAGTACGACATTAGAGTTTCTGCCCATATGTACTTGAAAATATTCATCAGCGTCAGATTTTTCAGTGTCATATATATATCCATGGGTTGACATTCAATCACCCATATACATAAGTAGTCAGCCTTAATTTCAATCATCGCATGATACATGTGCATCACTAGCTACAACTCCATATTCAACTCCACATACAGCTCTATGGGTTAAACTTTTGGCAATAATGTGGGTGCATGTGGATGCCTTTCCAAATGCCCCAATCTGGCATTTTGGTTAAGGGGTCATATCCATAGTTTATTGATCTTGAGTTCTTATTTAATTTAATAATTCACATAAACATTAATCGGATCTTGGTTCACTGGTGGGATGGACAGAGTATTAATGCAAAGGTGCAATTTGCATGATCTAACATATACTAAATCTGCTTCACATATATGACATGATATTCTAATATTTACAACATCTAATGTTCAGACAATATCAAAATCCCCAAGGATTCAAAACAATTTCATAAGAGTCTAATATTGTTATGTTCATAATATACGTTCAAAATGGATAAATTGTTGCCATTTATGTCAACGAGCTCTTGGTGTTTCTGGTCATATGCATGAGTGACGAATGCATGTTTGGTGATGGTCTTGTTTAGTTGGCATTGATGTCAACATACTTATGACTAGACCTAGTAGAGGTAATGTTGTGGCTGCTAAGGAGATTGTTTCTAGACAAGATGTGTTGGTTGGGGATGTTGTTGTTGTAGGAGGATGGTGAGTTGCTCATGGTGTGAGATGTTACTTTTATAGGTGGTTGGAGTGTCGATCTCTTGCTGCTACATGTCTCTAACTGTCTTGGAGACATTGGTTTGTTTCTTCATGTGATGGTTTGAGGCTTCTTGTGTTGGAGGTTCTTCCACCAATGTTGGAGGTAGTTATATAGCATGTTGTTTATGCTTCGAGACTTGGAGATGTTATTACAGAGGTCAAAGATGTTGCTACAGGTATTGGAGATGTTTAGATTTGTTGAGGTTGTTGCTTGAGGAGCTAGAGGTGTTGGTATTGGTCATAAAATTGGCATAATAGGTCTAGCATGTCTTAGACTTGTTCCTTGCCTATTCATTAATTTCATAAATATTGTAGAGGCTTCGAGGATTGTACACGAGCAAAAGAAGATGGTGGATTAGGTGGCAGAGTTCATGAACTAAAGAACAATTGTTTTGCTTCAGTTTTTTTCCCTTGTTGTTGAATATGGTGTTTGGAATGAAGTGGTAGTTTTTTATTGGAAATTCTGGGTAAATGAAGATTAATTTCAAAATTCTGAGACATGGGTTTTGTGTAAAATAGACCCAATGATCTTCCTTTTGAGCATTTTTTGGAAATTTGGTTTAGATTAGGAGAAAAAGAAGGTTATCTACCCTGGACGTGGGCATAGAAGCTTGTGGGAGCGGCTCTCGTCACTGGCACAGTGTGTCATGAGAACGACTAAGGACCTGGAAGTTTGCACAGTGTGTCATGGGAGAGACCGGGCATGTAGATGAGTTTTCTCAATTTTCTCTTGCTCCTCAAATGTTTTATTTGTTTTTTATGTTATATCTTGATCGGAAATTTTGAGTATGTGGCCGAAAAAGGTCATGGTGTATCTAGAAGTGGATCAAGCTTGAAGATATCAAAGGGATAGTGGAATTAATGATTGATTTGGTCAAGGTGCCTTTCTAAATGAAATTTGAAGCATTTGAAATGAGTTGTTGAGTCTTCCATAACCTGTAGCATTGATTGAGTTAATCATCTCAAGAATTTGATAAATAGAGGAAGACATTGAGCCTATTTGGTTGATCGATTATCTAGTGTGTGTGTGTGTTGAGTGAGTGAGACCTTGGAGAAGAGCTTGAAAATTGTGTGAACCATATTCTGTAGATTTACTAAATCAATTTGCAGTTGTAGCAGCAATGAGCTTAAGCATATTTAAGTCATCACATTATGCAGTGAGTGAGGAGTTTGATGAGTGGATTGATGTAGTGAGTTGAGGAGACTGTGTTCCATCTAGTGTGGAGTTTTTTGTTGGATTTTTTATGGAAGCTTGTGTTGAAAATATCATTTGATAAAGCTTTTATGCTATGTTGTTGTAGTGGTCATGTTGAGCAATTTTTCATGGTCCAGTTTGAAAATAGATGAAAGGAGGCTCACATGGAGGTAGTGAAGGCATGGAGGCTTTGAGTAGAGAGTGACTTAGTGGATTCAGTAGAGGGAAGAGTTTCTCCATCCAATAGGAGTTGGATAGTCCCATCAGAGTGGGGTGAGGATCGATTAATCGTGGTGACCTTCAACGGATGGTAATCTGTAGATTGAGAGAGAAACGGGTTCCTATCTAAAAGGACCAAAATATTGTGAAAGAAGCAAGTGTTCAAGGCTCATTGGAGTGAGCTTATCAATGTGTAATTTTCTTGATGATTAATAAAAGAATTGAGCAGCGCAGTAGCAGCAGCGTGGTTTTTTTCCCGTGATGGGTTTTCCACCAAAAACACTTGCGTTTATGTGTTAATTGTTTTTATGGTTACATGCTTTGTTTTTGGTGCTCTAATCTATGGTTTGTGATTCAGTGTGTGCATGGTATAAAATATTAAGTAATTGCAAAAAAAATTTAAAAGAGCCACAGTACTGATTCACCCCGCCCCCCTCCTCTTTGTAATGAATATATTTCCAACAATTGGTATCAGAACGAAGCTCTTGGTTGTAGCTTGATTGCTGGAGAGTAGATGAGGGGTTTTTTCGCGGAAATTGAAAAAAAGAAATTAAAAATGGTTGTATTCAATGTTGAAAATTAAAAGGTATGGCACAAAATGTAAAATCTCAAATTTTATCTTGTGGATCTTGTTAGCGCTTGAAATTTCACCTCAGGCTGAGAAAGGTAAACTCCAAGGCAACATCAAACCACTTAGCCTCATAGTTAGCCCTACGGGGCAGGAGAGGGCTCTCTCCGGTCTATCTCGGTAGGGATCTTCAATGGGCGAGATAACCAATGAGGAAACACTGATTTTAGGCTAGTAAACTGATAAAAGGTTTGATTTGGGATTTTTAGGGTTTTGGTGGAAAGTTGGGGAAAGGCAATTTTGGGTGCGGGGATTGGACACAGTTTTTGCAGGGGGTTCTTTGGGGCAAGGTAGGAGACTATACTGATGCCTTTGAATTAAGTGAATGGATATGAATGACCGGTGAGGAGCTAAAGAGAGCAAGAAACCTTCAAGGGTTCTCTTTAGACAGATGAAAACATAAATATTAAGCAAACTTAAAAGCAGAGCATGGCAATCATGAATTCTACTTTAACACTTCATTTGCCTAATTTGCAGAAGGAAAAGTAAGAAGATGAATCACATAACAAACTTACAAGTACAAAGAGAAACACACCATCAATACATGTAACCACAGGAATCCCAAAAAGGACTGCAAAACCCTGGTCTTTCTTCCTTTGCCAAAATTGCAGAGATACAATGAGTAATACAATAGAAGCCTTCTCCCTCAAGAGTCCAACCATGAAAATGACCAAGAAAGTACATAATATAGGCAATCTAACATATTTCCTTGCCTCTAGGGGTCGAGCTCACTATCCTAGGAGCTGTTTCAACCAATTCTAAACTGAGCACTAAAAACTAGGTAGTCAAAACAACTTGCCTCTATAAACTAGGAAACCAATTCATTCATTAAATTTTTGCCTATCTCATGAATGAATCTTCTAGAAGAGATAAATAAGTGTCAAAATATCATAAAGTTACATCATTTACAACAAGGAGGATCAAAATTCACTCAAAAAAGTGAAATCTAGTCAAAACTGCATTTTGTTGAGCTGTAGGTGGATTTCTGTGAAAAACTGCCCAACAGGTCGCGCCCTAATCCTGAACAGGTCGCGCTACTTTGGAGCTGCTTTTGAGGAATTTCCAGGTGTCCAAATGAGGCAAAAGTGGACTTTTTGGAAAGTTATGGATGTCTACTTTCCAACCCAAGTGGAATTTCTGAATTTGGTGGTCATTTGCCCCTCCAAAATTGCAATCTCCCAAGACTGCTTCCTGTGTGTCAAAAAGGTGGCAGAAAGTCATTTTTTGCTTGTTTTTTGACTTTCTGGAGGCCCAAAACTTGGTGAAATTTCTTGGAAATTGTTTAGCAAGTGTATATTTGCATGAAAATTCCAAAAATGCTGAGTTTTCCCAAAAAGGAGTTGCCCAATGAAAAGGTCGCGCGCGGCGCGCGACCCGTTGGTGAAGAAAACCTGTGTTTGGCACAAAAAATTCACAATTGACAAAATTTTCTCCAAATTTCTTGAAATTTGGGCTGGGAGTCCTCAATAAAGTACCATGCTCATTCAAAGAGGCTTTGGCCAAAATTTGGAGTGGATCGGGCCTTTTCCGTCGTTTTAGTGCCTTGGCCAACCTCCTTGGATCTGGCGATTGTAATTTTGACATTTCTCTAAAACCATGAAACCTATGAAAAAAGTGAAGGAGGTTTTTCTTCTTTGGCATGTTGTGAACAAAAATATCTCTCAGTTTTCCCAAATTCATCTTTTATTGCCCTGAAACATCTTTTGAGTGAAACTTGTCCCGATGTGTGGAACAAGGAATTTTGTCGAAATGAAGTGAAATGAAGGGGATAAGAGGCTTCTAAATTCTTGGGGAAATTTTTGGAAGTAGGGAAGGATGTTAGGAAGCAGGGGAAAGTGGAATCTCAGAGATTGAGTGAGAGGAAGGGGTCCAAAAGGGAAAAACACAGGCCAAACCTAGAAAATTGCCAGGTTGTAGCTAGAAACTAGGGTTTGTGCGAAAATGAGGAATTTGGGGAATCTCAGTGATGGGAAGAATTTGATAAGGTATATGAAGGATAGGGGAAGGTGTATGAACATTTGGATACAAGTTTTGCCGATGATTTGACTGCCCAAGAGAAATTGCCTTCAAAACCCTAGGAGAGGGAAATGACCTTACCTAGGCGCAACTGAAGCATGAACAAGGTGTACAATGACTCATTAGACACTGAGATGATAATGACAACCCTATGAATGATGATAGACTCAGCTGAATGATGACATGGACTGACATTTGGACAAATTTAGAAGGAGTGAAAGCAAACCCTAGACCTAATGCCTAGTGACCAAATTTTGCTTGAAGACTCACTGAAATGAAAAAATTTGACCTTGACACTTTAAAATCACTTTGTAAGAGCATATTTGATCACTGGAGGAAGGCTGGAAAGACTGACACTAACATTGGCTCCAATGGGGATGGTAGCTCCTTGGAGGTGCCAAGAACCGCAGACCTTTGGGAGAGCAGACCAGTGCCTTTCAATCATTGGGCAATGGAGTCATTATTTGACAAAAAATACAAGACTTTGACTCATTTATTGACTAAAACCTGACTCAAGCCGACACAATTATGAAACCTAAATGACTGAAAACTAACTCATGACTCATGACTGACTTAACTAAATCAAAAACTTACAAAGCTTATTGAAGGGCAGCAGTACATCAAGATTTGAAATCATGATGACAACCACCTGTGTTTCTTATAAGATAATATACATCAAACTATATCAAAATGCCAATGCAACCAATCAAGAAGATGGCTTCTTGACTGATTCTTCCTATCAGAACTTCTGGTCAACAGTACAAACCTATCACTGGGCATCCAAAAACATAGTTGACCATATTCTCCTTCATCACTGAATATTGCAATAATCACCTTCACTGTTGACTGCAACAGGGTTTCCATTGGATCTTGAAATACATGAAGTTTTACCACTACCACCTCGTGCTGAAAGATCAAGGTGTCCTTTGTTTCAAATTCTGATCTGCCTTCATCATGTGCTTCAGTAAAAGTATGCTCATAAGCTTCAAAAAACTCCGAACAAATGGATGAGCAGATCTCTTCTTGGAAAAACATTTCAACACATGAAACATATGAAGAATCTGAAAGGTAATCCTGTATGCTCTGATCTTCTGTAGTTTGAAAATATGGTGGGTCATCTTCAAATGATATGACAGCCGGATTATCATCTTTGTGAAGGAAAACATTATCTATTTGTTGATCTACAAGACAGTCATATTTTTCAACAGAGGAAGAAGTTTTCCCAACACTTTCCTGACTATGTGTGCACTGCAAATCTGCTGTAGCTTGGGCTGTAACAAGACCTTTCAAGAGCTGATCTATCTCCTCTTCAGACAAAGGAGACAATGCCTTTTGTTTTCTTCTGCTTGAACAGTAATTATCTTCATACGATAGGGCACTCAAACTATCATTTATTACTGAGCTATTGAAAGGAGATTCATCACTTACTTGCACAAAGGTCTCACCTTGCTGTTCATGAACATCTGAATCCAAAACTCTGTCTATGATCTCAACAGCAGAGCTCTCTTTGATGGGCTTCAGCACAAGATATGCTTGGTCATCATAATTTGAATCTAGTTCTGAAGTAGTTGACTGGGCATTATCACAATCTACAATCAGCACTGGACTTACTTGCATGCTGCTGTCTTCTGTGGGCAGATCCGAAACAACATTTGCTCTTTCCTCATTTTCAACCATATGGAAATCTTCAGCC
Source organism: Pinus tabuliformis (assembly GCA_031772625.1). Classification (NCBI taxonomy): domain Eukaryota; kingdom Viridiplantae; phylum Streptophyta; class Pinopsida; order Pinales; family Pinaceae; genus Pinus; species Pinus tabuliformis. Next base: position 581,298,019 of record CM062811.1, on the reverse strand, counting down.
TGCTGATCTTGACAAGTATCCTCTAAGATTTCTGTGTGCTGCGTAAACGGATTTTCATACAGAGCCTCCATGATCTCATAGTCCATAAAATTATCATCTTCATAATATTTCTCAAGGCTTTCAATAAAACTATAAGCATGCTTGCAACAGTCTTGAACTAAATTTAATGATGGATAAGAGTCCTTATATCGTTCAATGAACATAGCATGAAAATCTTTTAAACAGTAAATACAAGCAGGCGGCAAACTTTCATACCATGATTGGGCTTCACCTTCCAGAGTGGCCAAGAATATCTTCATCAAGCAATCTTTAGGAAAATCCACCTTCAACTTGCGAATATGCATATGAAATCTAACTAAATGTAAAGCAGCATCCTTCTTACCATCATCTTTAAATGTAGGCAGATTCCTTGACCAATCTACCTTCGGAATTTTATTTGGAAAACCAGGGATGTGATCTCGGCTCAAGGGAGCATATCTTCTTGTGATTCGGTCCATCTTGAAAATCTCACAGCTACTGATCTCTCTGCAGTGAAGTCACCATGAAGCATTGATCTCTAGAGTTTTCAGTGAAGGAGTCGCTAGTGAATGATTTCAGCCTTGTCAGTGTCTGATCGTTGTCCACCATCAAAAATCAGATCTGAACTTGATACATGTACTAGGGTAAAATGCAATCGAAGTGGTTGTATTCACAAGCTCACGGAGATTCACTGAAGCAGCATTTATCTACTTCTGCTTATGCAAAGCAAAAGCGTTTCGAAGGCTACCTGGCATAACTTCAGGCTCTGTCTAAGACTTATGAAACAAACACATCAATCCACAAACAAGTTGTTCTCCCCAGTATGGACGCCAATATGTTAGCGCTTGAAATTTCACCTCAGGCTGAAAAAGGTAAACTCCAAGGCAACATCAAACCACTTAGCCTCGTACCTATCCCTACGGGGTAGGAGAGGGCTCTCTCCGGTCTATCTCGGTAGGGATCTTCAACGGGTGAGATAACCAATGAGGAAACACTGATTTTAGGCTAGTAAACTGATAAAAGGTTTGATTTGGGATTTTTAGGGTTTTGGTGGAAAGTTGGGGAAAGGCAATTTTGGGTGCGGGGATTGGACACAGTTTTTGCAGGGGGTTCTTTGGGGCAAGGTAGGAGACTTTACTGATGCCTTTGAATTAAGTGAATGGATAGGAATGACCGGTGAGGAGCTAAAGAGAGCAAGAAACCTTCAAGAGTTCTCTTTAGACAGATGAAAACATAAATATTAAGCAAACTTAAAAGCAGAGCATGGCAATCATGAATTCTACTTTAACACTTCATTTGCCTAATTTGCAGAAGGAAAAGTAAGAAGATGAATCACATAAAAAACTTACAAGTACAAAGAGAAACACACCATCAATACATGTAACCACAGGAATCCCAAAAAGGACTGCAAAACCCTGGTATTTCTTCCTTTGCCAAAATTGCAGAGATACAATGAGTAATACAATAGAAGCCTTCTCCCTCAAGAGTCCAACCATGAAAATGACCAAGAAAGTACATAATATAGGCAATCTAACATCTTTCCTTGCCTCTAGGGGTCGAGCTCACTATCCTAGGAGCTGTTTCAACCAATTCTAAACTGAGCACTAAAAACTAGGTAGTCAAAACAACTTACCTCTATAAACTAGGAAACCAATTCATTCATTAAATTTTTGCCTATCTCCTGAATGAATCTTCTAGAAGAGATAAATAAGTGTCAAAATATCATAAAGTTACATCATTTACAACAAGGAGGATCAAAATTCACTCAAAAAAGTCAAATCCAGTCAAAACTGCGTTTTGTTGAGCTGTAGGTGGATTTCTGTGAAAAACTGCCCAACAGGTCGTGCCCTAATCCTGAACAGGTCGCGCTACTTTGGAGCTGCTTTTGAGGCACTTCCAGGTGTCTGAATGAGGCAAAAGTGGGCTTGTTGGAAAGGTATGGATGTATAGTTTCCAACCCAAGTGGAATTTCTGAATTTGGTGGTTATTTTCCCCTCCCAAATTGCAATCTCCCAAGACTTCTTCCTGTGTGTCAAAAGGTGGCAGAAAGTCATTTTTTGCTTGTTTTTTGACTTTCTTGAGCAAGTGTATCTTTGCATGAAAAATCCAAAAATTCTGAGTTTTCCCAAAAAGGAGTTGCCCAACGAAAAGAAAACCTGTATTTGGCACAAAAAATTCACAATTGACAAAATTTTCTCCAATTTTCTTGAAATTTGGGCTGGGAGTCCTCAATAAAGTACCATGCTCAGTCAAAGAGGCTTTGGCCAAAATTTGGAGTGGATCGGGCCTTTTCCGTTGTTTTAGTGCCTTGGCCAACCTCCTTGGATCTGGCGATTGTAATTTTTACATTTCTCTAAAACCATGAAACCTGTGCAAAAAGTGAAGGAGGTTTTTCTTCTTTGGCATGTTGTGAACAAAAACCTCTCTCAGTTTTCCCAAATTCATCTTTGATTTCCCTGAAACATATTTTGAGTGAAACTTGTCCCGATGTGTGGAACAAGGAATTTTGTCGAAATGAAGCGAAATGAAGGGGATAAGAGGCTTCTAAATTCTTGGGGAAATTTTTGGAAGTAGGGAAGGATGTTAGGAAGCAGGGGAAAGTGGAATCTCAGAGATTGAGTGAGGGGAAGGGGTCCAAAAGGGCAAAACACAGGCCAAACCTAGAAAATTGCCAGGTTGTAGCTAGAAACTAGGGTTTGTGCGAAAATGAGGAATTTGGGGAATCTCAGTGATGGGAAGCATTTGATAAGGTATATGAAGGATAGGGGAAGGTGTATGAACATTTGGATACAAGTTTTGCCGATGATTTGACCGTCCAAGAGAAATTGCCTTCAAAACCCTAGGAGAGGGAAATGACCTTACCTAGGCGCAATTGAAGCATGAACAAGGTGTACAATGACTCATTAGACACTGAGATGATAATGAAAACCCTATGAATGATGATAGGCTCAGCTGAATGATGACATGGACTGACATTTGGACAACTTTAGAAGGAGTGAAAGCAAACCCTAGACCTAATGCCTAGTGACCAAATTTTGCTTGAAGACTCACTGAAATGACAAAATTTGACCTTGACACTTTAAAATCACTTTGTAAGAGCATATTTGATCACTGGAGGAAGGCTGGAAAGACTGACACTAACAAACCTAACATTTGGAAAGTAGTGTGTGAGGGTTGTGGCAAAGATCCAATTCCAGATGAACTTTTGCAGTAGGATGCACAAGCATGGTGTATAATGTATATGAATCTTCATAATGATGATATGAAGAGACTAGTGGGTTTGAAATGTGCCAAATATATGTGGGACAAGCTAGAATCCATATTTGGAGATGGTACCAGCAGCAATTTTGAAAATTTGAAGAAGAAGAACAAAAATAAGAAGAAAAGGAAGAGCTTACAGAAACAAGAATCTCAGCTACAAGAATCTCATTCTTCTAGTGCACATGATTCAGAGGATGATGAGAAGGACCCAAAAATTCATGCTCCTAAACGTATGAATTGTGATGATTTTTTATTAAGTTATAATCTTGATGATTCTAATTTAGATCATGCTAAAGCACATAGTGAAGATGAGAATGTTATTAAAAGTCTTAGATCTGAGATTTCTAGACTAATAGTTGCATGCAAGGATCAAGAGAAACTTTTGCATATCTGTGATGACAAGGAGGCCAAGCTCAAGGAAGAGGTTGTGAGCTTGAAAGTTAAAATGGTAGAGTTTGAAAGAGTTGAGGAAGGAATGAGGAAACAATATCAAGTAAAGGTAGAAGAATGTGAAAAATTAGAAGTTGAAATTGTTTCCTTGAGAAAGCAGTGGAAGATGGAGAAGAGTACTGTGGCCTTGGATAATTCACTTGAAATCCAAATATCACCATTGGATAAATTCGGTCTTGGATTTCAAAAGGGTGAATCTAGTTTGCATGCAGGTAAGAACATCAAAGAAGAACCCAAGAAACCTGTTGCAAACAACACCAGCAACAAAAATGAGATCCAAGGAAACAAGAAGCAGATCTAATAGATATTTAGCAAAAAAAAGAACTAGCAGCAAAAAAGCAAGCAAAACGAGCAACCAATCAAGCAACAAAACCAGCAGCGGAGAAGAAAATCTCAAGGAGCACCTACATTCAGAAGATCCTTTGCTCCTAGAGATGATCATGGAAGCTCCATTAGATTTCAAAGGAAGCAAATTCCTTTCATTCCTTTGATGCATGAGATACAATGCTACAGTTGTCATAAGTTTGGGCATATTGCAGCAAATTGTTGGAGAAAAATGTATAGACCATATCAGCAAAGATTCCAACAATATTAGTAGCCAAGGAGAATGGCCAACAGGTATACTTGTGATTTTTATGGTTATTGTAACTCATGTCACTTGTTTGGCCATAAGGCAATAGATTGTACGCCTAACCGTTGGAGGAGATATAGATTTCATGCATGATTTAGATTTGGCATGAGCAGAAGAAAATTTTATCCTCTTAGCCATGTGGTGTTCTATATTTTCCATAGATTTGACCATATGGCAAGAGATTGTATGTTGCCCCATAACTCAAGGAAAAATCATCAAAAGAAGCAAAAACCAAGAGGATCTAGAAAAAAACTAGTGAAAGAAGAGAAGAAACAGATAAAGGAAGAAAGGAAGAAACCCAAGATCGTATGGAAGAAGAAGGAGCTCCATATCTTCAACTAGTGAAGAGCATTCCCTCCTACACTCCATGGTTATTTCATGCATACTTATTAAGGACTACAGATTATGATAGGTACATAACCTCAAGGGGAGTGTATTATGGAGTTTACAACAACATATGATGATTTCATTTCAGCCTCATGCACATTCAGGTCCATAGGATCAGCCTGTATTATTGGAGGTGGATCAGTTATGTTGTTACTAATGGTTTTTCGAGCAGCTGCATCTTGGAGTGTTTATGATGTGTTTGTTGATATGGTAGCCATACAGTTACTTTATGTGAATTGTATAAGTGTGATGAGGAATAAAACATTCAAGGGGAGGATTTGTGCTTCTAAATGGTTTTGGAATGTGTTGGCATTGTGTGTCAAGAAGATTTTTTTGTTGTTGCCACACATTGCATGTTGGATAAGATAGAATTATTGTATGGTGATTTTGGAATTGATTTTGTTGCAAGATGGTATGCTTGCATGACATAGTTGTTATTTTGATGATGATCTTACTTGTAGATCATATTTCTATATTTTGTCATGCATATGTTGCGTCCATGGAGATCATATGTTTTGTTGGAGTTAGTTCATCTAGAGTATGCATTTTATTGGTCATGCTTACGATTTTAGATGCATCATGTTGCTACTCATGATATGTATTTGGATGGTTTAGTTATGATGATTGTTGCTCATATATGGAGTATACTTGTGTTTTTGCTCACCAATTTGATGCTTATGCCTCATTGATGATATATTTCTCACCTTTGATGAGGATAAGTATTAGTTGCTACCTAAAATGCTTGGTTTGTTGGATGTTGTTGCTTGGACATAATGTTATTGTTGTTGCTACTACCTATGATGCATTATCTTATGGATGTATTTGTTGCTACTTATGACATATTCCTATGTTGTTTCTATTAGTTTACTTTCTTGTTGGTGCACATGAGGAGTATGGTGGTTGCATGGTGATTTTGCTACAGGATATTTGTTGATGGGATGATGGCCCCATACACTAACACATGTTTTAGATAGTGCTTCTATATTGCTGCTACACATTGAGAGAGTATGTTATTGAACATGGAGGCCTTGTGTTGGATTAATTTGCCATGTACTCATGTTATTTAATGTATCAGGCATGTATTGATGAGATCGCCATTGTGGGTGAATGTAAAATTCATGATTGTCATTATGTCATCTTTTGGGCACATTGCTCATGGAGAGACCCATGGTGTCTAGTATGGATTGTCATTTACTATGTATGGTTCAATGGATGTCCAAGTCATGTATTATGATGTATATCATTGAATTATCCCCACAAATGTGGGTGCATGATGTAATATTGGTACCATAGAGTCATGGTTGGTGATAGGAGGTTTTAGAGGATTCATATGTCAACTCTTGTGTATATGTCACAACCATGTATTTGCTCCATGAAGCATTATGTATTGTTATGAATTGTGTAGCATGTCCAAAGTCAATATGAATCATGGTTCATGAGTATTAGTCTCTTTCATTTGGAAAGGAGTCTCATTGCAGCATGCAGATGTGTTGTTTCAACTAGAAGAGATTGATTGTAGCTCCATTACATGCTTAGGGGGAGCATGTTTCAGTCTTCAGAGTTGGCATGGCATTGGGTAGCAGTATTCACAATCAGTTTACTTGTTCTACATGTTTATCTTATGGAGGATACTTCTATGGGATGCATTAGTTATGGTGTTGAGAATGACAGGGGTAGCACTTTTCTCTTTCGGCACATTATTGGCATGGTACTTCAATTTTTGCATGGCCCTTTACCATTGATGTCAAAGGGGGAGATATTTTTGATTGATGAATTAGTCTCACATGTTCTGTTGAGGTTGCCATCAATGCCAAAGGGAGATTTTTTTGGCATTTTGGTGTTTCCATTGATGTCAACGAGCTCTTGGTGTTGTTGTTTATATGCATGAGTGATGGATGCATGTTTGGTGATGGTCTTGTTAAGTTGGCATTGATGTCAAAATACTTATGACCAGACCTAGTAGAAGTGATGTTGTGGCTACTAAGGAGATGGTTTCCAGACATGATGTGTTGGTTGGAGATGTTGCTACTACAAGAGGATGGTGAATTGCTCATGGTGTCAGATGTAGATGCTACAAGTGGTTGGAGTGTTGATCTCTTGGTGCTACATATGTCTCTACTTGTCTTGGAGACATTGGTTTGTTGCTGCATGTGATGGTTTGAGGTTTCCTGTGTGAGGTGCTTCCACCAGTGTTAGAGGCAGTTGTATGGCACGCTTTTTATGCTTCAAGACTTGGATATGATACTACAAAGGTCAGAGATGTTGATACAGATGTTGGACGTGTTTAGAATTGTTGACATTTCTACTTGAGGAGCTGGAGGTGTTAGTCTAGGTCCTAAAGTTAGAATAATAGGTCTAGCATGTCTTATACTCGTTCCTTGCCTATTCATTAGTTTCATACCTATTGTAGAGGCTTGGAGGAGCGTACAAGAGCATAAGAAGATGATGGATCAGGTGGCAGAGGTTCTGGATTGAAGAACATATGTTTTACTTCAAATTTTGGCCCAATTGTTGAGTATGGTGTTTGGAAGCTTTGGATTGGAATTTCTGGGAAAATGAAGATGACTTTCAAAATTCTGAGACATGGTTTTTGTGTAGAATAGACCCAATTATTTTCTTTATGAGTAGTTTTTCGAAATTCAGTCCATATTGGGAGAAAAAGAAGGTTCTCTTCACTGGACGCATGCACAAAGGCTTCTAGGAGCAACTCTAGTCGTTGGCACAATGTGTCATGAGAACAACTAAGGACCTAGAATCTTGCACAGTGTGTCGTGGGAGCGACCAGGCTTGTAGATGAGTTTTCTCCATGTTTCTCACACTCCTCAAATGTTTTATTTGGTTTTTATATTATGTCTTGATCGGAAATTTTTTGTATGTGGTCAAAAAAGGTTGTGATGTCTCTAGAAGCGGATCAGTTTTGAAGATATCAAAGGGATAGTGAAACTAGTTCTTGATTTGGTCAAGATGTCATCCTAAACCAAATCTGAAGCATGTGAAAGGAGTTGTTGAGTCTTCCATAACATGTAGCATTTATTAAGTTAATCATCTCAGGAATTTGATAAATAGAGGAAGACATTGAGCTGATTTGGTTGATTGATTATCTAGTGTGTGTGTGTTGAGTGAGTGAGAGCTTGGAGAAGAGCTTACAAACTGTCTAAGCCATATTATACAGATTTACTGAATCAATTTGCAGTTGTGGAAGCAGTGAGCTTAAGCATATTTAAGTCATCACATTATGCAGTGAGTGAGTAGTTTGATGTGTGGATTGATGTAGTGAGTTGAGGAGACTGTATTCCAGCTGGTGTGGAGTTTTTCGTTGGATTTTTTATGGCAGCTTGTGCTGCAAATATCATTTGATATAGATTTGATGATACGTTGACGCAGTGTTCATGTTGAGCAAGTTTTCAGAGTCCAGATAGAAAATAGATGAAAGGAGGCTTTCATGGAGATAGTTAAGGCATGTAGGCTTTGACTAGACAGTGACTTGGTGGATTTAGTAAAGGGAAGAGTTTTCTCCATCCAATAAGAGTTGGATAGTCCTAACGGAGTGGGGCAAGGATCGACTAACCATGGTGGCCTTCAGTGGATGGTAGTCCATGGATCCGAGAGAGAAACAGGTTCCTATCTGAAAGGACCAAAAGTTTGTGAAAGAAGCGAGTCTTCAAGGCTCATTGGAGTGAGATTATCCATATGTAATTTGCTTGACGATTAATAAAATAATTGAGTAGCATAGCAGCAGCAGGGGGTTTTTTTCTCGGGATGGGTTTTCCACCAGAAACACTTGTGTTTATGTGTTGATTGTTTTTATGGTTGCATTCTTTATTTTTGATGTTCTAATCTATGGTTTGTGATTTAGTACGTGCATGGTATAAAATATTAAGTAATTTTAGAAAAAATTTAAAAGGGCCACACTACTGATTCACCACCCCCCCCCCCCCCCCCCCCCCCCATAGTAGTGGATATATTTCCAACATAAACAACTTGATATCCATGTTAAAAACTAGTATCCTAAGTTCAATGGATAGGACCATAATAATAAAAAATGTAGATGTGCATGAGAAGTTAAGTCTTCAACTAAAGGAAATGTGTCCTCTACTAACAACACTTCTCCTTGCAGTTATTATTCATAATGTATTTGACCTAGTTGTAAGACCACTCCCATTTTGGATAATTTGTCAACCTTTGAATTTAATTCTCTATGAATGTGATCAAAGGATATAAGCTTGAGGATTCTAATCATCTCCATAACTCTAATCATCCATTGATCCAATAAAGAAGTGTTTAAGGAAGTATAACCTTTCAACCAATCTATAACAGCATTTGAACCCCCTATCACTTGCAAGTTTAGATTGTTGAAGTGACACAATTAAAATGACTAACATAAATGACTAATTTGTATTATTGTAGTATTTTTTAGGTAGTCGTATTTTTGTTCCTAAACTAAATTAGTCATTCATGTTAGTCATTTTTAGTTGTACTATTTATTAGCTTGTCGTATATTTTAGCCCATGACTAAATTAGTCATTTATGTTAGTCATTTCTAGCTGGGTCACTTAAGAATGCTCATTTTTGGTAGTATTTCACTTGGAAAAGTTGCGGTGACTAACATTTTTAGTCGCCTAGTCACTAATTTCTCATTTTCTTCTAGTGAATTAAAGGATACATTACCGATAAATAGTACAAATAGTTCAAAAAAAAATCTCAAAATTCAAAAATTAGTTACTCCATGTATGAAACAAATTAAATGTGAATATTTTCTAATAACAACAACTTGTTTACGAGCTGCCAACAATCGCATCCAATATTGTATCAATGTCAGTTAAAGGTAATATCATTTATATTTTCAATTACATGTTGATCCATCCATTTCGCCAAAAGGATACTGAACCGTTAATTTCATTATGTCGTCTATGAAAAATGGTGAAATTGCACTCCGCACAATGAAAGTGTTTTAATTTTTGTGTTTCTTCTTCTTCTCCTTTCTTCTGCTTTTACATAACGCAATTTTTCAATTCTGCTCTTTTCTGTATGCAGTATATGCCTTTCATATTGATTACTATTACCAGCAAAACTTCATCTATAACATTATTATTATTATTATTGAAATTGGTAAAATTTATTATTAAATAATGCCATTTAATTATTAAATCTCATAGTGAAAGAGGTTTCTATATATAATATAAGTTATATAAATACATAAATCTGCATATGCATTGTTCCTTTCAAAACCTTTGCACACGCACAACCACTTCAACACAGCTAGTTTTGTATCCAATAATGTTTAAAAAATACTCATTTAAAATTGACTACTATAACTTTTATGACTTGCAACATAAGCTTTAAATGGATTTCGCATAACAAAACACACAATAAAAAAATATTTTATGTTCAGTAGGTCTTATTTAAAAATATATTTGCTTTAAGCAACACAATTGTATATGTCTATAAGCAAATTACTCAAAATGAAAATATGAAACCTTTTCACAATGCTACAAAAAAACAAATATCATAGTTCAATGTATAATTATTATTATTTATTATTGTGATCATAGATTGTTATGTAGATATTTCACTCCATGCAGCTTCCCCTGCATTATGGAACTCTTATCCTAATTAAAGATGAATGCAATAGAATAGTAACACTTTCTAGCCCAATAACCTTCAATAGTTATCAAGATAGTGAATTGTATTCAGATTCAAATGCTAATCACAACAGATGCAACATATACAACTTTGAGTATTAGAATAAAGTAAACAAAAATTCATTTTAATTATTATTCATTATAGACTTATTTAGGATTTATCTCATTTCTATTTCTTTCATCTGAGACAGCATAATCGAAAATTCATGCAATAATACACTTTTCTGGCAGCTACATGAATGTGTAGAGGGCTTTGTGAAAGAGTTGTTAAAATAGAAAAAACTTAAGTCTCTTTTTTAATTATTTCTAGATGTGTGGATTAATCCAATGGTGCTACTGAGTACATAAATAGATGTACAAGTGAACTTATGCGGAGATGACTAAGTGTGTGCAAATTTGATGTAACACAAGGCGTTATTGACTGCGACAATAGTTGTGAGAAAAAAATTGTGCGGAGGTGAGTCTGAAGTGTATACAATAAAAGCTTGAAAGATGTTTGCATAGTTGCAATAATTAAAATTTATTTTTAAAAGTGTCGATTACGAAGAGATTATTGTGTTGAAAGAGATCCAATGTGAAGAGGTCCACACAAAGAGTTGAACTCCTGCATATTGAACTTGCTTCTGCATAGTACTTTTTCTTGGTTGCTATCTACTTACACGAAACTCGAAATGCAATTTTGCACAAGAACACATTGCTTTATTTAAATACCATATCCATATGAAGGTGGCAATCAAGTTGTGTGGAGGTAGTTGTGCGGAAGTGCTTCCGAAGTGCATACAATGAAATCTTGAGAGATCTATAGAAACGTCAATTCTAAAGAGATTATTGTGTGGAAAGAGGTTGAATATAAATAGGTCACAACAATGAGTTGAAATTATGCACACTAAACTTCCTTCTGTATAGTAATATTTCGTGCTTGCTATATGCTTACATGAAACTCAGTTTCTTTGTTTTTGCCAACTAAATTGCATCATACACGCAAGTGACAAGACAGAAAAATAGTGTACTCTGAGGGGCTTCAAACTGGAAAGAGTATTATATGACCTACAAGAAAATTTCCTATGACCAATATTGTGCAAACAAAACAGATGCTATTGAAACCTTGAGAAACTTCGAGACCCATGGCACATTTACGATAGACCACCAAAACATAGATGTACATATACATTGACAGGTTTCTTTGTTTACGTTGTTAAGAAATTTGCAAAGGGCATAGTGTTTTCTCATTGCATTTCCAGGCATCCTAATAGATCTTTCGTTTTACTAGACATTTACAATCTGAATTCGCATTATCAATCAATACACTATACTCATGCAAACAACATTAGCAATCTACTCATTAGATAAACAAGATGACTTTTTCTACCAATGCAAATGCTACTATAATATTGTACATAAACGTAATCTAATGGACTAGTTTTCCTGTTCCGGCTATATGTTTTGTACTATGCTATGTCTTTCTTTTTTTTTGGTCTGCATTATCATCTTTTTACATTGTTTTCTTCATTTATCAAATTTGCAAGTTCAATGTAAGTTCGTTACATTGCAATTTTCGGTGACATTAATTTACAATAACGATTTTGTTTGTTTTCAAAACAAACATCTAAATAATTCATTGTCATAGAAAGCTTAAACAAGTTTCTAAATCGATATAACCTATAAAACATATTACATTTATACATTTATAAAAAATTGCTAAATAGAATCACAATTGTCCAAAGAAAATTGTAAAGTAAGTGAATTTGTTCTAATGGAAATTGGTATTCCGATTCCTTGAATGATATCTGCAAATTGTGGAGAACTTTGAGATTTGAACTATGAATCTTTGCAGAGGCATATGTCAAAATAATATTATTATGTGTGGAAGAGTTGGGCCCTTTGTGTTGAATAATCTAGGGCAAAGTAGTGTAGTGTGATTATTCGTTGATTGATAACAATTTGCGGAGTATTTTTACTTTTCTTGTTAGCTTATTCTTATTCTTATTCTTATTAGTGCATATGTGTGTACTTCATCAAACTACTACCAAAACATAAAAACAAGAACACAAGATGTTGGCTCTCTGCCAGGGCCAAAACCTCTCTACTCTTGAAAGGAAAACCCTTTAGTGAATTTCTCTTATTGAAGCTTCTATTGATCAATGCCAAACCCTAGACCCCTGACAAAGAGATCATCCAAGCACAAGTTAATTCTTCACTCATTTATGCACCTTATACCTCGGCACTTCTTCTGACACTTTTTCATCCAACACTTTGTCTTCCAATTAGAGTCATTTCACCATAGAGAGATGGAATCCTTTGCTAGGCTTGGGAGTCCTTGGAGGCTTGATATCTTACCCAAACAAAGGATTATTAGCTGTTTTCATACCCTTATTGTACCTCACACGTGTGACTGTTTCTAGCCCTAGAAACAATCCTTTATACTTCGGTTTTCTTCTTCCTTACTTTGCTTGAGATTCCTTCTTCCACGTTGGAGTAGGAGGCCTTGTAGGCCTAGTTTTAGCCCCAAACAAAGAGGAATATACAACTGTGATCTTCTTGATGTTATAGTCACAAACTATCCTTCCTTCCCTCACATGTGTGACTGTGTATACCCAAGAAAATAGTCATTTTTCTTCGTTATCTTTTCTCCTAACTTCACTACCCTTAAATACCCTTCTTCTTAGCTTCCTTCGTTCTTCTTATCTCCTATTTTTCTTTCAAATTTTAGAGCCCAATTTATACGTTTCATTTGAAGTGGACATACTCTATAAATAGAGGATTTTACCTCCATTTAAGCTGACTTATAGGGAAACTTGATTGATCATTAGCAGGACGACTTGGAGGATTGTTTGTAGGCTAATTTGGAGGGACGTTTGGTGGTTGATTTGCTAAGAATTCTTCACACATTTTCCCTGGTGGTGTAGCACGCTTGAAGGAGCTTCTTGAAGGTGTCCTTACATTGGATTATACTTGAATTTTCTTGGAGGTTTCCCTTTGACTTTAATATATTTATACATAGTTTAACATGCCCCTAAGGCCTTCAATATTTTATCTTGACTATTTGACTCACCTATATCACTTTGATATGTGCTAGACCTACTTCAATGACCAAGAAACTCATTGACATATATTATAAAAATAATATTTCTTTTCTCGAATAAGTACAAATATTAAAAGTACATCTATGAAGACTGAATCTAGTTACACTTCTGTCAACACTCCCTCTTAACTAGGGAGGTATTCATACAACATTACAAGGTGTTTGGCTATTATCAATATCGAAAAATTCACATAAGAGAAATCAGATTAGTAATCCGTCTGTTATAGCATCATATCCATCAGCATTTTCATAGTACAAGGCCTTGACTAACAGCTCCATCTCTTTACAAGACCATGAGCTGCAATGTTGGTGAGACCAATGATTTATAGACACCTTCATCATTGTCTCTCAATATAAACACCCACTTGGGCGTTCTCGAATATGACCTTATAGGACTATTCTTATCTTGGGTTCCCAACCATAAAAGAATATTAGTCCTCTTGCCGAATCTTGTCTTGAATTCCCTACACATCCTCAAAGGGTATCGGATACCAAATGATTACCTAATCCTCCCATTCTTTCTTCCCAAGTGAAGACAAGAATGTTGTGTATATCTTGTGTCTACATTTCCATTCATGACCTTCATCTAGACTTACAGTTGTTAGTCCTGGTCTAGTGCATGACCCATGAAATGGAAAACACAATTGTCAATCCTTTGTAATCAGGGGTGATTCAAAAACTCCCTATTGATCAGGGACTTGTCAGAGCTCCCTCTTAACTGGGGACTCTTTGCTTCATCAACAGCTTCTTCTTCGTGGGTCCTTCATCTGCTTGATCTCCTTCCTTTCTTGATGTCATGAAGTCTTTGATCAAACTTCTTCTGGGTAGGGCACCATCCATTAATCACTGTCCTTCTTGTTTTGTCATGTCATTGATTCGTGGAAAGTGACTATTAGGATTTTTCTTGTCATCTTGGCTACTCCTTTGTCATCTTGTCCATACTTTGGAATACTCTCGAGTCTCCTCATGGATGCTTCATAGTACTTTCTAGGTTACATGATTTGACCTAGTAGCCCAGCATGACTTCATCCTGATATTGCTTCAACATTTTCTCTTCTTTTGTTGGATGGCTTCTTCATCACGACATCACCATAGAGTAGAATCAATTATCTGCACCTTTTGTATCTCCAAGGCCTTCATAGGTTTCAAGGGTCCTTTCTTCCTTTATCAAAGTTGTCCTACCTTCTTTCAGGAGATATATTCAATGCATTTTGTTATATAGTGATTCCCGGTGATCATGGTGTTCTTCACATGTTTGATCTTTTTCTTCATTTTCTTCTTCTTAGATAGATAGGTCAACCATATAATGCTTCTTGTGAGAGCATTCCTTTATTCTTTATTTTTGGACTTGTCAACATTTCTTCTTGCTTCTTAGTCACTAATCTTATGCTCCTTATGTGAGCATATTATTTTATTGACCTTCATTGCATTATGGTACATGCCTTCGAGAATGTTCTTGGTTAAATAGATTCTTTCATGCTTGATCATGTTATATAACTATACCCATGAATCAATAATATACAAATGATAACATGACTAAAATGCATACATACCTCATCTTGATTCTCCTTTGATCATCCTTTGGTATGGCCCTTCTCACTTCATCTTAACTTGCATGCATATCATTATTTTCTTGAAACCCATGAATGGGATTCCCAATGAGACATTTGCTTTGGTTCATGAACCTTCTTTTGAAGATTCTATCATGGTATCTTAAATATCCTTGCCTTGAAAATGTTTCCTTTCTTTAGATGATGTAGGTTTTCTAAGAATCTTATAATGATCAATTTTCCTTTCATCATGTATGAGGTCCTATACTAGGTATGCTTTTTCTACATGAATATCTTGAGCTATATCTTCCATGCTCCTATATACTAGAAGATATTTCTACTTATGAATTTTTGTTCTTATCATAAATGCTACATCTACATGAGTATCTAAAACTCTATGTACATTTGCTGCTAGATTGTAGAGGATGTTTCTAGCCATGCAATTTTAATTTATTCCTACATGCTCTTATTCTACTCAAAATTTTGAAAGAAGTCTAGAAGTAAAGGGTTTTACCTAATCATAGTAGAGATCTAGAGGATCTCCTTCTTTTCCTTATTTCCTTCTTCTTTCATTTCTTGAGTTATGTGAGATTATCCCCTCTTCCTTTTGTTGTTTATCTCATTCTTAAGCTTAGGATAATTCCTTTTGTAATGTCCATATTCTTGGCATCCAAAACATTGGATATTGGACATGTCTTTGCTGTTTGTTCTTTGTGGACCAAAATTTCCAAATTTACCCTTTCTTTTGTCCATGGTAGAAAATGCTTGCTCGTTTGATCCCACATATTCTTTTGCCTTAAGTCTGGTTTCCTCTATTCTGCATAGAGACCACATTTCACTGAGAGTGGTTACTTCCTTCTTGGCATATATGCTAGATGTGAAGTTTCCCCACTCCTCAGGTAGAGCATTGAGTATTACAATTGTCATTTTTCTGTCAGACATGACTTCCCCAAGCTCTTGAAGTTTTTCTCTCATTTCAAATATTTTCATGAAGTAGGGATCCATTCCTTCCTTTTTTATCTTCATCTTGTATAATTCATTCCTTAGAGATATTACTTCTCCGGTTATGGATACCGAGAACAGCTCTACTAGCTTATCATAAATTTCTTTTGATGTCTCAAACTTGGAGACATAAGGAATGAAAGAGTCTTTGTTTGATTCTATCAAAATCCTTTGATATCTTGTATCATCCTTATTTTACTTGGCTAAGGCTTGAGTATGTTCCGTAGAAGGGATAGTGATGTTCCCTTTGACATGCTCTAGGGGTTCATTCTCCTTGAGTAGTAAATAGTCCTCTATTCCATGCAAGAAATTTATTGGCACCTACCAATTTATTGCTTTCCTTGCAAAAATACATTGAAATATATTTAGAAGGAGACATGTACTTACTTGATAGATTTTGATATGTAATGGATTTGCTTCCTCCTTGAAAGCCTGATGGCTTGTCTTCCATGGATCTTGATGTCCTTCAAGTTTCCTCCTTCAAGTGGACTTGCTTGCTGATGAGGTTTGCTTGAGGATTTGTATCTTGATGAAGGTTCTGCTTCAATCTACTCCTCTTTGTAGGTGCCTTTATACAAGGCTCTTCTTCTATATTTGTAGACCTCCTTGATGAATGACGGATTGTAGAACCTTATTGTCCTTGAAGTGATTGAGACTTCTAGGCTTGATGCTTTAACTTTGTAGATGCTTCCCTTTGATGAGTGTTCTTGAGTTTCCCTTTCCTTGATGTGTAACCTAGCTCTGATACCATGTTGAAGAATCTAGGGCAAAGTCGTGTAGTGTGATTCTTCATTACTTGATAAAAACTTTATGGAGTACTTTTAGTTTTATTGTTAGCTTATTCTTCTTCTTATTATTATTAGTGCATATGTGTGTACTTCATCAAACTACTATCAAAACATAAAAACAAGAACACAAGATGTTGGCTCTCTGTCAAGGCCAAAACCTCTCTACTCTTGAGAGGAAAACCCTTTAGTGAATTTCTCTTATTGAAGCTTCAATTAATCAATGCCAAACCCTAGAAACCTGACAAAGAGATCCTCCAAGAACAAGTCAAGTCGTCACTCCTTTCTGCACCTTATACCTCGGCACGTCTTCTAGCACTTCGTCTTCCAACACTTCGTCTTCCAATTAGTCCTTTCACCTTAGAGAGATGGGCTCCTTTGCTAGGCTTGGGAGTCCTTGGAGTCTTGATCACCTACCCAAACAAAGGACTGTTAGTCGTTGTCATACCCTTACTGCACCTCACATGTTTGAATGTTTCTAGCCCTAGAAGCAATCCTTTATACTTCTGTTTTATGCTTCCTTACTTCGCTTGAGAGTCCTTCCACGCTGGAGTAGGAGGCCTTGTAAGCCTTGTTTTAGCCCCAAACAAAGAGGAATATAAAATTGTGATCTTCCTAATGCTATAGCCACATACTATCCTTCATTGCCTCACATGTGTGACTGTGTATACCCAAGAAAATAGTCATTTTTCTTCATTGTCTTTTTTCCTAACTTCGCTTCCCTAACAGACCCTTCTTCTTGGCTTCCTTTGTTCTTCTTATCTCCTCCTTTTCTTGAAGATTTCAGAGCCCAAGTTATACATTTCATTTGGAGTGGACAACCTCTATAAATAGAGGATGGTCCCTCCATTTAAGCCGACTTATAGGCCGACTTGGAGGGTTGTTTGTAGGTTGGTTTGGAGGGTAGTTTGGTGGCTAATTTGCTAAGCAATCTTCACATATTTTCCATGATGGTGTAGCATGCTTGAAGGAACTTCTTGAAGGTGTCCTTAAATAGGATTAGACTTGACTTTGCTTGGAGGTTTCCCTTTGACTTTAATATATATTTATACATAGTGTAACATTCCCTTAAGGCCTTCAATATTTTCTCTTGACTATTTGACTCATCTATAGCACTTTAACCTGTGCTAGACCTACTTCAATGACCAAGAAACTCATTGACATATATTATAAAAATAGTATTTATTTTCTCGAATAAGTACAAATATCAAAATTACATCTATGAAGACCGAACCTAGTTACACTTCCTTCAACAATTTGCATAGTGAGTGATGTGATACTAATGAACAATGCAATAATTGGTGCGGTTTTATACGGTTTTCATAGATGAGGGTGCTGAAAAAAATAATATTTAGGAATCATTATTTAGGAATTATTATTTACGAAAATTTTTGCATAGACGAGGAAGCCTTTGAACTTTTAAATTATTATTTAGGAACATTTTTTCAACCTACAGAAATGGTTGTATGAAGGTGGTTGTGCGAAGCTAGTTGTTGATGCAGTTGCAGGGCACTATTGTGCTAATCCTCTCTTCATTGATGTGAGAATTCATGTGGTTGCAATTCTTTTGCATATGCCTTGGAGGAGTTAGTTGTTTTCATATGATATTCTAATCCTAGATCCCTTCATTGTCTTTCCCTTATCCAAATTATGTACTCTAGATAGAAATCTAAAATCCTTTACTATGACTGCCCTCTGAAAACTACAGAACAATTTGAGTTAGTGAACTGTATTTATGTGAAAATTCTTCACTCCTATTTATAGTAGTTTGTCCCATATATTAATCAGACATGTCATTATGAATGGATGTGTCTATTGAGGTGAGTCGACATGAGATCTTCCATACAATTTGTAGGCCGACATAGAAGAGGATGGCAAGTGCTTGTCATTGGAGGGCTATCTAGACATAGACATAGAATCATATACATTTTACATATGCTCAAGAATAGCCCTTCGTACATGACATTAATTCTTTGACCTCATGATAAATCCTAAGGCTCTCAATGGGAGCCACCAATAAATAAAATCTCTATCTCATGAAACCCATGAAGCAAGGCATACAAAAATAATTTTATTTCCTATATTACATCATTTACAAAAGTCACAATTACATGTCATTATGAAGACCGAGCCTAGTTACACTTTTCAACACCCTCCTAGGGTTGGAATGGATTCCTTCACCTCCACCTCCAGTTATGGAAATGGTGGTTGAGCCTAAGCCTCATTGTCTTCATCGTATTCCTCCTAGTGATGGCATTCTTTTTCCTAGAGATTCGGGCATGTTATTCGAACTTTGGTTGCCAACGCACATTCACCATCGCCGGAGGATATTTTTGGGAGGAATAAGTGTTGTAGATCTGATCCAAGATATTATAGATCTGATATAAGAATACAAGATAATGCAAATATACCGAGAAACAATAAGAAACCCAGAAATAATATGAAATGCTACTTTATTGATCAAACCCTTAAGGTAGGGCAACACCATACATTCACTCCTTAAGGAAGGAGAACACTCCACAAGCCATATGCATGTTCATACAATAATACTTCTCTTCCTCTTCATCTTCATATGTGGAGTCTCTAGCCTTTATATAGGCCTCATACATACAATACCATGTACCATTACCATGGTTTCCTTATACCATCAACTAATACCATGGGCCCCTTACATTATTATTAACTACTTGTGGTCCCTTACATGACATGGGTTAACCACCTTATTTATTACTATGGCCCATCCCATTATTACATTATTACCTTGGGTACCTCCCTTGGTACCCCATATTACCCCCCCTAGGTACATAACATTCCACCCCCCTTAAACATGTTTCGTCCCCGAAACATGGGAAGAACATAAATAATAAGATCTACTCAAAAGAGTAGTCCACTGATACCATGCACGTGCATCTAGCCATCCAAGAGAAAGGTGAACCCTCGATCTCACTGGTGCCTCGCTCGCTTGAGATGGAAGTTGACCGTGGCAGCTCTTCTGTGTTGATGTGTAGTAGGTGGATCGTCTCTCCTTTCTATCCATCATGTGACTACTTGGTTTCCATGATGGTTGTCTTGCGGGGTGATGTGGGTGATGATATGTTGAAGTTTTAACCCACGATGGCTTTTGCTTGACTTCACCCTGCTGTGGTGCCTGTTGTGGTGTCTTCTTTTTCAATATGACTTCAACCACTGAGCCCTCCTTTGATGTATCATCACCTGTAACCTTTTCTTCTGCAGCCTCTGTTTGTGTTTGATTGTCGATCATCAAAGGCTCATCATCTGATATGTCAGTCCCTTGAACATCTTCTGCTTCAGCCTCCCTGTGCTCTACCTGTTTATGGATGGAAATATCCTGTAATGTAATTTTCTTCTTTTTATACCATAGCTTGAGGAATTTCTTCTGCACATTAATATTGATAGTACCCATGGATTTCATCCAAGGATATCCCAAAACAACATCCATATTATCCATTTCTGAAGCATAAAAATCACCATGCAACACATATTTATCCATAAAAATCTTCAAATCCTTGTACACTTGAACATCCTCATTATCAACCTGTGTATGTGCAATTTGTTTGCAACTCGGATTTATAGACACAATAATACTTCTCTTCCTCTTCATCTTCATATGTAGAGTGTGTGTACCACTGGTCCCAGACCAGTCTCAGCTGACCCGAAGTCAGCATCATAGTATGTACCACTCTCATTGGTCCTAGACCAGTCCTCCACTAACCTAAAGTCAATCTCAAAGTATGTACCACTGGTCCCAGACCAGTCTCAACCGACCTGAAGTCAGCGTCATAGTATGTTGTAGATCTGATCCAAAAGATATATGATAACAGAAATAAACCCAAGAATAACAAGATAGAAATAGATAGAAAAGCTTCTTTATTATCAAAACCCTTATGGTAGGGCAACACCATACATTCACTCCTTAAGGAAGGAGAACACTCCACAAGCCATATGCCTGTTCATACAAGAATACTTCTCTTCATCTTCATCTTCATATGTGGAGTCTCTAGCCTTTATATAGGCCTCATACATACAATACCATGTAACATTACCATGGTTTCCTTATACCATCAACTAATACCATGGGCCCCTTACATTATTATTAACTACTTGTGGTCCCTTACATGACATGGGTTAACCACCTTATTTATTACTATGGCCCATCCCATTATTACATTATTACCTTGGGTACCTCCCTTGGTACCCCATATTACCCCCCCTAGGTACATAACATAGTAGGTACAACTCCTACAACTGGTCCCAAACCAGTATCATTGATCCCAGATCAATGAAGGTCATCCTAGCATAGGGAGTACGGTAGATACAGTGATGCGTTCATCGGTACTACTATGGTCCCTATCCTGATTTCCCTGCTCATTGATTAGATCAGAGTTACTTCCCATGAGTCCCACACTGCATGGGTTGGATGCCTCAACAGGAGAACTAATCAATCCTGTCCTCACAGGAGAACTTATCATCCTGCTACACAATCACCATGGAGAACACATCATCCAGGCCTCATAGGAGAGCTAATCATCCTGCTATATAATCATCATGGAGAACACATCATCTAGACCTCACAGGAGAACTAATCGTCCTACTACATAATTGTCATGGAGAACACATCATCCAAACCTCACAGGAGAACTAATCATCCTGCTACATAGTTGCCACGGGAGAACTAATCATCCCGGCCCACAGGAGAACTAATCATCGTGTTCATAGTGCACCACCAGGGGAGGGTGAGTCACCTTGTGGTCATATGTTTCTCCAGTAAGTACCCCAAGCCCCCTATAGCTCCCAGAGCTCAATGCATGCAACATGCAAGACCCTTATAAGAAGGTCTCTCAATGACTCCAAGTTGTTTGAGAAAGTCACAGATTTGACCTTTCCCTGGGGCTTTGACAAAATGTCTGTGACCTGTACATCAGTCTCAATGCAATGGAGCCTCCTCGCTCATCGACTTACCATATCCCAGATAAGGCAGTATCTGATGTCTATATGTTAGAGAAATCATCGAATACGGGATTCCTCAATAATCGAATCCCACCTCTAGTTGTCACAAAGAATCACAATGGTATTCATCATGTGTACAAACAACTTACTTAAGAGCTTCTGCAACCATGCAGCTTCACACGAGATCATACTCGTAGCTGTGTATTCGGTCTTGGCGGTGCTTATAGCAATCGATTTCTGCTTCCTACTCATCCATGATATCGAAGCAGAATCTAAAGTGAACCAGCACTAAGAAGTGCTCTAGTGATCCTCCACATTGCTTGCCCACTTAGCATTCGAATAATCATGTAGTTTCATATTTCTGACAGTGTATCTCAATCCATGAGAGATTGTGCCCTGAAGATATCTCAGAAGATTCTTGGCACCAATCCAATGAGGCTCAACCAAATGTGAGCTCACCATGCTAATTGCAAAACATATGTTTGGACGGAAGTTCACCAAGAACATCAACGCGAATGAGTTTATAAAACTCAGAGGCATTTCCAAATCTGGGACGACATCACTACCATATAACTTCTGAAAGTTAATATCCTCAAGGTAGTCACAGGCTTGCAGTTTATCATTCCACATTTAGAATCCAAATCCCTCTTACTTCTGCAAATGAGAGGGTCTGCACCTATTAGAAATAGGTCATCCTCATAAGGTGTCGGTATGAGAGGTATATCATCCATAACCTTTGGGTAATGGTTTGGATCGGTTTCACTCCTAGTGAATCTCAGCTTCATCTGACAGCTATCATTCCTCTCATACTATGCCCGGGGAGCTTTGCTTCAAGCCATAGAGGGCTTTCTCCCACCTGATTATGTGAGATTCCTGATCATCAATCTCAAACCCCTCAAGTTGTTCCAGACCTGTGGACTTGCTACATGAGGGGAATGCTCCCCTTGTAAGATTTTCCTTTGATACATCTCAAACATGTAATTTCATGCTCTTTTTGAATTCAAGCATCCCTGTCATCGTTAACTCATAGACCTTCGGTGTTATGTGTCAAATGGACATGGTCCCCAGTGGACTTATTACAACTTGATACAACCTTGAACTCAAAAAAATCTTTGAAAAGTCTATTTTCAAACACATACCTTTCCATCGATGAGTGCCACCCTGAAACCTTTGACTTCCATTGTTGAAATGGACACCAGGTTCTTCTTGTGATCAGGTACATAAAATAGATTCTGTAAATGAATTGAGTTACCCTCATTCAATTGAGGGATAACATTCCCTACACCCTTTCCAGGATAGGTGGCATCGGCTCCAAGTATAATCCCATGATTGTTTCTATCTCTACCAAATTAGAGAATGCAACCATCCATCCTGTTATCACTGAAAATCCCAATGCCAAAATTTCAGAACCACTCACATTAGTTTGATGCACATTAAGCCTTTTTGTAGTTTCATAGCGCACGATGTTTAGGTAGTTTCGTAGCGCATAATTCATATTTTGCACTGGCTGCGCTACGAAATTGGGAAATGACAGATATTTAAAGCGGATTGATGGAAATACTGCGGGAAACGAGGTTTGTCAAGCTGTTATATGTGGGCCTGTCCTCCATTGAAGGGAGAGGATTATATTCTTTATTGACATCCAGAGATACAGAAGACACCGAAATCTGATAAGCTCCATGAATGGTATCTTGCAATATTGCAGAATGCCACAAAGGAGAACATTGTTATGGAACTCACTAATCTATATGATCAATTTTTTGTGTCCACTGGTGAATGCAAGGCTAAGGTAACTGCAGCTCGCTTGTCATATTTTGTTGGTGATTATTGGCCAGGCGCTGCAAAAGATATGATAATGCAACTTCAACAAGCGAAAGGAAAGACCAAGAAAGCTGCAACCAAAAGAGAATCAGAAGCTGCATCACAAGCTGAGCTTGCAAGAAATACCTCAAAGGATGCTTTATTAATGCAAAAGCTTGGGGAGTCCATATCTCCAATGAAAGAAGACTTTATTATGGTTCGTTTGCAATATGCATGTTCTCATTGTTGTCACTTCATTGTTTCTGGAAAACGTTGGGCTTGCAGCCAATGTAAGAGTTGACAATTATGTGATATTTGTTACGAGGCACAACAAAAGGCTTGATGAAAGGGAGTGGCTTCCTGTCAACAGTAGGGAAAAAGAATTTATTTAATTCTGTTGAAGTCACAGATGTTCTTGCAGATACTAAGGATAAAGATGAAATTGTGGAGAGTGAATTCTTTGATACCCGTCAGGCCTTTCTTAGCTTTTGTCAAGGAAATCACTACCAATATGATACCTTGCCACGTGCCAAGCATTCTTCCATGATGTTTCTTTATCACTTACATAATCCTACAGCACCTGCATTTGTAACCACATGCAATACCTGTCATCATGATATTGAAACAAGGCAAATAAGGCATATTTCTCTGTTTTAAGTTGTCAACTTCCAGGAGGTATTTAGAGCCGCTGAAAGAATGTTTTCGAAAATTGAAAGAGGTTTTTATTCCTAACATACTGAACTAGAAAAACCTCTTTCAGTTTCTTCAAATTGATTATGAGCTGGGAGAAACGAGTGACTAAAGTTGCGCTACGAAACTGCTGTAGGTGCAGTTTTTAATTTCCTGTTTTACACATCTTCTTCAAAGACAGATTCTGGGCAGCTGGAGTAGTGTTTTAAAAAACCAAAAGATGTTTTTGTTAAGTACGGATTGTTTCACAAAAACCTCCTTCAGTTTTTCCAAATACGTCTTCTGTGAGAAATTACGAGCTCTGTCCCAAGATATATTTTTCAGCCAGAACATAGGGGAGTAGTTGGTTCGATTGCAGATTTATGGGTTAAATATGATGCTGAAGTGAAGGAAGTTTTCTCAAATGATAATGCTACTAAAGCTGTTGTTGAAGATACCCTTGATGACGCTGAACATGGTTCTGTTGATGATCATATATTCCTTGGGAAAAAGGAACCTTCTGATTGGAAATCTGCTCTGCCAAGAATCTCAGAAAAGAAGGAAGAAAGGTGTTGTTCTTCGTTTTGGTCATTTTTGTTTAATTTCATTTTTTTTGAAGACATATAAATCTCTGACACCTGTAGAGGAAGTTTAAAGAGTCATAGGTTCAAGCAAAGAATGCCTTAATGCAAATATACTCTGTTTTAGCAAAAAACAGCAGTTTCGTAGCGCGCTACGAAACTGCTTTAGGTGCTGTTTTGTGATGAAAACAATCAGTTTAATGGTGAGATCAGCAAATCTATGAAGGAAACGCCTAAGGAACATAAGGGAGACCATATTAGGCTATCCTAGCCATTCAGAGAATGACAAGTGTGCCTTTTTGTAAAGGTGAAATATTTTGTCTCAAGTTAAAACTTTTAAAAAGGTACTTTATGACCAGTTAGGGTTTGGCAGAAATGGCATACGAGGAGTATTGTTTTGGTTTATACACATGGCCATCAGCAAAGCCTCCAACACATCTGAGATATGGTAAGGCTCATAAAATTTTGGGGTATTAAAGAGCTGGGAACATGTTGCTTAACTTTCGAAGGATGGTGGGAGACAAGGACCGGTAAAACAGGGGTTTATCCTTATGGTTAATGAATCATCAGCGCATTCAGTATCCAAAGCTAACCTTGTTCATTGCATCCGCTTCTCAGTTATCTCAGCCAAACAGAAAAGAGACAGGTGTTCAAGATCAAGAAAGAATCATGCTACGAGGAGGATAGTATTAGAGTTTTAGTTTAATTAGGACTCTATGTAATTACAGTTCAGCACTTATGTATTTAATGAATTAGTTAAACAGTAGATAGGAGTAGTTAATAGCAGTCTTCGAGCTCCCCTCATGCTGGAGGAGGAGGCTCAAGATGGTTAGGAATGTATTCCTATATATAGATCAGACTTGGATGTAATTGGGGTTGGATGTTTTGATAAAGAAGAAGACTATTTTGGTTTATGTATAGCAGAGCTCAGTAATACAAATAACTGTTATTTCTTCTCAGGATTCACAATAGATCTTATTGTTCAAATGTGTGATGGTTATTCTCTTTAGTGTTCTTTTACAGTCTTGTTATTGCATAATCACTCAGAACTCATGTTTCATGCTCTGACTTCCTGTATGCTTGGCAAACTGTGTTTCATATAGGTTATGTTTGAACATTAGATGTAAAGTGCCCTGATTTCTATGAAAGGATAGTGCCATTGTTTACTGAGATTTTAGTGACTCCATAAGCCCAATGGGAACTAATTTGATATTTGTCCAGCCAGCATATTTTCTTCATGTGTCTTATAAGAGTTAGCCATCTTTCCTTGTCATTAATCAATATTCATAATCTGTGAGAGAGCCCTCTCAGACTAAGGAGGCTAAGCCTTAGTCCAAAGCTTGGTTTGAAATAGTTACACATAATCTTGCTGATTGGCAGCCTTCAGTACCTGATTTTGTGATAACATTTTGGTGCGTCTGCCGGGAGCCTGAAGATTATTCTTTCCCGAAATCATGAAGCTGAACTTCTGAAGGTAGCAGGAGCTCAGAAGGTTTTTGAGGCTGCAAATCTACCTTGGCGACTCCATTATTGAAGAATTCGAAAGTCATAGATTCATGGTGATTCCACTGGAATTATGAAGGACCCAGAAGCTACCATTCTTAGTTCAAGGTATGCATGCATAGATTTTTCAGGAATTCATGGTTTCCCAAATCATTTTCCCAAGGATGCATATTTTCTAAGGAATGGTCCAAAATTCAACGGAGAAGATTTGAGTTTAACTTTGAAGCATATATCAGATTTTTGTGAATTTTCACAGCTTCTTAGAGTTAAACATGAGGATGTTTGCATTATGTTATTCTATGATTCACTTCAAGGGAAATGTAAACAATGGATTGAAAGTTTTCCTATCAAATCCATTAAGTCATTTCAGGACTTATGGCTTATGTTTTTGGAGGAATGGATAGATAGGTCAGAGGTGGTGGCAGACTCTCCCTCAGTGGAAGGTTTTAAACAATGGAATAATGATCATAGTAAAGAAGAAACAAATGAATCTTTTTCTTTGTCCTTGTCCTCATATCTAAAATCCTTTGACTGCAAGGCAGAGGATAGGATGAGATTTTTGGATGAATTTGCTGAGGACCTTGAAAAAGAAATTGAAGGTTTAGAAGGACAAATTCAGGCATATAGTTTTCATAATCATGATCATTATTTTCAGCAGCTTTCTATGACAGAACACAAGGAGAGAGTGCCACTTCCTTTCTCTTTCACGTTTAAGGAGCTGTACATTGTTGTTGAAGATCAGTTTGCACAACCTGAAAGTTACAAGAATCATCAAGCTGATCATATATTCTGGGATCCTGTAGCTGATTACATGGAAGAGTTTTACTCTCAAGTTTTTCAGTTTTCCTATAAAGATCAGAGACAATTTCAGTGGCAGCGGTCATCATACTATCATATTGGCTCTGAACTCCGATGCAGTCAAAGAAAACAAATATCAGATAAAACAGAAGATTGGCTACATTGGAAATTTCATATTGATTGAGCAGAAAGAAGTTAAAATTGTTAGGGTAGGTAGGTAGGTAAATGCAAATAAGTTCAAGGTCAACTGAGCATTTTTCAGTAGATGTAGCTTTCTTTCTCCTACAGTCATGCTTGTCAAGCAAATTTCTTTTTGTCATAAATGGATAAGGCACTGGACCTGCGAGTTCTTAGTGTACCACAAGGGCACACTATCCCAAGTGGAGCCACTGTTATCACTGAAAATCCCAATGCCAAAATTTCAGAACCACTCACATTAGTTTGATGCACATTAAGCCTTTTTGTAGTTTCGCAGCGCAAGATGTTCAGGTAGTTTCATAGCGCATAATTCATATTTTGCACTGGCTGCGCTACGAAATTGGGAAATGACAGATATTTAAAGCGGATTGATGGAAATACTGCGGGAAACGAGGTTTGTCAAGCTGTTATATGTGGGCCTGTCCTCCATTGAAGGGAGAGGATTATATTCTTTATTGACATCCAAAGCAAGGAAAATTTTAAGGATGGAAAATTTTCTTGAAGTTTAAAAACATTGGCGAATCTCACTAATCCCTAATATGCAAACTATAAAATGTGTATTGATATATTTGTAAAATTATTCAAATCTATAATGATTTTATATATAGTCTCTATATAATGTTGGCGATTTTTGAGGTAAAATAATTTTATATTCTAAAATTTGGGCGAATCGTCTTTTATAAAAATTGGTAATTGGCGAATCTTTTTTTGGAAAAATCAAGGAAAATTAGCCCACTGGGCGAACATTAGCCCCTAAAATTTTCCATGATCCAAAGATACAGAAGACACCGAAATCTGATAAGCTCCATGAATGGTATCTTGCAATATTGTGGAATGCCACAAAGGAGAACATTGTTATGGAACTCACTAATCTATATGATCAATTTTTTGTGTCCACTGGTGAATGCAAGGCTAAGGTAACTGCAACTCGCTTGTCATATTTTGTTGGTGATTATTGGCCAGGCGCTGCAAAAGATATGATAATGCAACTTCAACAAGCGAAAGGAAAGACCAAGAAAGCTGCAACCAAAAGAGCATCAGAAGCTGCATCACAAGCTGAGCTTGCAAGCAATACCTCAAAGGATGCTTTATTAATGCAAAAACTTGGGGAGTCCATATCTCCAATGAAAGAAGACTTTATTATGGTTCGTTTGCAATATGCATGTTCTCATTGTTGTCACTTCATTGTTTCTGGAAAACGCTGGGCTTGCAGCCAATGTAAGAGTTGACAATTATGTGATATTTGTTACGAGGCACAACAAAAGGCTTGATGAAAGGGAGTGGCTTCCTGTCAACAGTAGGGAAAAAGAATTTATTTAATTCTGTTGAAGTCACAGATGTTCTTGCAGATACTAAGGATAAAGATGAAATTGTGGAGAGTGAATTCTTTGATACCCGTCAGGCCTTTCTTAGCTTTTGTCAAGGAAATCACTACCAATATGATACCTTGCCACGTGCCAAGCATTCTTCCATGATGGGTCTTTATCACTTACATAATCCTACAGCACCTGCATTTGTAACCACATGCAATACCTGTCATCATGATATTGAAACAAGGCAAATAAGGCATATTTCTCTGTTTTAAGTTGTCAACTTCCAGGAGGTATTTAGAGCCGCTGAAAGAATTTTTTCGAAAATTGAAAGAGGTTTTTATTCCTAACATACTGAACTAGAAAAACCTCTTTCAGTTTCTTCAAATTGATTATGAGCTGGGAGAAACGAGTGACTAAAGTTGCGCTACGAAACTGCTGTAGGTGCAGTTTTTAATTTCCTGTTTTACACATCTTCTTCAAAGACAGATTCTAGGCAGCTGGAGTAGTGTTTTAAAAAACCAAAATATGTTTTTGTTAAGTACGGATTGTTTCACAAAAACCTCCTTCAGTTTTTCCAAATACGTCTTCTGTGAGAAATTACGAGCTCTGTCCCAAGATATATTTTTCAGCCAGAACATAGGGGAGTAGTTGGTTCGATTGCAGATTTATGGGTTAAATATGATGCTGAGGTGAAGGAAGTTTTCTCAAATGATAATGCTACTAAAGCTGTTGTTGAAGATACCCTTGATGACGCTGAACATGGTTCTGTTGATGATCATATATTCCTTGGGAAAAAGGAACCTTCTGATTGGAAATCTGCTCTGCCAAGAATCTCAGAAAAGAAGGAAGAAAGGTGTTGTTCTTCGTTTTGGTCATTTTTGTTTAATTTCATTTTTTTTGAAGACATATAAATCTCTGACACCTGTAGAGGAAGTTTAAAGAGTCATAGGTTCAAGCAAAGAATGCCTTAATGCAAATATACTCTGTTTTAGCAAAAAACAGCAGTTTCGTAGCGCGCTACGAAACTGCTGTAGGTGCTGTTTTGTGATGAAAACAATCAGTTTAATGGTGAGATCAGCAAATCTATGAAGGAAACGCCTAAGGAACATAAGGGAGACCATATGAGGCTATCCTAGCCATTCAGAGAATGACAAGTGTGCCTTTTTGTAAAGGTGAAATATTTTGTCTCAAGTTAAAACTTTTAAAAAGGTACTTTATGACCAGTTAGGGTTTGGCAGAAATGGCATACGAGGAGTATTGTTTTGGTTTATACACATGGCCATCAGCAAAGCCTCCAACACATCTGAGATATGGTAAGGCTCATCAAATTTTGGGGTATTAAAGAGCTGGGAACATGTTGCTTAACTTTCGAAGGATGGTGGGAGACAAGGACCGGTAAAACAGGGGTTTATCCTTATGGTTAATGAATCATCAGCGCATTCAGTATCCAATGCTAACCTTGTTCATTGCATCCGCTTCTCAGTTATCTCAGCCAAACAGAAAAGAGACAGGTGTTCAAGATCAAGAAAGAATCATGCTACGAGGAGGATAGTATTAGAGTTTTAGTTTAATTAGGACTCTATGTAATTACAGTTCAGCACTTATGTATTTAATGAATTAGTTAAACAGTAGATAGGAGTAGTTAATAGCGGTCTTCGAGCTCCCCTCATGCTGGAGGAGGAGGCTCAAGATGGTTAGGAATGTATTCCTATATATATAGATCAGACTTGGATGTAATTGGGGTTGGATGTTTTGATAAAGAAGAAGACTATTTTGGTTTATGTATAGCAGAGCTCAGTAATACAAATAACTGTTATTTCTTCTCAGGATTCACAATAGATCTTATTGTTCAAATGTGTGATGGTTATTCTCTTTAGTGTTCTTTTACAGTCTTGTTATTGCATAATCACTCAGAACTCATGTTTCATGCTCTGACTTCCTGTATGCTTGGCAAACTGTGTTTCATATAGGTTATGTTTGAACATTAGATGTAAAGTGCCCTGATTTCTATGAAAGGATAGTGCCATTGTTTACTGAGATTTTAGTGACTCCATAAGCCCAATGGGAACTAATTTGATATTTGTCCAGCCAGCATATTTTCTTCATGTGTCTTATAAGAGTTAGCCATCTTTCCTTGTCATTAATCAATATTCATAATCTGTGAGAGAGCCCTCTCAGACTAAGGAGGCTAAGCCTTAGTCCAAAGCTTGGTTTGAAATAGTTACACATAATCTTGCTGATTGGCAGCCTTCAGTACCTGATTTTGTGATAACACATCCGATGAAGTGCCTTGAAGCACTATAGTCAATAAGCCATATCCCCAAAGAATCTGAAGGAGAGGGCCAATACAAGATAACACTTATGTATCTTATCAGAAACAACATTTGATTCTTCATACCTAGGGTTCCTTGCTTTCTTTGAAGAGCCGACCATTTCCTTGATGACCTGCATTACCTGTCACTCCTTTGATCATTGAAGATGTCCCTGGAATGATTGTTATCTTCATCAAGAGATATGCCTCTGCCATTCAGACACTCCTTCGCATAATGGTCGAACTTATTGCAACTAAGGCATCCACCTTTCCTTCCACCCTTAGATCCAAACTTCCCAATGAAGCGATCTTTAGGTAGGCCATCAGAAACTTCCACTATGCCATTCTGATAATATTCTCTGCTTCGACTTTACCCTCGGTGAATTTGAAGAGGGATGATGAATCCATTGATCCTTTTGTCCTTTCCCAACTGTCTTTGGTGATTTCTCTTACACTCTTTCTTGGGCATTGTCTTCACCTCAGCTATGATACCATGTTAATTTTAGGTATGTTCTATGCTAGAGCAATTTATTTCAATTTTTACAGTTAGCTCATTATCTTTTCTAGATTAGCAATCACATCAACATTAAAGTAAACTGCAGATAGAACATAAATATAAATCGCAGAAGACAAGCCAAGACAAGAGGACACTAGATTTGGTGCTAGCCAGGGACAAACCCCACAATGTGGGGAAACCCTTGATCAATTCTTCTTTTATGTTCTTCAAAGTTCAACAGAGAAAGAGAGAGAGAGAGAGAGAGATAGTACATTTACAATAGAAGTCAACACTTTGAATTATCTAGATAAGAGCATAGATCATCTCTAAGAAGATGATACATGAGATCAGTTGAAGACATGCTGCTTCAACTGATTCTCCAAGGTGACTCCTTCACCTATCGTTGTGCTGCATTTTGTCATCATGCTGCAGCTCACCGCGCTACACCATGCTACACCCATCATAAGTATACTACATTATGTGCCATTGTTGCACCATGTTGCCTTCCTGGCAGTTCCGATTGTTCCTTGCAGTTCCAATAGTTCCAGCAATTCTGGCTTTTCCGGTAGTTCCGGCTTTTCTGACAGTTCGGCTTTTTTGGCAGTTCCAGCTTTTCCGGCTTTTTCGACAGTTCCGGTTTTTCTTGTAGTTCCAGATTTTCCGGCAGTTCCAGCTTTTCTAGAAATTCTGACTTTTTCGACTTTTCTAGCAGTTTCGTCTTTTCCTACTTTTTTGGCTTTTCCGGCAGTTCCAGCTTTTTCGGCAATTCCGGCTTTTTTGGCAGTTCTGAATTTTTCGACAGTTTCGACTTTTCTGGTTTTTCTAACTATTCCAACTTTTTCGGCTTTTTTGGATTTTCTGGCAGTTTCAACTTTCTGATAGTTTCAGCTTTTTTGGCTTTTCTGACAATTCTGACTTTTTCAGTAGTTCTAGCTTTTTCGGCAGTTCCGGCTTTTCTGGCAGTTCCGACTTTTCTGGCTTTTCCGGTAGTTTCGACTTTTCCAGCTTTTTCGACAGTTCCAGCTTTCTAGATCAGTGCAGCATTATCCCTTAAGATCTCTCCTCCTACTAAAACCCAAAGACAAGTAGAGAAAGGAAGAGATCCCAAGTGTGTGTTGAAATGACTTGAAGTCCTCTATATTTATACTAAAATGTAGATGATGAATAGGCATGTCTATTGGGCTTTTGAGCCTACTCAAGTTGTTGGTCGGCTTGATAATAATTCCATAATCAAAATAAATTCATAATTCCATGAATACTTATCGGAATCAGATGATCTTTAGATCAATCCTACACCTGTCGATGAGAGGGATCCAATAAAAATATCAGTTTCCATAAATAAGCTGACCCACATGGAGTTTGGCCCTAGTTGCCAATTTTAACAATATCATTGTAGTACTAACTATATTTGCACCATACTCCTTTGTGTGTCTTGAAACGAAAGGGTGACATAAATCTGAAGTTAGTTATTATGATATGTATGCCAAGATCACAACATCAAAGATACATCAAGTTGTTTTGAGATAATGCCATTTTGAAGACTTGTTGCCTTAGATTAGATGCCCTTATTGGAGTGCCATTGTAACTAAATGCCCTTGACTGAACCATAGCTCTAATACCAATATTGAGAAATGAGGTAGGGAAGAGTTTAAATCAAATTATCTTACATGATAACTTCTTGTATTATGTCTTTACTTATTATCTTTGTTCATCATTATTACAATGTTCAATACATCAAACAAACTATCAAAACAATCACATCAGTGACACAATAGTTAGGCTCCAAGACAGGGCTAAAACCCCTCCTCTTGAGGGGAAAAGCCACACAAATTCTTCTTATAGAGATTCAAATTTACGAATACCAAGATAATGACCCTTGACCTATTTGGCCACTCCAAGACCAAGATACCAATCCTCTTCTTCGTCATTTCTAATATCATCATCACTGCTACAACACCGAGACCATCACTACTGCACCATCGAGATCATAATTGTTGCACCATTGTTGTACCTTCACTAACATCTTCACCATAACAACGAGACATCTGTACTAAGATATATATATATATATATATATATATATATATATATATATATGAGATTTTCACCTAGTTTCACCAAGATCATGACTGTATCTGTACCAAGACCATGATTACATCTATGCTGATATAGAGTGTGTCACTATGGGATTATCAAGATCCTCCTTATCACAAATATGTAGAGATTTCAAGGAGACATGTCCGGGCCTTTTTCTATGGTATCCAAGGTTGCTTTTGTTGTTATGAAACCAACTCACAAAATAGAAGAAAAGGTAGATCAACAACTTCAAAATCAGCCTCTTCGAGGGGGAAACCCCCTTTACATTAAAAAAATGAATAATTCTTGGATGATACAAATGACAAGACCTCCTTTATATATATAGGAGTCTAAGGGGTCACAATATAATCATAGTCGACATAAAAATAATATTGTAAGGGCACAACAATAACAATATTAGGTTTCTGTGGGGCACAATAATAACAATATGGGGAGTATGTGGACACAACAATATAATAAGGGGGTTGCACTAATAAAAATAAAGGTATACACTAGTATTATAGGGACCTAACATCTATGATCAATGTATTGGGAGGCTGATACTATAATCACTGATACTGTGAGGAGGCCGAGACTTCATCTCTGTGGTACCCATAAAAAAAACACAAAGATGCTTATCCAAATTCTCTGCCTTCTGTGGTGACCCTAGCTGCATATAAATAGTGGTTTTCCTCTAAACTTGAGCTGACATGTCATGCTGAATGGATGTGTCTCCATAGGTGAGCCGACAAGACTTCCTTTGATATTGTTTGGAGGCCGACTTCTTCAAGAGGGATTGTGCTCATCTTTGGAGGGCTTCTAGACATTTCTACAGACTTGTATACATTAAACATAGGCTCAAGAATAGCTCTTCATACGTGACATTAATTCTAGACTCTAAATGACAAATCCTATTATTCTAAAATCACTTGCTCATGAAACCCATAAATCAAGTTTATAATAATAATTATTTTCTTTTTATTACATTAGTCATAATTACATGTCATTATGATGACCTAACCTAGTTACACTTTCTTCAACATATATTAGTCCCACAATTTTTTTAATTGTAAGCCTGCCTTGGAGGTAACTCCAGTTTTGTTGAAGGTACACCAAACAGGCCAACCATCTTATTCATAAATTAATCCTTCAACTAGGAAATTTCGGATTTCGAGTTTTTTTGAATGGTGGGCCCAAAGAGTTCCAAAGTTAGGTCATACAAGGACCTATAGAATACATTGTTTCTAGCAAAATGATATTATCATTTGTTTAAAATAATCACAGACTATAGGTAAATTTCAATTAGATTGTACTTAAAAATTAAGAAACTTCTTAAATACCTGGAAGTTTCTCTAATTTCATGGGGAAATGGTCATCATCTACCAAAAATGTAATTGGTAGTGTTCTTGTGCTAGTAACATGGGAAGATCCAGGAAAGATCGCTTCAAAATGTGCAATGGGATCATGCTCTGCATCCATAGCACCTTGTGTAGATCCTGGGATATG
The DNA here is from genome assembly GCA_031772625.1 of Pinus tabuliformis. Classification (NCBI taxonomy): domain Eukaryota; kingdom Viridiplantae; phylum Streptophyta; class Pinopsida; order Pinales; family Pinaceae; genus Pinus; species Pinus tabuliformis. The sequence goes on along the minus strand of CM062811.1, from coordinate 581,262,992 downwards.
TTGTTCACAGAATGAAGATCTTGTCATGTGTTGTTCAAGGGTTGTATCAGATCCAATGACTGGTGCGTCACTCTTAGGTGGAGCAACAACGTTGCTGCCAACGTTGGCCCCCATAGTCACACCATAATGAGGATTGTACTCTGTCAAGAAAACTTGTAAAATAAAGAGTTTTTTTTGTAAAGGATGAGATAATCAAAATCATAAATAAATAAATCAGATAATTAAACAATTTTCTTACCGTGTAGTGATAATTTTGGCCCATCATGGTTTTGATTTGGCCTCTTATCTCTTCTGTTTGTGGAGGAATTAGAATTAAACAATTGAGTTTCTTGTTTAATTTAATTTGAAGCATCCTTATTGTTTAGATTGAATAAAAAAAAACAAAAAAGCCAAAAACAAAAACAAATATAAAAAATGGTAATTTTTTCCCACCATCCACAATTATAAGCATTCAAAGATTTTAATATGGTGAAACTTTTTAGATCAATAAAAGTTTTCATGTTTTACATAAGAGGGAAGTTTATCCGGTTAAATAATTGCTCCTAAATATTATATCTTGAAATTTCATTATGACACTAAAAAAAATTCAAGCAATTCATCCACACATTAATCATCATTATATTAATAGTAAAACCACTACTGACATGTCTAAATTTATATAGAAACTTCATGTTATATCATGGCCAATATAAAAGGTTCTAAGTTTTAAAAAACTTCATTTCATATCATTATATTAATACATGGACCACTCATATTATACAAAGAAGCGTTGAAAGTTATATCAACTTCATTTACTCCTACCAAAGAACATGATTTAATTAATTATATTGATAACAAAAAGTGATGATGACAAAGTCAAATGAAGAGAATTTCAATAAATTTGTTCTTTAAATACAAACTAGAATATTCTTAAAGCAAGGGAATGAGAATGTTGAAGTGAATCTCGTGGTTATATTATTTTACATACAATTACATTAATGTTTACCTACTGCGAGGTCGATGCCCTTTGACCTTGATCAACCTACCACAATATCATAACCATGACATATTAAAATGTTTCCTTAACTTACAAGATGTGTGACAATATATTGTAGTAAATTACAATCATAACACATAATAGACATTGCTTACGAGTTAAGTAAAATAAAATACATACCACCACCATAATAGCAACATTTGTATTAATTCTATTCAAATTGTAATAAATGAGTAACTCTTCCCTTGCAACTATTGATTTTATGGCACATATGAATACAAAATTTCCTTCACACCCCTCGAATATGCAATTGGGTTGCTTATTTGTGGTCGTGGGTTGTGTCCAATTTATAAACCCTACAAGATTACCTGATGCTTTTGGCTTTCCATCAATATACATAGTTGCGCCTTTATTTTGATCATTGTCTTTTAGTTTTATATAATTTAGGACCACAGGACAACATCAATTGAAATGAAATATTCTATTTGGTGACCCCGCTAACTCATTAAGAGAGCATAAAGACCAAGTATCGTCGTACTTTACACAACTGCGTGATTGATCCGCCGCCCTTCTCTCTACATACGTGCAATCAGCCCAAACCCGAAGAGGTACGTTATGCGGGGAAAGCTTTTTCAGGCCCCATTCTCTTTGTTCAAGTCTAAGAGTTAATAAGGAGATGAAGGGTTAACTCTGGGGTGGAAACGAAGTACCATATCTTCATATACTTTTTGTATATTGGACTAGTCATACCCAATTATTGTAGACATAAGAGGGTCTGACATACCCCATCAATTGAGTTAATCCGATGTAACGTACCTTTATGCCATCCAGGAAAATAACCCAAAACCATGTAATGACAATGGGGAAATGCAATATATCCTTTCATTGGTGGAAAAACCAGTGTTTATTTCAAGAGCATCCTTGGGTACCCATAATTTCACTAGATTCTTGTACCTCAAGGGCAACTCGATGTCATCTATGCTCTCATTGTCATAAGAACATGACCCCCTTTCAGCAAGAAAAAATTCCATGCGTCTATGGAATTTTCTTCCAATATTTCCACCTCTAGTTGATATTCACCTACTAGACGATATACCATATGTTGGGTGTGGAGCCTAGTTATCTTCATGATTGTTTAGAGGTTTTTTGTTTTAGCCGCGTTGGATCCCTGTTCCTAATGGAGCGGAAACACTGTCCATTTAATCGTCAAAAGGGGGTCCAAGGGGGAGGGGGGGACACAACCCCCCCACCTGGCTAGGGTTTGGGAGCAATGCCCCGAAGCTAAAAATAAAAGAAAAATTTCCTTGTAAAATATTGTAATTTCGTAGTCAATCTAGGTTGTTCATTAGGTGGATGATCTGACGTTTAGGGTTTTTTTTTCCTAGAAGGAAACCCTCAATTTATATGAGGGAATTGTATTGTGGTTATGTATGATTATTTTGAGCGAGAAAGGAAGAGGGGACTTTGTAAGAGCGAAGAGGAAATTATAGCGAATCTATTGTAGGTTGTATCTCTTCATTTTGCTAGATAATATAAAAGGAAAGGACTGGCTATTTCTCCATGGACGTATCCCAAATTGGGTGAGCCATGTATATATGTGTCTCTCTTGTTTTATGTGTTTTTGTATTCGTGTTTGCGCAATATTTTGTGTATTTCATTGCTCCATTAATTAATTTCTAACAACAAGTATCAGATTTGAAGGTCTATTTGGATAATAAACTTGCAAGAGAGAAGGGTTCCTAGTTAGAGTGGGAGCAATGGCGGAAGTTGGTAGCTTTAGGGTCAATAAATTTAACGACAAAAACTATTAGTTGTGGAAGATGTAGATGGAATATTATCTGTATCAGAAAGATCTGTACCTACCATTGAGCCAAAAAACAAAGGAGCCGATGAGTATGACTGACACATAATGGGGGATTCCTGAAAAAAAGACACTAATAATAATACGCTTGCGTCTGGCAGCGTTGATGGCATTCAAAATTTCAAAGGAAACAAAAACATAAGGTTTAATGATGACATTGGAAAAACTATATGAAAAACCCTCAGCCTCAAGTAAGGTATTTGTTATGAAGCGTCTATTTAATATGAAGATGTCAGAAGGTGGATCTATTGTTGATCATTTAAATGAATTTAACACGATTACCAGTCAACTAAGTTTTGTAGGGGTAAATTTTGTTTATGAAGTTAGGGTTTTGTTTTTTTTGTGCTCATTCCCAAAAAGTTGGATTGGCTTAGTTATGGCTATCAGTAACTTAGTCTGTGGATCTAGTAATTTAAAGTTTGATGATGTTGTTGGTGCTATCCTTAGCGAGGAAATGCGACTAAAAAGCTCAGGTGAGACATCAAGTAATGCTTTGACTACAGAGACTAGGGGAAGAAAAATAAGAGGAAGGAGCCCAACAAATCATAATAAGTCAAGAAAAGGAAAATACAAATCTAGATTAGGGATAGTGTGCTGGAAATGTAGGAAGAAAGAACATCAGAAGAGAGTCTGAAAATCTCAGAAAGGAAAAGAAGGAGATGGACAACAAGAGAAAAATCATGAAGCAAATGTGATATGATGATTTGATTTTGTCATTAGAGAATAATATTGATGTCTGGGTGGTAGGTTTAGGGGCCTCATTCCATGCCACCTGATAGGAAACATTTTCATGTTTATGTTCAAGGGGATTTTGGATATGTTCGTTTGGGTGATGATAAACCCTGTAAAACCATTACAATGGGTAAAGTTTTTATAAATCAATAAAATGGAAACCAATGGCTATTGAAGGAGGTAAGGCATGTTCCATATCTGAAGCAAAATATAATTTCAATAGGGAAATTAGGTGTTGAATATTGTGTAGCTACATTCACAGAAAAACCCGAAAGGTCACTAAAGGAGTCATGGTAAAGGCAAAAGGATAAAAGGTTGATACATTGTATTTATGCAATGTTATTTCTAATTTTGTTAATTATTTAACCTCCATAGGAGCAGATACAACATTGAGGAATCAAAGGCTCAGGCACCTGAATGAGAAAGGGATGCAGATTACCTACCTCAAGAAATTTGTTGCCAGGTTTGAAGCATGTTGATTTGGATTTCTGTGAGAATTATGTTTATGGAAAACATAAGAGAGTGTCATTTATTATGGTTGGGAAGGAAAATAAGAGAGAAAAATTAGAGATTGTGCATACATATGTATGGGGACCAACGTAGGTATCATCTCTTGGTGTCTCTTGCTATTATGTTACTTTTATTGATGATGCAACTATAAAAACCTAGATTATTGTATTCATAGTAAATATGATGTATTTGATACTTTCAAGAAATGGAAAGTTTTGGTTGAGAATGAGACAAGAAAGAAGTTGAAGTGTCTCAGATCATATAATTGAGGTGAATACTATAGCAAATAGTTTGATAACTATTGTTGAGAACATGGAATTCATAAAGAGAAAACAATTCCAGGAACACCACAAGGAAATGGTGTGTTAGAAAGGATGAACAGGACCATCATGGAGCACACAAGGTGCATGATATTGCATGCAAGATTGCCCTTATAATTTTGGGCAGATGTTGTAGATAATGTTGTTCATCTAATAAACAGAGGGCCTTCAAGTTCCTTGGATGGTGGTATTCCAGAGGAGGCATGGATAGATAAAAAGGTAAACTACTCATTTTTAAAGGCTTTCGGTTATAAAGTCTGTGTCCACGTTTATGAAGAAAATAGAACAAAGATTGAGGAAAAATAAATGAAATATACCTTTATTGGATATGGCATTAATGATTTTGGTTATCATTTGTATGATTATTAAAGTCACAAAATAATTAGGAGCAGAGATGTCATATTCAATGAAAAAGGTCTTGTATAAGGATCAAATGTGGGAAAAGAAACAAAAAAGGAAAACAAAGAATATGCAATGCTTGATGATATCACATAAAAAGTAAAGGTGCCTAAAAATCATAATGATCAGCAGTCACAACAACAAAAAGAATCTAAAACACATGAAAGTTGAGTTAGAATATCTACCAGGAAAAGTAGACCCCCTAAAGAATACTCTCCTTCATTATATTATATATTATTGATTGATTCTGGTGAACCGGAAAGATATGAAGAAGCAATGAATATATAAATTAGGAAGAAGTGGGAGCAAGCCATGAAAGAAGAGATGGACTTCTTGATGCATAACGAGACTTGGGACTTAGTCAAGTTGCCTACAGGTAAAATAATATTTCAAAGTAAATGGGTTTATAGGTTGAAGGAAGAAGATGGAGGAAAACAGAGGTATAAGGCTAGAATTGTTGTGAAGGACTTTGCACAAAAGAAATGTATATACTTTGATGAAATTTTTTCTCCTGTTGTTAAAATGAATTCGATCAAAACTATTTTAAGTTGAGTAGAAGCAAAAGATTTGCATCTCGAGTACTTCGATGTAAAGACAACCTTTTCTCCATGGGGATTTGGAGGAAGAAATATATATATGCAACAACCATAAGGGTATGAGGTTAAAGGGAAGGAGAAGTTAGTGTGAAAATTGAAGAAGAAATTGTATGGCTTAAAACATGCTCCAAGGCAATAGTATCTAAAATTTGGCAGGTTATGTCTAAACAATGTTATACTATATGTAACTTTGACCATTGTGTTAATCTTAATAATAAAAACAGATGGCAACTATATTATATTTCTATTGTATGTAGATGGCATGCTTGTTGCAAGGTCTAACATGCAGGAAATAAATGTGCTCAAAATGAAATTGGCAAATTCATTTGCAATGAAGGATTTGGTTGCTACAAAACAAATCCTTGGTATGAAAATAACTAGAGACAGGAAAAACCACAAATTAACATTGTCTTACAGTGAGTACATAGAGAAGCTGTTGGAAAGATTTGATATGTAGAATGAAAAACCAGTTAATACACCTTTCGCTAGCCATTTCAAACTAAGGATATGTGTCCCAATACCTAGGAAAAGATGGATTATATGTGTAAGCTGGATATCAATCAATAGTTGGAATATTAATGTATGCAATGGTCTGCATAAGGCCTGATATTTCACATGAAGTGGGAGTTGTTAGTAGGTATATGGACAATCCATGAAAAGAGCATTGGATGGTAGTGAATTGGATTCTCCGGTATTTGAAAGGTGCCACAAATCAAGAATTATGCTTTGGTGGTTCAAACATGTCTCTATATGGGTATGTTGATGTAGATATGGAAAGTGATAGAGATAACAGGAGGAGCACCACATGGTATGTTTTTACTATAGGTGGAACAATTGTCAGTTGGGTTTCAAAATTGCAAAAACATTGCACTTTCAACAACGAGAGCAGAGTATGTTTCTAGTACAGAGGCTAGTAAAGAAATGATTTGGTTACAGTGTTTTATGGATGAGTTGGACAAGAAGTAGAAGATGGGAAGGATATAAAGTGACACCCAAAGTGTCATTCATCTTGAAAAGAACTCAACACTTCATTCCAAGACTAAACATATACAACTCAAGTACCATTTTATATGGTCAATGTTGGAAGATGGATAGTTGAAGCATTTTCCAACAAGTGAAGCAATGGTGGAGTTGCTATAATCAGTCTCCAAGTGGGATATTGTTGGGTGTGGAGCTTAATTATCTTCCTGATTGTTTAGAGGTTTTTTTATTTCAGATGACTTGGATCCCTGTTCTTAAAAGGGCGACAATGCCACCCATTTAATCATCATCAGGGGGGGTCCAAGGGCGGCGACAATGAACTTATGAGGCTCCCCACCTCCCCCAGGTGGGGATTCAGGAGTAACACCCCTAAAGCTAAAAATGGATGAAAATTTTCCTTGTAAAATATTTTAAATTCTTATTCAGTTTGAGTCATTCATTAGGTGAATGATCTAACGGTAGAAGTTATGTTAATTTAGGGTTTTTTCCCTAGAAGCTAACCCTGGGTTTAGATGAGGGAATTGTATTACAACTGTATATGATTATTCTAAGTGAGAAAGGAAGAGCATATTGTGTGAGAGTGAAGAGGAAATTACAATAGATCTATTGTAGGTTTTATCTCTTCATTTTTCTTGATAATATAAAAGGAAGGGTTGGTTGTTTCTCTGTGGAAATAGCCCGAATTGGGTGAACCAAGTAAATATGTGTCTCTCTTATTTTATACGTTAATATATTTGTGTTTCCACAATATTTTGTGTATTTCGTTGCTCCGTTAATTAATTTCTAACACTGGATGTTTGGTCAATTTCTTCTATCCTACCTGAACTTTTGTCACTCGATGAAGATAGATCTGAAAAAAATTGTTTGGTTGAATGTCTTATAACAATCCATAAAATGAGATAAATTACTAGTGATTTTCATAAGGGATGTTAATAAATGTCTTTATGACACCACAAGAACATTATTATAGTACAAGTGACTTGCAAGGAAGTTCTTTGCATTTACAATATTCAAGTAATATTTAAAAACTTGAGAACTTGAGAACCTATTCATTCTATCTAATGAACTCATTCGATAAATTTAGAACTCAACATAATGTGATAGAATTTAATTTTCCATTACAAAATGAATACCCACATACTTTGATATGTTGAAGAATGTAACTAGTATCAGTCTTCATAGTTGTCATTTCACTCATGTCATGATGTAATTCTTATGTATCTATCAAAATAAGAAAGAAAATATTTTTTTTAAAGCATGGGTTTCATGCTCAAGTCACTTTATCATTAGCTCAAGAATCCATTGAATTCTCCCAGGTTTTTCATGAGTTAGGAGTCCTTGTCATACAGTAAAAGACCATTGCAGACATTTGTATCAAGGAAAGAAAAAATATTTTGAAATTAGAAATGTCTAGAAGGCTCCCAAGACCAAGTCGTCTAGCCAAAAAAAATCGTCCTAGAGAGGTCTAATGGATCCTCTTGGAAAGGATATATAAATATGGATCTTTGGCCTATTGAGAGACACATCAAATACATATCCTTGATTTCGAACTGCAACTAGAGAGGAGTGTGAAGGTCATAGAAAAGTAAAGAGAAGGCTAGAAAAGGAAGAAAGAAGCCCTAGAAGAGTTTGTAAGTCTACAATTTCTCTTCTTCTATTAACACATGCAAATACCCTACGGTTTATAGGGTTTCCTCATGTCCGAAATTGCAGGAGTTGAAGAGATATTGTTTCACTGCCCTTAGAGACTTACTCTTGCATTGAAGATGAAAGATTGTTTGGTTGACATGGTTCTTGGTGATGGGCTTGGTCATGGTTTTGGTCTTGGAAGTCTCTTTCTGAATTGATTCTATAAGAAGAGAAGTTATTTTTGGGTCCACAACATTGCATGGCAGGCCTAGACTTTCCCAGGGTGAGACGTGAAACTTTACGATAGACGACAAAGAGGGTTTTGTCTCTCGTAACTATCAATCTTGAGACCTTGGAGCTGCCTTACTCCTCCACTATTAAGAAAAAAATTTGGGTATCAAATAATTCATGTTATAATATTGAAATGTGCCATCCCTCCTAAGCTTGTAAATTTAAACAATTTTGTTAATCAAAGGGATTTGTTAACAAACACAAGGTTTGTATGGAACCTGGAGGCCCAAAAACTTGTTGATCTTTAAAATGTAATAACTTTTGATCCCCTTGGAATTTTTTAGACTACCATATACCATTGGAAAGGTATTTCTTATGCCTATTCAACTATGCCATTTTTAGAAGCATTTGAGCCAATCTTATAAGGTTAAAATTTCTCCAAATGTATTCTCCATATACCACCTTTGTCAATGACAACATTTTTCCCAACATCCACATCACTTGATGTGCATAAACACATATCCATAAGGCTACTAGTTCTCCAACTCACACATTATCCTCTAGATCATCAAAACCATTCAGATCAATGGCCCTATCACAATTTCATTACATATTTTGATGATCGTTATAGAAACAAATATTCTTGTAATGATTTATTAGAGAATAGGTTTTAACCATACCACTAATTCATAAAGATAAAAAAAGTGTGTAAAATCAATCAAATTACCTTGAAATTCACTTTGATGTATTATACTTAGATGGTGGACTTGTTGACAAAATATGAAATGGAAATGAGGTCAAAAGCATGTGAAAATTGGGAGTTATGAAGTCAAATTTGGGAATACTAGTAATTGGATAATTGTTGAACATTTTTGGCATGGATTAGTGTAACCCTCTCTCTACTCCAATGGAAAAATTTTTAAAGCCCACATGAAAAGAAGGGAATGAATTTGAGGAAGTAACTAAGTATAGACAACTTGTGGGAAGTCTTATCTGTGTTACTACCTCCTAACTAAATATTTCATTCATTGTTGGAATCCTTTCATGGTTTATGCAAAAACCTTGTGAAGGACATTGATATGTTGCAAAAAGAGTTTAAAATACATAAATGGAACTCAAAGGCTTTGGACTTAATTATTCTAAGGTGGATGACTTCAATGTGATTGGATATTCTAATTCATACTTCAATGGGGATAAATAAAATGGAGTGTCACCTTCAGGATATCTCATGTTTCTTGGATCAAAAAATGTCTCTTAGAGATCACACAAATAATCAATTTCGACATATCACACAACAAAGGAAAAATATGTGGTTGTTATAAAGGCAACAAAGGAGATTATGTGGCTTATAAAATACTTGAAGATTTGTAGGAGAAACAGGTGAATTCTACTCTTCTTATGGTTGACAATACTTCTACAATCAAGGTGGCCAAGAAACCCATATTACGTGAGAAAACCAAAGACATCAAGATAAAATACCATTTGATTAAATATCATGTATATGCCAAGACTATTCATTTGAGACATTTTTCCACAAATGAGAAAATTGTTGGGATCTTTACCAAATCACTTGGAAGAAAAAAAAAAAAAATTTAAAATGATGCTTGGACTCAAAAAAACCCATTCAAATTAAGTGGGGAATGTTATATACATAATCCTTTGGATTTTCTTTTGTTGTACATAATTCAAAGGTACGTGAAATGAACATTCTTAAGGAAGAACAGTAATCCCTTGTGGAATGTGAAGAAATTAGTCGCTTCCTTTTTGTATATATGCATGCTTTGAGTTACTGAATATCACAAAAATGTGGACTTATTCCTATTCCCATCATGATTTTCAAATAATACATGGCACATGCATTTCTATATGCCCTAGTGGTTGTAAGGCCTAATTGTCTCATCACTTTCAAAGGAATGACATCAGTTGTTGCTCCTAAATCTAGCATATAGTTGTGTAGCAATATATTATTGATTAGTAGGAATACATGAAAAGGGTTATGACTTCCATTTTTCTTCCCTTGATTCATCGTTTATGACACTACAGGAGCATCCTCAAAAGGAGGGTCATCTACTTCATCAAATATTAAGAACTTCTTGACCTTCTCTCTTTATTTGAGATTTGCATAACTTCCACAAATGGGATAGACACAATATATTTTCCAAGTGTTGTAGTAAACCAACATTCATTTCATACACTCTTTCTATAGGTATGGTTGAATGTTGGACATCTACTAAGGACATCAATTTGTTGTTTTGGTTGATTACTCTTAAAAATTATTTGAAGTGGGTGTGAAGAGTTGGTCTCTTCCTAGGTTGGCTTACATTTCCTTTGGTATGTGATCCATCCCTTTCCCTAATTCATATTTTTATCTCTTCTTGGTAAGGCTTTGGGGTAAGGGATTTAACAATAGAATATGTAGCAATACTCTTTACCTTGATTTGTTTCATTTTCACCATAAACACGTTGTATGTTGTTGTTCATTTTAAACCTGTGAATTGAAACAATGCATAAAGATTCTTAAGAAAAATAGAAAAAACAATCAATGACACACAAAATACATAGATATTTACTCTGGAAACCATTAACCAAGAAAACCAATAAACCTTAGATATGCACTTCTCTCTTCTTATTATATTAACTTCACCATTCACAATACAATATATAGACATTCCAAGGCATCCAAACCCTATTTTTTTCTCATATTAGATTACAACCCTAATTTTTAACCAAACCTAAATTCCAATCAATAAAAAATAATTAGCCAAAAGATATTAAAAACAACCCAAAGAATTTCCTTGGGAGCTTTGTCCCCAAAACGTCAAACAAGGGAGCCCTAGATCAAATCCCTAACATATACATTTAATGCATGGTGATAACCATGCAAATAATATAGCACATGTAAATAACATATCCATGCAACACATTCCCAACCATTCTAACATCATTCGCAATGTCCAACCAGTCAACTACATAGTTGTTTACATCATTCCCACCTAACTCCTCTCTGTTTTTTTCTCTTTCATAAAGGAAAGTATCTTTATCATGAGGTTGCTCACATGGGTTGGGCCAATGTAATGTCTCATGATTCATTGCATTGTTATTGTTGAGGGGCATTGGAACTCTTTGGTTTTAGTTAAAATTTGGATTCTAAGGAGGTCTTAGCCTCTCCCATCTACCATTGTGATTAGGTAGATACCTATTGGGTTATGTCTACCTCTCTAGCTCAACAAGATTATTCTATAACATGTTGTTCTATTGCATAAAGTTGGCTTCCATGTGCTTTAAGGCTTTGGTTATGGTTTTCAACCAGTCATGAGTTAGGTCAGCAATATTTACTACCACATTCTTAGGATCACTTCAAACTACATGAGCTCTAGATGATATTTGTTCATTTTCCCTATCCACTACATGATTCTCTAGTAGTCTAAGTCAATTGATCAGATGGATAATTCATCCTTCAGATCTGCTATTTCTTAGTCGGTTTCTATTACTAGAGTTTCCAGAGGACATGATACAACTGATAGGTTGATTATTGTGAAATTTATTTTCAAATTAAGGCTACAAAACAATTGATAATTGACTTGACTCCAAGCATACTCTATGATAATACCTAAGTTGTGACTTGGTGGAAGCGTTGTAGTGTGAAGTGACAATTGTGTGGAGCTACATATATGCATGGTGGAGATGAGAATTTATTAAAGCTAGGGTTGGAAGTGAATATAAACTTGACCTAGGGAAAGATGGGTTCTTTGATGGATGATAAGTTTATACAGATGAGTGTATCTAGAGCTTTGTTTGTGGTTATTTTTTTATTTGCTAACCATGTTGGCATTATGATGCATGTGTTGTACTTGATGGCAAACAACTCATAGAAGATCAACTCACTTATATATATCTAGATGAATCTACGGAAGAGATATCAGATGACAATTCTCAGTATGACAAGTCCAAAGGGGGAGATTGTTGGCATTATGAGACAAGTGTTGTCCTTGATGGAAAATCACACAAATGATGAATTATAGTGCAGCAAATTTATTTGATAAATTATAGTGCAACAAAGTTTCCTTCATGTAGAAAAAATTTCATGCACTTTTATGCAGAGAAAAGTTTATTCCATGTAGAGAAAAGTTCACGCACTTTTATGCAGAGAAAAGTTTATTCCATGTAGAGAAACGTTCACGCACTTTTATGCAGAGAAAAGTTTATTCCATGTAGAGAAAATTTCACGCACTTTTATGCAGAGAAAATTTTATTTCATGTAGAGAAAAGTTCACGAACTTTTATGCAGAGAAGAGTTTATTTCATGTAGAGAAATGTTCACGCACTTTTATGCAGAGAAAAGTTTATTTCATGTAGAGAAAACTTCACGCACTTTTATGCAGAGAAGAGTTTATTTCATGTAGAGAAATGTTCACGCACTTTTATGCAGAGAAAAGTTTACGCACTTTCATGCAAGAGAAAAGCTCACGCACTTTCATGGTTGGTTCATGGTATTAGTCCGACAGTTTTTGATCCTATGGTTTTGGTCCATGGTATTGCATCCAAAAGTGTTGATCTCACGCACTTTCATGGTTGGTTCATGGTATTAGTCCAACAGTTTTTTTGATCCTATGGTTTTGGACCGTGGTATTGAGAAAGGACTAAGGCTATAAAAGAGGAAGGAGATCATTTGGCAAAGCATCATCTGAATTATTGAATATCTAGATCTGGAATACTGTGATTGGGTTATGGTGCAGATCTGGATCTGAGCTAAAGATGGATCTCACTGGTTGATGGAGAACAAGATCTAAGGATAGATCGGGATCAAATGGTTTGAAATGAACTATCTCTATATAGTTGATTATGCTTATTCTAGATCTGTATACTGACGCTTGTAATGATTTGAACTGGGTATAACTTAAGTTTGAAATCGCTGCAAGTCATGATTGAATATTTATAGATTTGTACGCGGGTTGGCTTTGGTGAAAGCACGTATGTACGCAGGTTTGGTTCATTGTAGTAGCATATACCATTTAAGATATGATGTTTAAAGTTATAGGTGGTTCAGGTTGTTGATGTGTTATGATGACTGTTTAATGGTGTTAGTATTCTACATATTCAGTTTGATTGATTGTGTTGATGGATGAGATCTAGTAATAGATCTAATGGACTAGATCGGGTTGCTAACACTCATATTATCCTGGTATATGTATTGATCTGGTGATTGGGTGATTCAGAAGATTGATTGATTATGTGCTTCAATGATATTTATGGGTCCAGTATGAAAATTGGATGAAACGTGGCCTTTCAGATTATGTGTTGTGCTTCAGGTGTATCCAGTCTGAAAATGTATGAAACGTGGTACCCGGAGGAGAGAAGATTGTAGGCCGGCGCCTACGTACTAGTATCTTAGCTAGTACAAGAGCTACAGGGGTGGTAGCTCCCTTCCAGTAGCAGTTGAAAACTTTGGAGCATTGTAGCATTTAGCAGCCTGCGTACTAGTAAATGGATCGGCTAGTACAAGAACTATGGGGGTTGTAGCTCTCTGCAGGTAAAAGCCTGCATACTGGTATAAGACTGCACCGGTACAGAAATATTGTAAAATGATTTTCTTATTAAGAAGAAGATTGAGATGACTTGCAGCAGGTGGTTTTCTCCCATATTGGGTTTCCACCTTATATCATGGTGTTCATGTGTGTGGCTTATGTGTGATGATTTGTTCTATTTTACTGCACCTGTTTACTGTTAATATGGTTGATAATGTTCTAATGCACTCATTAAGGATCAACTAACTGAATCATAAGAAGTTGTGGAAGTAGCATATATGAATCTGAATATGGAAATGAAAAAGTTTTATTGATGTGATAACACTGATTCACCCCCCCCCCTCTCAGTATTATTTCCAACAATTGGTATCAGAGCAGGTCCTTTGGTAGAAGCTTGATCGCTTGAAGGAGATCCGTGGAACAATGGGAAAGAAGCTTAAGAAGAAAGCTCATAAGAAGAAGAAGACATCTCAGAAGAACTATGACAGTGGGAGAATCGATTGGGGATTAGGTATATGAAGCTCTTCATATTCAGATTCAGATTCGGAATCATTTCAGAATGAAGATGAACTATCATGTATGAATTTGCTATCCTCTGATGTTCCAGCTATCTATCCATTTGGAAAAGATGGAAGTGATAACGAAACAACTGAATGTGCTCTTATGGGTGAGGAAGAAGGATATCAAATAGAAGCAGAATTTAACAGGCTGACAAACAAAATTAGTGAACAAGAAAGACTTCTGAACATAAAGAGTGGTGCCCTCAAAGAAGCTATTACTAGACAAAAGGCTCAACGAGAGTTATTCAAGGAGAAATATCAAAAGTTGCAGGTTGAAGCAACATCTCTAAGAAATGAAGTCAATGAAAAGAACACAACCATCAAGAAACTCAGAGATAGATCCAGTTACTATGAAAGTCTTGAAGCCACGATCCACTCTCTAAAGGAAGATCTTGAAGAATCAAAGAAGCAGAATAAAGATCTAGTCCAAGATATTGAAAAACACGGAAACAAAGTTATCAGCTTAAAATCTCAGCTAGAATGTGCCTTCAAAATTCGTCAAATGCAACAGGATCTGAATGAAGAACAAGAAAAGGAGATTCTCAAGCTAAAGCATCAGTTGGAAGAAGAAAGGAAAGCTGAAGAAGACATGAAGAAGAAATATCTAGAAAAAGAAGAACAACTTCAGGTTGAGGTAAATATCTTGAAAAGTAAATTAGAAGAAAAGGATAAGCTCTTACGTTTTCAAGATAGTACTAAAGTCTTGGATGATATTCTTAATAGTCAAAGATCTCTTGCTATCAAAACTGGTCTTGGCTTTCATGAATCTGTTGAAGGTGAATCTAGTTCACAAGGTGAGGCAAGGAACTCTAAAGAGAAATCTAAAATGATCAACAAGGAGATAAGAGAAATGAAAGGTCAATCTCATCATCAACCAAGGAAAGAAATTCTTCAAAGAAAATCTTTTACTCTTCCTATGAATAATGTTGAATGTTATGTATGTCATAACCTTGGACATGTTGCAGCTAGATGTAGAAGAAGATGGGTTCAAGATCATCAAACAAACAGATCATCTCAGTCAAGGTACTTTAATGGATATTGCTTTGCTTGCAATATGTTTGGTCACAAAGATGTTGATTGCCACAAAAGGAATATGAAACATGTAAGATGTTATGCATGTAACAAGCTTGGACATATAGCAAAGGAATGCAGGAACAAAGCACGGACATCACACCAAAAGGAGAAAACATCATCACACTTGAAGATATGGAAGAAAAAGGAAGTTCAGTCAGAAAGTGGCGGCACAACACATTATACAGACATAACAGAGGGAGCTGGAAGTGTACAACTTCAATCTCCTACACAAGCTTGATAAAGGGAAGTTGCATATATACGCGAATTTGTAACTGCACAGTCGCGTATATGATTGTTTGAAGAAAGGCAGTAGGGACAGATTCAAGAAAAGGATCAGTTTTGCTCTAATTGATAATGGTTGCATTTTGCTAATGATGTGTGGATATGATGGTTAGAAGTATTTTGGTTCTAACTTGATATTGCTGATGTCTTGATACTTCTTAATATGCATGATCAGATCTGACAGATGGCACAGGTTTAGGGGGAGCATATGCTCTTAATGCATTGTTGGCATTATGGTTAATAGTCCTTGGTGATGATGCTTATATGGATAAATGATTCATCTTGCTATGATATGGTTATGAGTTGTTCAGATGATTCTTGGGGCTACATAGTTGATATTTAGATCAGATTTGTGGTTGATTCTCTAATGGTGCTTACATGGTGATCTTCATAAGGATAAGGAGAAGTACATAGCTTGAATTCACATCTTCTTTACTTGATGATGAGTCACTCATATGCTATTGTCGTCATATGCATAAAGATCATATATTACAGTTATGATGCAGGATTCCTATTGTTCTTGGCACATATATGGATGAGGATTGTTGGCTGGATACATGGATGATTATTCAATGTTGCATTGTTGGAGACATGATGATGATGAGTTATTACCTATATGATGATAGGTTGTTATATTCACAATTGATGATACTTGGTTCATGCAGATCTGGATGGCTATGGTGTTTCTCTCATATGATAGAATGTGAATGTTTCTATATATATAGAATTCTCTTAGCTGATACAGGCATACCTTGATGATTCATGCACTAATACAAGTTGCTGGTCTAGTTGCTGTTGATAGATACTATGGAGCAGACCATACAGTGTCGTTGCTGATGTTTATCATGATCTTATTTAGGTGTTTGGTCTCTATATAAATGTCATGTATATCATTCGATGTAAAGGTCATATCAAGACTCATGATGTAATAGTGTGTCTCTATCTTTTGTAGTCATTTGTTGAGATCTCTTCAGGTCATGTAACGACCTATGTTGGTTTCCCCACTATGCTTGGGATGAATGATGTTATTCTCTTATGTTATCTGTAAACTTTGGGTATATCACCATTGTGATGGGAGAGAGATGTATGTATGAGTCTTTGGTGATAGGAAGGTCATTTATGATGTATAGAGTCATGTACTTCTTGTAGAACATCTTTTTGCAGACCTTGCTTAACAGTCAGGGGGAGCATGAACAAGCATATTTCAGCAGAGCAGAGATTTCAGCATGTTCTCAGAAAAAGCATGGACAGATTGGTGCACCATGGCATATACAAAGGGGGAGCTCATACAGAGATTTCAACAGGTACTCAGGGGGAGTATGAACAGCGGAATGCCTTTCTAGGAAAGAGAATATCTTGGTTCGCCCTTTGCCCTTGAAGTCAAAGGGGGAGAGTGATTTGGTATTGTTGCCATCAAGTCCAAAGGGGGAGATTGTTGGCATTATGATGCATGTGTTGTACTTGATGGCAAACAACTCATAGAATATCAACTCACTTATATATATCTAGATGAATCTACGGAAGAGATATCAGATGACAATTCTCAGTATGACAAGTCCAAAGGGGGAGATTGTTGGCATTATGAGACAAGTGTTGTCCTTGATGGCAAATCACACAAATGATAAATTATAGTGCAGCAAATTTATTTGATAAATTATAGTGCAACAAAGTTTCCTTCATGTAGAGAAACGTTCACGCACTTTTATGCAGAGAAAAGTTTATTCCATGTAGAGAAAAGTTCACGCACTTTTATGCAGAGAAAAGTTCACGCACTTTTATGCAGAGAAAAGTTTATTCCATGTAGAGAAAAGTTCACGCACTTTTATGCAGAGAAAAGTTTATTTCATGTAGAGAAAAGTTCACGCACTTTTATGCAGAGAAGAGTTTATTTCATGTAGAGAAATGTTCACGCACTTTTATGCAGAGAAAAGTTTATTTCATGTAGAGAAAAGTTCACGCACTTTTATGCAGAGAAGAGTTTATTTCATGTAGAGAAACGTTCACACACTTTTATGCAGAGAAAAGTTTAGAGAAAAGTTTACGCACTTTCATGCAAGAGAAAAGCTCACGCACTTTCATGGTTGGTTCATGGTATTAGTCCGACAGCTTTTGATCCTATGGTTTTGGTCCGTGGTATTGCATCCAAAAGTGTTGATCTCACGCACATTCATGGTTGGTTCATGGTATTGGTCCAACAGTTTTTTTGATCCTATGGTTTTGGACCGTGGTATTGAGAAAGGACTAAGGCTATAAAAGAGGAAGGAGATCATTTGGCAAAGCATCATCTGAATAATTGAATATCTAGATCTGGAATACTGTGATTGGGTTATGGTGCAGATATGGATCTGAGCTAAAGAGGGATCTCACCGGTTGATGGAGAACAAGATCTAAGGATAGATCGGGATCAAATGGTTTGAAATGAACTATCTCTATATAGTTGATTATGCTTATTCTAGATCTGTATATTGACGCTTGTAATGATCTGAACTGGGTATAACTTAAGTTTGAAATCGCTGCAAGTCATGATTGAATATTTATAGATCTGTATGTGGGTTGGCTTTGGTGAAAGCACGTATGTACGCAGGTTTGGTTCATTGTAGTAGCATATACCATTTGAGCTATGATGTTTAAAGTTACAGGTGGTTCAGGTTGTTGATGTGTTTTGATGACTGTTTAATGGTGTTAGTATTCTACATATTCAGTTTGATTGATTGTGTTGATGGATGAGATCTAGTAATAGATCTAATGGACTAGATCGGGTTGCTAACACTCATATTATCCTGGTATATGTATTGATCTGGTGATTGGGTGATTCAGAAGATTGATTGATTATGTGCTTCAATGATATTTATGGGTCCAGTATGAAAATTGGATGAAACGTGGCCTTTCAGATTGTGTGTTGTGCTTCAGGTGTATCCAGTCTGAAAATGTATGAAACGTGGTACCCAGAGGAGAGAATATTGTAGGCCGGCGCCTACGTACTAGTATCTTAGCTAGTACAAGAGCTACGGGGGTGGTAGCTCCCTTCCAGTAGCAGTTGAAAACTTTGGAGCATTGTAGCAGGTAGCAGCCTGCGTACTAGTAAATGGATCGGCTAGTACAAGAACTATGGGGGTTGTAGCTCTCTGCAGGTAAAAGCCTGCGTACCGGTATAAGACTGCACCGGTACAGAAATATTGTAAAAGGATTGTCTTATTAAGAAGAAGATTGAGATGACTTGCAGCAGGTGGTTTTCTCCCACATTGGGTTTCCACCTTATATCATGGTGTTCATGTGTGTGGCTTATGTGTGATGATTTGTTCTATTTTACTGCACCTATTTACTGTTAATATGGTTGATAATGTTCTAATGCACTCATTAAGGATCAACTAACTGAATCATAAGAAGTTGTGGAAGTAGCATATATGAATCTGAATATGGAAATGAAAAAGTTTTATTGATGTGATAATACTGATTCACCCCCCCCCTCTCAGTATTATTTCCAACAAACCAAAATGGCATGACAGTTCAATGAACCTTTTTGTTGTCTGTTTGAAGAAGGAATTAATGAAAATGATATCCAATCAGGGAGGAAGATGTTAAAGGAACCTATTGAATAAAGAAGAAAGATTAAGGTTTGTTCCTTATCAAGGATCTATGAAGCTATAGAAGGGTCGAATGAAGGGCTTTAAAGGTAGCCGTAGAGATTAGTAACTAGGGGGGCGATTTAGAAAAAAAATGGGCAATTTAAACTTACAAAAGACATTGTGGGGTTCCATTGTCTCTCCTTGGATGTGTTTGTGGGGTTGAATTTGTATTCTATGCAACTAATTGTCTGTTGGTCTATGTTCTCTTTCTCTACTCTACCTCAAGTCCTTGTGATATCAACCTAGGCACTCTCTCTTACTTTGTGCTTCTACCCTTGTTTTTTTCCCTTTTTTTAGTAGTGGTGCTCTACATTTTCTCCTAGTATTGTTTCTTCAACTCTTTCCTTTGTCAATGATGGTGGAACTAGATCAAGTGCATATGCCCCCGCAATTGGTTTTGAAATGCCATTGTAGTGATCAGCGCATGCATCTCGATGGTAGAGGCGGGTGAGGCGCACACCGTAGGTAACATGCCAATCACAATTTTGGTTTTGTTATATTGAGTCAAATTAGGGTCAAGTTTTTATATATCTATTGAGTTTTAATTGTTCTTTATTTTGTTTTTTTATTTTTGTATTTTTTTAATTTTTATTTTTTATAAAATATTATTTTTTTATATATTATAATACATATTAATATATCATGATATATGTTAACTCTAGATATGTGTGGAGGAAATAACAAAAACATAGAGTGATAAAGGTGGAGATATAGAGGGAGTGACAAGGGAGAGATGGAGATAAAGTGAAGGAGAGGGGAGAGAAGGAATGAAGAGAGAGAGAGAGAGAGAGAGAGAGAGAGAGAGAGAGAGAGAGAGAGAGAGAGAGAGAGAGGCAGAGGGAGGTGGGATAGAAATGGAGAGATAGAAAGGAAGAGAGATAATGAGAGAGGGAGGGTGAGAAAGTGTTGAGAAATGTAACTAGTATCGATCTTCATAACTGTACATTAGTCATCATATAATGTATTTGTCAAAAAGAAAGAAAAGAAAATTTATTATAAAATAAAATCATTATTAAGCATGTGTTTCATGCTTTATTTATTTTATTTCTAGGTCAAAGCACCCATTGAGTGATTCTATGGTTTCTGTTATGAGTCATAATCATTTTCATTATGATCTAGACCCTTCTTGGGCTTTGTACATCAAGAAATGAATTTATAATTGAGTCAAAATTCTTAGTATAGCCTCCTCCACCAAATCGGCCTACCCACTATTTATTTCGGCCTTGTTAAAGATGATTCGACCTCCAAAAAGACTATATATAAAAGAGCATTGAACCTATTGTGAAGACATTTGTCCATCTATTTGATCTGCAGTTTCTAAGCAACATAAGGAGTGTGAAAGAAGCTAGAAATGGAGGTATTATACTTGTAAGAAAGAATGAGTCCAAGCAAAGAAGAGAGAGACCATAATTCTTCTCCTTACTACCACATGTGCAAATAATTTTGAAGGTAAAGTGTGAAGGTGTAGGGCTGAGGGTGCAGAACAAGATTTCAGTGTTGTAGAGAGGGCCAATACCCTTGTTGAATTACCTTGAAGAGCTAACTTGATTTGAGAAGTTTATCTTTACTTGATTTTGGAAGTTTGACTTGACTTCATGGGAGGTTATATTGGTCGATGGAGGAAATTATTTTTCTTGGTCTAAGGGTCTAGGTTGTCTCATTTGATTTGGCTCTTAAGGAATATAAGAGAATTTTGGGATTTCCCTTTGAAGAGGGGATTTTCCCTGGCTAAGATCCTACATCCCGTGTCCTTGATATTCATGTTTTAGTAATTTCTTGATGATAAGAAGATAAAAAGAAGACATAAAAAAATTAAATAAGAGCTAAAATAAGATAACAAAATATCACAAGTAATTATCAAGATAAGAAAATATTTCTGCCTTTATGATTTTCCAATAGAAAGAGATGGAGTTGGAGTGGGGAGAGGGTCGAGAATAAAGACATAGAGAAAGAATGGTGGGGAGAGAGAGAGAGAGAGAGATAAGGAAGATGGAGAGAGAGGGAGAGAGATCAGGAGGGAAGAGAGATAGAAGGGGGAGAGAGAGAGAGAAGGGTGAGAGAGAGAGGGAGAGGGAGAGGAAGAGACAATTTTTGTGCCTTGCATTGTGCCAATGGTACCTCAAGTTAATGTGATAGTATCCTCCCTTTCGATAATATCTTCCTCCATTGCTTCAATATTATTGTCATCGATAGTTTCGATCCCATGCCCTCACTCTGGTACTAACATTATTAAAAATTTAAATGCTTGTAACAACATAGTTAATGGTCTTGGTTCTATTCCATCACTCCAATACAAACATTATTGACCATGTTAGTTCCTTGCATTGTGTAAATCCTTAGGTTGATGCATGTGATAATGTTTTTCCTCACTCCAATATTAACATCATTTATAGTTTTAGTACCATTCCTTGATTCCAATGATAACATCATCCACAAATTTAGTGCCATGCTTTTGGTGTCCACTCTCACCTGTGGACATATTGAATAATTCCACAAGATGTCATACATGTATAAAAATTATGACTCAAGAAAAAAATAACTATGAACTAAAATATGCTTATGAGGCATTCTTGAGGTTAATGTGATAACATCCTTCATTATTGAGTATCACTCTAAGTTGTAAATATACTTGACAATTTTTATGCCATACTTTATATGACAACTCTATATAGTGTCAAGATAAGCTAATGCCATACCTTGTGTGCCACCCACTTTTAATGTGTTATACCATGTGTTCCCACTCTAACATGTAAATAAAAACTAATGTTATACCTCATATTTATTTTCACACGAGAGGGAAAAAGAAAAACAAAATTGATGCCATGCCTTGTGTGAGCTTTCAAACTAGTGAATATCCACTATTATTACATTGTGCAAGTCAAAGAAAAATATTTTTTAGTTAAGTTATCAATATTGTAAATGGAAATGTGCATACATGCACATTTTGCCTCATTTGAACCTCATTTTTAGTGCTTAGGTGTTATTACTAAACTATATAGTGGAACAATATCCCTATTCATAGGGGTTAATGTATTAGTGTTCACATGTTTTTATTATACTCGCTAAAGGCGGTTATATTGTATCAGTTAGGGTCAAAATGCTTTGACTCCTAATTAATTTGCAATTTTTTGAAAACTATTTGCAAAGTTTATTAAAGTTTTAGAAAAAATAAATTTTGGAAATTTAAAATTAAATTTTGAGTTTTTTAAATTTAAATTTCTATTTTTTATTGCTAGATATAGCTAATTAAACTAATTATATGGGCTTTAAAATCATAAAAATTATTTAAAAAACTAAAAAAATAACCCAAAAAATTATTCCTATCAAAGTCAAGTATCCTCATAAATTAATTATCTGATTAAAAAAAAAAAAAAAAAAAAATATAAGACCTACGCACAAATGTGCAAGGTCTATCATCTTATTTGTTTATAGTTCGAACGTCATCATAAATACCCTATTTGTACTTTCAGTTGTTTTCGTTCTTTTTTCATGTGACGGGTCACGGGAAAACAATTTGGAATATGCATTGAGCACATCTCCCTGTGTCAAGCGTGAGCCTTGTATATTTCCATATATTGCTTGACACGGTGGAATTAAATACAAATGTTGTCATGTGCCTAACACACTAGTAATATAATGATGTGCCTAATTAATTATAATATAATATTCATGTTAGTTTTTCTTACAATTTATTTCAAATATGTGAAAATATTAAAAAGTTATTATACATGGTACATAGACTTTGGTCTGGATTTTAGTTTTTTTTTTTATTTTCCACTTTTCTGTTATGATTCACTAATTGTAAAAAATATAGTTATATAATTTGTGTTTCAAATTCAAAAATTTTAAACTTAATTAAAACATTAAAAGTTAATTGTAAAATAATTTATATTTCATTATTGTAATAATAATAATCCCTATTCATTTTTTTTAAACCATAAATACTATTCTTGATTGGGGTGCGAAGCAGTTGGAGATCTGTTTTTGGATCATCGAAATGATTGAGGGATTAAATTAGTGAGACAATGGGCGATCTCTTCCACACTCTCACACGCTCTCCCATCTTGATGTTGTGAAGGGTTGTATATCTTTGCGGATCCACAACGTGAAGTTAGGAAAACCACTACGCTTACAGGTGGTGGGAGTGGAGGTCTATTTAAGAATGTATGTCCGTCTATTGAATTAGTCTCACGTGTATCTTAAGGAGCCTAAGGTAATTGTTTGTTGGCTCGTGGTGCTTGAAATGCAGAGAGAACACTCAGTTGCAGTGTGTCTCTGCTCGAGGTTGGCGCACATAGTCTGGTATGTTTTCATGCTTATCCTATATCCTGGGTTGGGGGCTGCAATTTGTGATTCGCCTCACGTTTGGAGGGGAAAAGGAACAATGGTTAATTTGGAAGTTTTTGTGACTAAAAGTTCTGGATTTCTCGACTATGTTATGTCGATATCTATCTATTTTGGCAATATACTATCCCATATGGACATGATTACCGGTTTCCAGATTTTTTTTATAATGTTTCCTATACATGTTGATTACGTGATTTTCCATTCTATGCTAGCATTGCACTAGAAAACCCCGAAGAGAGTAAGGGTTCATATTTTTTTGTCAGGGTCGAGTCTATGGACTCTGGTCTCAGGGGTGCATGGGGGCCGTTGTTCTCATTCAAATGGTGCCTCACACTCCGGGAGGGTTCTTGTTTGTCTCTATGTATTGGCTCAGGCGATGGATTTATGGTTTGGTGCAGTGTCATCTGGCACTATCTCTGTTCTTATGCCCTTCTTTTAAGTTTATGGTTGATTTTCGGGTGGTCTTTTGTATTGTTGTTACTCCAGTTCTGCCTAAGTCACTTCTCCTTCTGGCTTCTGCACAGTGGGCTAGCTCTTGAGCGTGGGAAGGTGAGAGAAGTCTAACGAAGGGTGGTCTAGTTTTCCTCATTATGGCAAAGACTCCTCCTCGTGGTGGTGCCTTTGGTCGCGGAGGCTGTGGTCACAAGAATCAAGGTGGAAAGGGAAAGGAAACATGCTTTACTTCTGGAAAGACTTCGCGCCAACGAGGCAAGAAAATATATGTTGATATCTTACAAAATATGGTCCATGCCTACTTCATAGGGACCTCAACCTAGATGAAGTAGTTGATTTCGACTTGAGAGGTAGAGTTAAACCTGAAAGTTTAGATCGAGCCACCAATAGAGGATTGGAGTGATTTGATCCTTGACCCTGGTTATACATGTGACCGCCTCACTTTGTCTAAATAGTGTTTCCAACTCTTCTAGCTTAATATGAAATGTATTTTGGCTAAAGAAATGGCTTCTTCCCTCAACATAGCTATAAATATGGATTCAAATCCGGGTCTCGGAGACATTCAGAAAGAGCTCCAACTAATTATACTTTAGTTGCAGCACTACAATGCTCACCTTGGCCGCATAGAACGTCATATTCCATGTCAACCCCAATTTGAACTGCCAAGTTCAAGTGCAAAAGCTTCGACATAAATGCATCAGGATCTTCTGTGGACATTCCATAAAAGTTTGGCAATACAGAAGGTGGAATATTTTTCATTTTTACTTCTTCTCCTAATATTGCACTTGTGTCTACTATTGGAAAACCAAAAGTAGTTTCTTGATCATTTCCATCTTCTTGTCTTTTCCGATCGTTTTCTAGCTTCCTATCATTTTCTTGTTTTGCCTCCTCTTCTCTTTTTCTTCTCCATTCTCTTTGTTGTCTTTCATATTCAGCCCTTTGTTGTTCAGGAGTGAAAATAACGGATCCATGTCCCTCTTCTTCCATTGATTGATTTGTTTCAATTTCAAGTGGAATTTCAGGTTGTTGGAAGATAGGAGGATTTATGGATGGAAAGACAGGTTGTTTTCCTTTAATAATTTCTTTTTGTTTTCCGGAAGTGGAGAATTGTTTTTTTTTTGCTTCCCAAGCTAACAAAGTTTGCCTTTCAATCAAGGTTAATCTTTGTCCAGTTCTTTGTTTTTCTGCCAATTCCTCAATTATTGGATTACCAGTAACTGGGGTGTGTGATGATCCTATTTCTATTTGTGGGGGTTTTTTGATAAATCTACCTTGAGGATCTCTATATCTAGGCATAAAGAAACATAACTAAAAAGGAATGTAACTAATGTTTTTGTTGTTTTGAAATTTATCTTTCTATTGACTATGCCGATATTTGCCTCCCCGGCAACAACGCCAAAATGTTGAGCTAATTTGTGGATCTAAATTAACACAATTATTTCTTATCAATTCGAGTTGTTTATGCTTTGAGGCAAGTTCACTATATGTGAAGATCAGATGTAATCAAACCTTGAAAGATAAGTTATTCAAAAGCTAAAAGTAATACATTCTATAACTCTAATTCAATCAGCTTAAAAAGAGAAAAACATTGAAAGGGTTCTTGACCTCAAGAAGTCCACCTTCACCTCAATTATCACTTAATGAATCACAGATTGAAACCGAAAGCTTAAGATGGATAAATTATTAATGAAATAAGCTCTTAAATTAAGAGACACATAAGGTATTCCATCATAATTCATTCATCTCACTATCAAAATCTCAATGAAAAAAACTACTTGCATGCAAACAAAAGAAACTAGTTTTGATTCATCATTTTAGCAGAAGGGATGCCCAACTTGAACACCTGTTTTTCTAACTCAATAAAGTGATAAATAAGCTATTAACTAATGAAATCAATCACTATGCATAAAACCATAAATCAAACTGAAATAAAGCTTTGAAAAACTAGTGCTACAATCAACCAGATTACAAGGAAATGAAACTAGTTAACAAGGAAGTGTACTTAGCTTGGAATGGGGGCCCTCCACCCTTGCCTTGCACACTTTGAGAGGTGACATTAGAAGCTTAAAATCAGTCACACATCCATAGCATTGAACAGAAAAATAATAATAACACAAGTCTTCAAATTAACTCCTCAATCCAAAGATGTCACAGCATAAAAGTATATCACAAAATTAATACATAAGCCATCAAAGTTTTGGCTTTAAATAAGAAGTCTCATGAACAAACTGATCTATATTCACTCAAAAAAATCCATCTACTCTCATCCACCTATCTAAGTCGAATTCATTACTCTCATCCCAAGAAAGATGACCATTCCTATGAAATCTCAAAACTGCCCTATTTCTATGGGATTCCTGAATGACTAGTCATGGTTGACTAGCACCAAATGGGCCTAATAAAGCTTGTTTTGTTCGAACTAAGCATTGTTGGCTTAGTCCTAATTCCCAAGCTATTCATCCATGCATTCCATTCGTTCCCAAGTATCCTGCAACCATATCAACCATAGAGCTATTACGGGAATTTCTGAATCTGCCAATTTTGCACTAAAAACCAAATTTTCATAAAAACTTTAGAAATTGAAAAATTAAAATTAAATACCTGAATGGATATCAAATATACATCAAAATGGGATAAATGAAGGGAAAATGGATGGAAAATAGATGGATAAATAAGTTTCTTTGAGCAAAAATAAGACCAAAACTAAGGCCCAACAATGAATATGTGATTATATGGTGATGATGATGGTGATTTTGATGAAAAAGATGATGATGAGGGTGGTAATGATGATGACAACAACGACGAGGACGTTGATGTTGATTATGGTGATGATGATGATGATGATGATGATGATGATTATGATGATGATGGTGAAGATGATGATGTTAATGATGATTTTGATGAAAAATATGAAGACGTTGACGATGACAATGATTTGAATGTAGGTTTTTCATGTAATTTTGATTTGAACTTAGGTTTGTCAGTTATGAACTCTATGAATTAGTCATTTGAACTTACGTTTTTCTTTGGCCCCATTTAGATGTCACTCTATGTTGGGTCAAAGCATAATTTCCAATAATTAGTAAATGGAAAACCTTGGAAATTATTAGGTAAACCAAAGTTAAAATTGGAGATGATGGTATAAACCTAAATGAGATTCTATTTGTTTCAAGAATAATATATTCTCTATTGGAAAAGGCCAACCACGTGAAGTTGGAAGCTCATATGGCCCCTCCCCCCAACATCACTCTCAATTCACCAATACCCATCTATCTAGTATACTATATTTGAAAAAATAGTACAGTAACAATCAAACATAAAAACTAGGAAAATAAAAATTTAAGGTGAACGAAAGAGAACAAACCAATTGAAAACATATAAATACATACCTCGTACATTTCAACATTTTGATATCATTAATCTTCTTCCTCATCCAACTCATCTTCTATATCATCCAGTTCATAATTCATGTTCAAAGAATTCGCTATATCAACATCATCATCATCTTCTATACCATCATCTAAAACATGTTCTTCTACATTTGGTTCAACTTCTTCCATTTCTTCATCTGACACATCACCAATATCATCTAGTTCATACAAATTAACATTGTCTCGATTAACATATCCTTGAACTTCTTCGATGTCTTCGTCTGACACTTGAACCCCTTACCCCTCTACCCAACTTTCTTCAATTTCATCTTCTTCCACTACATTATACTTTATCGGCCTTCATCTTGGATCATATCTAACAACATATGACCAGCCTTCTTTACCTAGAACCTCTATGTAAAATACTTGTTTGCATTGGCTTCGAAGAACATAGGGATTTGATACTGGCTCAATACTCCTTGTATTAACAATGGTAAATTTGTTAGCATGATCAACAACAGTGCTATCAGGGTCATGTTCATGGACTAGTAGCATGAACCATTTGACATCAAATAGAACTAATTTGAAGGATTTGAAGTCACACTCAAACATATCATGCAGATACCCATAATATCGATTGTCAGAGACTTTTAGATGTTTTTCACCTCTAGAAGCAACATTGATAACATTAAATACTACAGTTATACCACTATCAGTAGTTTTCATCTTTTCATCCAACCTTTTTGATGTAAAATTTGTGGCCATTGCATCACATTTGTTGTGGTGCTTCAATTGCAATATGCCAAATACATAAAAAAATCATTTTCAATTGATAAACATATTTATATTTGGAAATTTTGAAAATTAGGAAAACTAATTTGCCATATGCATCAATATAATTGTAAATAAAAAAACATGTAGTATGGGTTAATATGCTTGCCTAATAATTTGTTAAACCATTGCTAAATCAATTTCCCTCCTAGTAATATTGGTATCTCTACTACGTTCAACTTCTTTGACCAATGTAGACACATCGTAACATCATAAACTACCATTATTAGCTTGTTTTAATCGTTCAATCCATACCTTCATCCAATCAGGATTATTTGCAATGCATAAATGTATTGCATCCCAATCTCGACCCACTATATTAAAATAGCACAATTCACATATAAAATTAATTACCATGTTATACCTTGATACTAATGTATTATGCAGGAAGACTAAAAATTAAATAATTACGATATAAATATAAAAAAAAGTCAAATGTACTATAAATTTCCACTATCTCATTACATCTCACTTTCCACATTCTACCTTTCCCCAATAGGTGTTCCCCTTCAAATTTGTTCATGGAGTTGACATCCCAAATTTGATCCAATACATTAATACATTTTCCTATTGCAAAACTATATTGACTAATATAAACCATGGTTTGATATACCATATATCCCTCTACCATAGAACCCTCAAGATGTGCTCTTTGTCTAATCAAAGCCTTCAGTGATTTCAAGTGCCTCTCAACCATCCACATTGAACTTGTGTGTACAAGTCCACACTTTTCTGTTAATTTTTGAAACTAGGGTCAAATTCCACCTTGGACAGCTCATATAACCGATAGGATGATTGCAACAAATTCATCTTTTTGAGAGGAACAAAATCAACCTAAAGATCACCTTATTTTTACAAGCAGAAGTTGGTTTTTGAATTTATTTATTTATTCATGTATATTGGATTGGGTCGGCCCTAGGCACATGTACAATTGGACAAATCGGCCTCAACCCCAAGTGGACCCTCATGGAAACCTATAAATAGAAGAGACCTCAAGCTCATTTGAACGCATATTGATCAAGTTGTCTTCTCTTCTCTTATCGCCTTGGTTCGCACAGGTCTGATGGAGGAAAGTTCATGCAAAGGGTTTGAAACTATAGGGTCGAAGCTCACACGCGTTTAGGGTTTATGGGTCTTGGATGTTAGCCAGTATCTATGGATTTTTGTCCCTAGACGCTAGCAAAATATGGTCAAGACAGTTTCCTGGAAGTCTTGGACACTTGCACAGTATCTAAGGGAGTGTCCTAGCTTCCATAGATGCTCGCACAAAAACCTGAAGAGAGCGTCCAAGGTTTGAGGTAGATCTGGGTATGGTTGGTCCCCGGATGTCCAATCGCAGTTCACCTAGGAGCGTCTAAATCAGGGCTTATACGCATTCATCCAATTCTCCTGAGAGCATCCAAATTTGTCTTGCACACTCGCACAACTCCTCCTCCATGCATCGAGGACCAAAAGATGAGTTATCAATATGCAACCGTATTCAGTAGTGTTCAACTCAGTGACAATAGTATCTAACATTTGATTACAGTTAGTGTCAACACATTACAGTCCTCAGAATTAGGGTTTTTATAATAAGCATGCTTAGATTCATTTCATGGATATCATAGTTGTTGTGTTTCATAGATACAATTATGGATATTTGTACTCTCTTTTGTTGAAACATTTGATGATGAACTAAGAAGAAGAATATTTGCAAGGGTTTTCCCCATAGTGGGGTTTCCCATAGTCTTGGACCAATCCTAGTGTCTCTATGTGTGCATGATTTTCTTCTATTGTTTCTTTATGTTTCAATGCATAGATGATGATGACATTATTCTTTCTACATAATTTCATATGCTGATGAATAATGTTGTAGATCTGAATAATGTAATTATGATATGGGGTGAACTTAATGTAACAAAGCAAAGAACAATGTATCCCTATGAAAAATTAACATGGTATCAGAGATGGGCTTAAGAAAAGCCATGGATATCACCCTGATGATGATACCTTCGATGGAAGTAAGAAGAGGATGGTGGAGACCTAAAATAATTCTAGGGTTTGAAGAAAACCCCAAGAATCTTGATTATTAGGGTTTGATGGAATCTATTAGGGCTAGGGTTTGAGATAAAACCCTAGATTATGGAAAAATATGAGATATTAAACCTAGCATGGTCAATGTGAAGATGCTCAAGCAATTGTGGAAGATTTGATGAAGCCATAGATGGATAATCCCCAGGAGGCCTGGTTGGATAATGTAAGACCACATTCGTATACAGAATATGGACATTTATGGCTCTTGAAGGTTGGTTCAAGAGGGAGAGGATCACCTCTCATTGAAGATAAGTATTTCTTAACTTATGATGCCTCTTACTTTTGATTAGACTTATGCATCTATTTATTATCTTTATTGTTTATACTTTTGGCATATGTATTTGAGTATATGGATTTTTATAACCTCCTTGATGAGTTGTATCCTTCTTGAGGATCATTTGAAATGAATGAAGTATGGTTAGAGCTGGAGAAGGTTACGAGTCACTATATGAAAATATGTAAAAATGCTACAAGTAACCTATGTTTAATGAAAAGGGGCACATGTATATGAATACCACAAGGTATGGATGGTATGTTGTATTTCAGAAATAACATTGATGGCTAGGTAAGCTCTAAGGTATGATGTCTCTTTCTTTAATGGATCATACATGCATATGAAATTGACTTGGATCTATGTTTCCTATGATGAAATGATGCACCTTGAATCTAGTAGATGATATTCTTAATTCTTTTCATGCATAGGTCATGTTGGATTTAATATAGAAGGATAGCTAATTGACTCTTACACATGATACTACTGGTAATGCTTGTGATAAGCATGATGAAAGCATATGGAAAGAGAGATTGTAACTCTCATTTTTTTGGTAAAATTTTATTGAATGACCTTACTTGACCTTATTGATAATGAAAAGCACAGTAACCTTGATGTTAGAGATATAACTATGAGATTGATATTCTAAATTGTTTACTAACTATGGCCATGTCTTGATGTGATGAGTAACTATGGCATATCTGATTGACCTAACTTGATGGATTGCCTTGATAGAAAAGTGTTATTATGTTCACGATATGATGTCACATCTATTTGTTTCCCTAAACTTTCAAGTATAAATCTTAACAAAATACTGATGACATGATATTGATGACCGTGATCTAAGAGATATGTTGTTACATGACTCTAGTAGAGACAGGTTGATGACATGAATGAAGATGAATGAAGTAGATTCCTAGTTAGAGGGAGAATCTATTCTCAAGATTCTTACTCACATCAATATTTGAATTTTGTACTATTGAAGGATGATTTATGTGCATATGAAATTATTGAACTACAGCAGAGTCTAAGATATGAAGCTTGTACAAAAATTAGGGTTTTTTTCTGGACGTATACATAGAACCAGGAGATTCCGTCCTTGGATGCACACATGCTAAGGCCTAGATAGCATCCAGGAAGCTAAAGACGCTCCCATGCTAAACTAAAGGGAGAATCTGGGACTTTGAATTCAGTTGACTATCACCTGAAGTTTTCTCAAGCTATCTGAACTCTGAATCAAGGTGTCTCTGACATATTCTGCCACTGTAACTTGATTTATGAAGTTATTGGGTTAAATTGTTGCTCACAAAAAAACGAATTATTGTGCATGAAATCATACGGTCACATGAGATGTGTTGTAGATAACAGTAAGATCTGAAAGCAGGAAAAGCTTGAATGTTTGTCGTAATATGAACATGAAGACTGAACTTGTGTTTGAAGGTGACTGAGACATGCATATAGATATGTCATTATGTTAGACGTTTGTGCTACAAGTGTTTGGCATGACTTGGCTTACTGATATAGATAAGTCGTGTTTGGAAATTTGACATGATGCTTGGCAACGACTTAGAACTTTGAATTGATGATTGAGATATGTTTTGATCTATAGATCTCTCCATGATAGAAAATTTGGATTTGACCTAATGACTAATGATTTGATTGTTATGATTGTTGATTTTCCCTAATGTCAATGCTATGTGGGAATAGTGAGCTTCAATGACTCGTGTGAGTATTCAGAATAATGGTTTTGTATCTACCTCCTTATTCCTAGCACAATGGTTGAAGTATTGACAATTATGATTCAGTATGAAAATAGAACCTGCATGACTCATCCTTGGTGTATGAATTTGC
This sequence comes from Pinus tabuliformis, assembly GCA_031772625.1. NCBI lineage: Eukaryota > Viridiplantae > Streptophyta > Pinopsida > Pinales > Pinaceae > Pinus > Pinus tabuliformis. The sequence goes on along the minus strand of CM062811.1, from coordinate 581,230,493 downwards.
ACCTAGTGACATAAATGAATTATATTATGATTATGAGAATGACTTGATTGATATTGCACGGTTTATTACAACTTTTTGGCATGATAATGATTGAAATAATTGATACTATGATATTGATGACTTTGATAATAGTTTTGATCTGGCTTCTAAAATTTGATAAGCTGACTTTGTTGATGTGATTGTACAACATTAATTTGTGTAAGGATGATTATGTTCACTTCGTAAGGAATGATGCTTGCATAGAACATTGCATCCAGATATGTCCGTATTTGACAGTTATTTGATGAAGTCGGGATGATGAGTTCCAAGGTATGGCTTTAATTTTGATTATGATTTTGGTTTGATATCCTGATGGTCTACTCTTGATAGGTGATGAGCCTCAGATGATATAAGTAAGAGGGAGATGGCCTCTGAAGATTGAAATGATGTATCATGGCATGATGAATCGATTTTTGGAATTTGGGAAAGAAATTCTATATTGCAAATCTATTGAAAAAAAATGTTTCTGAATAATGGAAATGCAAACCCTTGGATACTCCGAATTGAAGTTCAAGATGTTGTTGAACTTGACATGGCATTTGAAAATTGTTTGAAGCATTGATGTTCCATTTTGAAAATCCATATGTATATATATCTATCTATATATATATATATATATATATATATATATATATATATATATATATATATCTCTCTCTCTCTCTCTCTATATATATATATATATATATATATATATATATATATATGATGTGCATAGAACCTAAATAAATTCATGAGTGAGCCACTTCATTCACATAGAGTTTCCACCAAGCATCCTTTAAAATATCTACATAAGATGTTCTATTTTTTAGGCCGAGATATTTCTCCTATGATATGTGATTGCATGGATGTATTGTTGATATTTGAGATTATTGTTAATGAGCACATTTGGATGCTACTTTAGTATGATATCTACCATGATATCTTGGATGAGAGGTCCATAGCACGACCAAGGTGGAGTACGATGTTGCTAGCATGGCTAGCTGCGAGGCAGGATGTAGAAGCTCCTTAGAGATCCGTCTGGTCGTGATCTGAATATGACATGGATACATTTTGATGACAAAGAATCCCATATAGTTGCGACTAAGATACATCCATATATTCAGTCAGTGCAACTATTTGAGACAAGCTTAAGCTTTTGATTGACACCTCCTTGAGAGGGAGGATGATTATGGTATCCTTTTATGATTTATATGATTATTTATGATCTAACATGATATTTAATTTCATGTCTTGTATGAACAGGAATAAAAGACTATTGAGACAAGCAGATACCATATTTGATTATGATAAGAGCAGGGTTGATCAGGACACTAAGCCAACTCTCCCTCCTTGTCTAAGCTCCCAAGGTGAGGAATTGAGATAGAGGGCTCCTAGGGTTGAGGGAACTCTGGAAAATAGGGTATGACCCCTATCTGTTACCCATAGGGTTGGAGATGTTGCTCCCTTATCTTCATAGGGTCGTAGAATGTTGCTCCCTTGTTTGATCATTACAGAGTATACCCCAGTTGGCATCATACCCACAAGTAGGGCTTGTCGGGAATACTGCTCCTCATTTTGCCAATGAGTTGAGAGTGTACTTGGGGTGTACAACCCAAGTCAATTATGATGTAGGTGTTCTACCACATGACTATTCAGGGTCATCGATGGGAAGATCAGTAGGAAATAGGATGGGTTGAGATAACCCTATATAGTTTTGGGTTAAGATTGAGCTTCTTGATGTGATCCTAAGGTCGAGATGTACTCCCTTGTGTGTTTGGATATCCTATTTCTCGATATGGGGCTGTAGATGTATATCTCCCCCATGAGATTCTGGGTCGAGATGTGGTTACAAGTCGATATGTGCTCCTCGATATAGTTACAGGCTGAGATGGTCTCCTTGATGATATGATCTCCGATGATGATTGATGATGATATTCTGGGTAGTAGCCCAATGGTAGAGATTCTAGGTAGTGGCCTGATGGATAAAGGGTGGTAGCTTAAGCTCCCCTTTAGTAACAAAATATTCTTTGTTTAGATTCATAATCTTCAACATATGAGCAGGAACAGTCAAGAGATAATCAGGAATAAGCAAGGGATTGATGGATATGTACATTGATGATTTGTGATGATGAGACACTTGAGATGGTCATGGGATGACGACTACATGACAGAGATGATCCGTGATGATATGTGATGACATATGATCAATGGACATATATTGGAAGGTGAAATTCTTCCTAGTTGAGAGGGAGTTAATTTTTGCAACTAGGGTCAAATTCCACCCTGGATTGCGCAGATAATCGAGATTATGGTTGCACTAAATTTCTCTTTTCAAGAGGACCAAGATCGACCTACAGATAACCTTATTTGTACAAGAAGAAGTTGTTTTTTGAATTTATTTATTTATTCATGTATATTGGATTGGGTCGGCCCTAAGCACATGTAAAATTAGACAGGTCAGCCTCAACCCCAAGTGAACCCTCATGGAAACCTCTAAATAGAAGACACATCAATCTCGTTTGGACACATATTGATCAAGCCATCCTCTATCCTCTTATTGTCTTGGTTTGCACAGGTCTTACGAAGGATATATTACGCAAAGGGTCTAAAACTACATAGTCGAAGCTTGCACGCATTTAGGGTTTCTAGGCCTTGGACGTTGGCTTGTAACTATGGATTTTCATCTATGGACACTGGTATAGTATGGTCAAGACAACGTCCGAGAATTATTGGACGCTTGCACATAGTATCTAAGGAAGCGTCTAGGAGGTTAGGGTTTTTGTAGTTCAATTTTGATCTACAAAATGGTCTAGGGAGCATCCAGGCTGTCATAGATGCTGGAAAAGTAGCCTCTAGGGAGCGTCTAGGTTTCTATAGATGCTCGCACATAAACCTGGAGAGAACACCTAGGTTTTGAGGCAGATCTGGGCATGGTTGGTCCCCAGATGCCTGCACGCAGTTCTCCTCGGAGCATCCAGATCGGTCCCAGGCGCATTCATCTAATTCTTTTGAGAGTGTCCAAATCTGTCTTAGATGCTCGCACAGCTCCTTCTCCATGCATCTGGGACCAGAAGATGAGTTATCGGTATGCAATCATATTCAACAGTGTTCAACTTAGTGACAGTAGTATCCAACTATTGAATACAGCTAGTAACAACACATTACAATCCTCAGAATCAAGGTTTTGATTATAAGCATGCTTAGATACATTTCATGGATATTATAGTTGTTTTGTTGCATAGATAAAGTTATGGCTATTTATACTCTATTTTGCTAAATCATTGGATGATGATCTAAGAACAAGAAGATTTGCAAAGGTTTTCCCCGTAGTGGGTTTTGCCCTAGTCTTAGACTAATCCTAGTGTCTCTATGTGTGCATGTTTTTCTTCTATTTTTCCTTCATATTTCATTGTATAGATGATGATAATATTGTTCTTTCTACATAATTGCATATTTTGATGAATAATGGTGTAGATTTGAATGATGTAATGATGATATGGGGCGAATTTAATCTATTAATGAATAAATTCAATTATCAAAGCAAAGAACAATGTAGCCGTACGAAAAAATAGCATTTTCAATCTCCTTGACTTCATGTATGAGGAAGTGTTCTTGTGCATTGAAAAATGTCGAAGGTAGATATTTTTCCATTTCACACATTAGAAGAGGAATTTGTTTCTTCCAATAATTTATATCTTCTTCATATATTTCTTTAGATGACAACCATCTACAAATGAAGCAACAAAATCACAGGTTTCAACAAAAACATATATAGTACATGACAAGTAAAACACATGCAGTCAAATATAAGTTGTACAACAAATTATTGAACAAGTTACACTTTGCACATAAGTCTCCACTTATCTCATGTATTACCAAGACCACATATAACTTGGTTGACATTGTTGTCAAAGCTGTCTGGGAAAGATAGAAGTAGAACATATTGTAACAAAAATAATGATTCATCAATATTTATTCCCAAATTAGAGAAAAAAAACTACAATATGTTTCATCAATGTACAAATATATACACCAAAATAATTACCTTAATGAATGTATGCCAATCAAGAGCTTCTACCCCACCTAATTCACATTTCTTTGTTAGGATATTCTTTATGTTTGAAGAAAATATAGTTGGAAATTTTTTATTTTTTCAATCTCTTTAACATCCTTTCTTTGTTGCTATCTCAATAACCATGGAAGAGCACTTATATTTTGACCCTCTCCATCGCTATTTAAATAAATCTCATTTTTCATTGCATGATTGGCCTCTTTAATGTCATTACAAATCTTGACAATGTTTTCTTTATCTCTCCTTCCATTTAAGAGTCACCATAATGTCTTTGTTACATTTTTCTCGATGTGCATTGCATCAAACAAATGAACGATTTCTAGGTTCTCTTAGTATGGGAGTTTATTGAATTTCTCAAGATAATTTTTCATTCCTTGTGGAAGTGTCATGTTATTAATGCTTTGATGCCCTACAAGGTGAATCATAGTTAAAGATATTATAACAACAATACCTGTCAATTAGTACAACGAAGAAAATTCAATAAAATATAAAATAATCCAAATATATCATGTATATTAAAACATAGATGATTCGATCCATACCTTGAGAGATTCTATTATATTGCATCTTCCATGAATAAGGTGTCATTCTCTGAGGTATTAATCTAGTGTCTTCTCTCTCATTGAAAATATGTTTTTTGGTACTATGGTACCTATTGTTCTCAGAAAGGAGGTTCCTATACTCATCAAACACCTCCTTTCCTAAGCTTCTTAAATGACGAGATTTCATATTAGGGCCACAAACTGGACAAACAAATTTACCCTTTGTTTGAAGACATGTAAGAGATGGAATAATTTTTATATCGATTATTTTAAGTATGTACAATGAAGGTACTATTTAAAAAACATACATGAAATGAACTTCATAAAATTAAACACTAATAAAGTGCAGGGTAATGTTATAATTACATACCACAAAAATGTATTAGCCCTGAAGCATCGTGAATTGCCCATAAAACCATTGCATGGAATTCAAATTCCCTTTGTGCATATACTAGTATAGAGATATCATATATAAGGCACCATTCCATAAGTCCACTGTCTCATCGATAAGATGCTCAATATATACATTCATATCTTTGAACAGGTACTTACCTAATTTATTAAACATGTAGTACCTAATTACTACATATATGAGTAAATAAAAAAATATAAGATCACATAATTATAATACATAATTGAACATATACGTGTAAAAAAAAAAAAGTAAGACATAATTATGAAACAAACAAGACAAATGAGATGTTATTGTGTTAAAAAAAATTATTCTAAACAAATTAATACTTGGAACAATCAGTGTTAACATTATGTGCTTCCTCTTTATTAACATCCACAAAGGAAAGTTACTGTTAATAATAAAAATGGGCCACACTTAGTAAGTAGATCTAAGCTCTCCAAATGGATTGACATCATCAGCTGCTAACGAGAACTTAAGATTACGAGGTTCTTCTTTAAACTTTGGCCACCTTTCCTCTATATTACTAAATGCAGATCCATCTACAGGCATTCGAAGAACACCATCTTCACTTATTTTTGTTGCATGGTAATCCATAAATTGTGCTATGATTTTGCACATAAACAATTGTCGCAGACGTGGAATTATGGAAATATAATGAAGAACCTTGCGAAGAACCTTCTTTGTTACTTTATTGGTTTGATATCTAATCTCATCACATTTTGGGCATTTTTTTTCGCCACATATTCTTTATAATAGATAATATCATCATTAAGACATGCATGAATATTTTGATACTCCATTCCAATATCTTTCATAATAGCATGTAAATCTTAGTACGTACAAGCTAAAACATTTGCTGGTGGTAACAAAAGTTCACCTAACAATATACAACACAAAAAATCAGTAGTACTAGTTAATGTAAAAATTATTAATCATACATATTGCATCCAAATGTTACAAATTAAATGATGATCAACATACTAACATTAAAAACAAAGGAAAAAATAATTTATTTATCATGTACTTGTACTAAATATCACAAAATATATTACATACCTTAGGATTTGTGTCACACATGTGTTTGAAAAACCATTCACCACCTTTAAGTTGACCCACAACAATACAAAAAAGAGAAGAGATGTTTCTGAGCCTTCATTAAGATGTTGACTTGTCCTCTTAAGTATGGGTATATCATAAGCACCATCATAATGGTTTCTTTCATCATCCATTCCGACATTATTAAATGTCTCTTGGATTAATATGTTTGTTCCATCTTCTTCAATTGTGTTATCAGCATCATTATCTTCTTCCATAGGATCATTAGCTTGATCCTTAATGTTCGCTCCATTTTCTTGAACAAACACTTGTACGACAACCACCTCTTCCTCGTCAAGCAATGCCCGAGGGGGCACCATACTATACAATTACAATCAATAAAGTAATATTAGTATATATAACAAATATTTAAATGATACAAACATTTACAAATATAATATAGGAAAACAAATATAAAAAATACAATGACAAATACAACTTAGGTGAGAGCGAGAAATAAAGACAACAAATCAATGATGATGCCTGTGCAATTTATCAAGATATTTAAGAATATGTTGAAAAAATATAAGAAAGATGTTATTTTTCTTGACATGTAGGAAGAGAGACACTTTCTAAGATATATAGTCACAACCATAATAAAAAACATATCAATCTTATTTTGCATTCATCATTGTAACGTCATATTCTTTCTTAATTTCACTTAGAGACCAAAATTTTTAAGAGGATGGAAAAAAATCAATGTGTTTTTAACACTCTTTTCTTTAAATCTTTATTTAAGTCTCTAATATCAAATATTAAGTAAACACCCTAGAGACTTAATTCCTAAATCTCTTACTTGCAATTCGTAACACTTAACCAATATTAAAGATAACATGTTGAATTATAAACAAACCATACAATGTAACTAAAATTAATTAAATAATTGTAATATAAACTCAAACATTATAATATTAATTATTTTCCAAATATTGAAACTATCTTATTTTAAGAAAAATTCAAACAACTTTATAAAAATGGTAAAAGAATTTTAATAATTATCCACTTAAAATATATATTTATTTTCCAAATATTTCATAGATTTCTTTCACATTCAAGATATCAATGAACCATGGATATCAGTGTGAATCTACTTTAATACTAGAAATGGTGAAAATGGACAATACTTTTATTTTATTTTTTCTATTTGTAAGCTTCATAAGTATATTTATATTACTGAAAAATTGATAGTACAGTGATAGCTAGCATTTCCCAAAATCTCTCTGGGATCCCATGTTCCAGTAGTGGAAACAAATTTCACCATTACTATCAGTAACAACCTTAGGTCCTTTCATTCCCATAGCTAACTTCCAGATTGTTCAAAAAACTTACACAAACTTACAAACTTAAAATGGACAATGCTTTTAATTATCACACATTACGTCACTTTCATTTTAGAGACAAAATTGTAATTTCATATGTAACAAAATATTTTCCAAGTTAAACTTTTTATTAAAAAAATGTAATTTTATAACAAGAAAATTAAATTTACAGAAAATTTATTATTTTATATAATAAAAATATTTATAAATTTATTTTTTTTAATAAATAAGGTATTATATATATATATATATATATATATATATATATATATATATATATATATATATATATATATATATATATATATATATATATATATAGAGAGAGAGAGAGAGAGAGAGAGAGAGAGAGAGAGAGAGAGAGATATTGGAGGACAGGGAGGCGATGGAGCTCTGCTGCGCACACCCTACCTGCTACACCGACCATGGTTAACTGCAGCTGGCACCCGTAGCGGTTACTCACCTTCAGCCTACAGCATGCTGGTCCTAGCCTGCACAACCTACCCATCTGTCATTTTCAGCGGATAGCATGGAGGGCATGGAGCTTGACGTTGTGGACTACTCGCTGGATCCCTACTCGGAACAGGTTATTTTCTCCAACCCTAACCCGAAATCGGCTACCGTTACATCTGCTCCGTCTTGCTCGTTAACGGCGCCGGTTGTCTCCCTTCCTGGGCAAAAGGACAACACCCTCTGCATTGGTTCCCTCTCCATTGACTCACCCGCCCTCGACTGTCTGCCTTTGTCTCCTTCCACCCTCAACCTCCTCGCTTCATGCTCATCTCCGCTCTTCGATCCTGCACCCCCCGCTGACCATTGCTTCTCTCAGAACCCTAACCCCCGCCCTGGACCTGCATCAAAAGTGGCCACACAATCTCAGCTACCAACTCAACACCCTAGATCAGGCGAAAAAGCACAGGATTCCGCACACCCATCAGGCTGTTTTGATACCCCTGTTATTAGGGTTAGGTCAGGGGAGCCTTCCTCGGCATCAAAAAATCCCTCGGATCCATTACAAGACCATCCCACTGCGCCATGGACAAGGAAGAAGAAATCAAAGTGCATCAGGGCATCCGGGAAAGATTTCACTATTAAATTTGGTGAAGGTCTCACCATGGGGGATGTCGCCAACAGAGCAAGCAAAGTACTGGTGGGTAGGGTTCGCAGCAGAACCTACATAGCGGATCGATTAGGGCAATGGGTGAAAGAGATTTGGGGACAGATCTTCCTTCAGCTTCCAGAGGTTCAAACTCTGCCTCGTGGGTGGTTCGTGCTACACTTTTCCCTCGAAGAATACACGAACATGGCCCTGGCTCGATTTTGGCACATAGAGATGGCGCTGGTTTTGCTCAAAAGATGGAGCCCTCTTTTTTATCCTGAAAGAGAGCAGATCGGAGCAGGGCCTCTCTGGGTGAGGTTGCCAGGATTACCTCTGCAGTATTGGTCAGAAGAGGTGTTTATCAAGATAGGGAATACCCTAAGTACGTTTCTAGATTATGACAAATCCATTGTCCAACCTTAAAATCAAACATTAGCCTGTATTTTAGTGCATCTGGACACCCGGGAGGGACTCGAAGAAAGGATAACCCTACAATGGCAAAATTTCACCCGGGTCCAGATCTTGGACTATGAGGGTGTTCCATTTACATGTTGAAGATGTCATATGGTCGGGCATCTATTCAAAGAATGTCCTCTGGTTGTGAAAGCCCAGGAACCAGCAGTAGGACAAGAAGCTGGCATCGACCAAGGAACTCCTGTCAACAGTAGGAAGGATCTAGTGGCCGACCTAGAACCTCCCTGGAAGGCAACCTCATCCAATCCGGTGTAGAACGACTCAGGAAAACCTTCGGGGCCACCATCCCCTCCTCTAACTTGAGCTCGGGTAGCTGCAGAAGCGGCTCGTTCAACGAGTATTCCTCTTCCCTCTTCCCCTAATATATCTTATGTAAATACATCTTCTGCACAGCATATGCATACTGCATCGAATTCGCATTGCTTCATCCCCCCTGCCTCCATCACCTGCACACTTCTCCCCCACCACTTGGTAGATTCCACCACCTCCCCCATTACCCACCCGGTGAAACCCCCCTCACTCCCTCCATCTCCCTTGGCACCCCCTCATCCCTATAACCTTAATTTGAAAACTCCCATCAGGGACTCTCATCTATTCAACATAGGCCTTGGCCTGACACTCCCTGCATCCTCCACTAAACCTCTTCGAGGGTGAAAATCATACCTCTTGCATGCCATCCTTCGCGTTGGGGCAAAGGTGATCTCAGGAAGACAATCCTCTTTAGATCATGTTCTTAGAGCAAATAAAACCCTAGATATGGTTCCCCCATGAAATGTATCTACTTTAACTACAGGGGTTTGGCCAGTTCCCTCCAAAAACTAGCCCTTCACAGACTTTTCACTACGGAATTGGTCAACTTAATCCTTCTTCAAGAAGCCCTAGGGGAAGCACAACATACTACAGTGATTCTACAGGTTATATGCCATGGGTGGGTTTTCATTGCCCTGGATGCCACGGGCCAATCTGGTGGCTCGGCTATGGGATACAATCCCCATTTTGTAAATCCCATATCGAACTGGGGAGGAAAGGGATACATGGATTTTGATTTTTTCTCAGCAAAATTGGGAATGGATTTCAGGGTCATGAATGTTTATGGGACGTGCCAAGGGAGGGAAGCCTTCTGGAACCACCTCCCCCATTTTTCCTTGTCCTCTGCTAACAACTTCATTTTCGGAGGGGATCTTAACTTTTCTATCGGCTACAGTGAGTCCTGGGGATCATCAGCTCATATTGATCCACTCTCAGATACCATGGAAAACCTCCTTGATGAGGCCCAACTTACTGATGTTCCTATGATAAATCCCCTGCCTACTTGGAGGAATAGAAGGGTTGGAGAGGCTGCCCTCGCTAGAAGACTAGACTGATTTGTCATCAAGAATTAGTTGTTGCAACGTTTGTCTCATTATCGGCAGTGGGTTGGGTCAGGAGGCATATTTGACCACTCACCTATCTACCTGGAAGTATCTGATCCGCCAAAAAAACCACGGGCCTGCTTCAAGTTCAACTCTGTATGGCTACAAGATCCCTCCTTCATTGAGTTGGTTACTAATTATTGGATACAAAATCCACCTTCTTGGTATCATTCATGGGCTGCATGTTTTTGTCAAAACCTTCTTCAGCTCAAGAAGCTCACTATCAAGTGGGCCAAAGAAAAACATCAAAAGGATAACCATATCCTCTCATTTGTGGAAGTAGCCCTAGAGGACCTTATCGATGATAACAATAGGGGATTCATGAGTGTTGAATCCAAATCCTATCTGATCGAATTGGAAAACAAAATATAGTTTGGCCCTGGCGGACCTTATCGATGTTAACTTTAGGTATGTTCTATGCTAAAGCAATTTATTTCAATTTCTTTTCCACATTAGCAATCACATCAGCATAAAGTAAAGTGTAGATAGAACATAAATATAAATCGCAGAAGACAAGCCAAGACAAGAGGACACAAGATGTGGCACTAGCCAGGGACAAACCCCAATGTGGGGAAACCCTTGATCAATTCTTCTTTTATGTTCTTCAAAGTTCAACAGAGAAAGTGAGAGAGATAGTACATTTATAATAGAAGTCAATCGCTTTGACTTTTGATATCGGCATGAGATCAGTTGAAGACATATTGCTTCAGCTGATTCTCTAAGGTGACTCGTTCATCTATCATAGTGCTGCATCTTGTCTATTTGCTACACATTACCATGTGAAACCTTGCTGTACTGTCACATGTGTTGAACCTTGATGACTGAGTTGTTCTCATCTTCATGCTACTCATCATGTTGCATCTTCCATGGTCTTATTCATCATCAAGCTGCCCATGCTCATGATCTCATTCATCATTATGCTACCCATGCTCATATCATCATGCATCATTATGCTTCCATTGCTCATATCATCATGATTCTTATTATGTTGCCCATGATCTCATACATCATGCTGCCTTCCTTCGGAGACAGATGCTCCAGCTGTTTCTGCAGTTCCCGGTAGTTCTGGCTTTTCCGACAGTTCCAGTTTTTCCAGTAGTTCTGACAATTCCGACATTTTAGGCTTTTCCGGCTTTTCCAGATTTTCTGGATTTTTCAATATTTTCGGCTTTTCTAGCTTTTCCGGTATTTCCAACTTTTCTGGCATTTCCATCTTTTCCGGTAGTTTCAACTTTTCTAGCAGTTCCGGCTTTTCTGGCAGTTCAGGCTTTTCCGGTAGTTTCGGCTTTTCCAGATTTTCCTGCAGTTCCGGATTTTCTGGCTTTTCCAACTATTCCGACTTTTCTAGGAATTCTGGCTTTTCTGGCAGTTCCAGCCTTTCGGGCTTTTCCAGCTATTCCAGCTTTTCCGAATTTTCCGATATTTCCGGATTTTCCAGCTTTTCCGTAAGTTCTGGATTTACTGGCAATTCCGACAGTTCCAGCTTTTCCAGCAGTTCTAGCTTTTTCGGATTTTCCAGTTATTCCAGCTTTTCTGGCAGTTTAGGCTTTTCCAGCTTTTCTAGCTTTTCCTTAGGATCTCTCCTCCTACTAAAACCCAAAGACAAGTAGAGAGAGGAAGAGATCCAAGTGTGTGTAGAAATGACTTGAAGTCCTCTTCTATTTATACTAAAATGTAAAGGTTGGATAGACATGATTGTTGGGCTTCTGAGCCTACATAAGTTGCTGACCGACTTAACAATTTGTCCATAACATAAATAAATTCATAACTTTATAAATACTTATCGGAATTGGATGATCTTTAGATCAATCCTACACCTGTCAATGAGATGGATCCAATAAAAATATCAGCTGCCATAAATAATATGACCCACATAAAGTTTTGCCCTAGTTGGCAATTTTAACACTCCCTCTCAACTAGGGAGAACTCCATCCGCTGATCCATATTTCCAACTGTACTATCTCTACTATCAGTGCCTTGCACTGCTCTGCTTAGCTCTATTCGGCTCTGCTCAGCTCTGCTAGCTCTGCTCAGCTCTCCTCTACTCAGCTCTGCTGGCTCTGCTCTGCTCTACTCAGCTCTGCTTAGCTCTGTTGGCTCTGCTCTGCTCTGCTCAACTTTGCTAGATCTAGTGTCTCTGCTAAGCTCTGTTGGCCCTGCTCTGCTCTACTCAGCTCTGCTGGCTCTGCTCTACTCTACTCAGCTCTGCTGGCTCTGCTCTGCTCAACTTAGCTCTGCTAAACCATGAAGAAGAAGAATTGATCGAGAATGTGTCATACCATTTTCCACTGACCCAAAGTTAGTCTCAGAGTGTGTACCACTGGTCCCAGACTAGTCCTCAACCGACCCGAAGTTAGTGTCATAGTGGGTACAACTCCTACCACTGGTCCCAGACCATTATCATTGATCCTAGATCAATGAAGGTCATCCTAGCATAGGGAGTATGGTAGATACAGCGATGCATCCATCGGTACTAATATGGTCCCTATCCTCATTTCACTGCTTATTGATCAGATGAGAGGTAATTCTCATGAGTTCCAGACTACATGGGTAGGATGCCTTGACAGGAGAACTTAATCAATCCTGTCCTCACAGGAGAACTAATATTCCTGCTACACAATCTCCATGGAGAACACATCATCCAGGCCTCACAAGAGAACTAATAATCCTACTACACAATCGTCATGGAGAACACATCATCCAGACCTCACAGGAGAATTAATCACCCTGCTACACAATCATCATGGAGAGCACATCATCCAGACCTCACAGGAGAATTAATCATCCTGCTACACAATCGTCATGGAGAACACATCATCCAGACCTCACAGGAGAATTAATCATCCTGCTACACAGGGGAGCGAATCATCCTGTCCCACAAGAGAGCGAATCATCTTGTCCCACAAGAGAGTGAATCATCTTGTTCACAGGAAAGTGAATCATCCTATCCACAGGAGATCGAATCATCTTGTCCCACAAGAGAGCAAATCATCTTGTCCACAGGGGAGCGAATCATCCTGTCCATAGGAGAGTGAATCATCCTGTCCCAGTGCACATCACCAGGGAGGGTGAGCCACCCTGTGGTCGCATGTTGCTCTAGTAAGAACCACAAGCCCCCAGAGCTCCTAGAGCTCAATGTATACAACATGTAGGACCCTTGTACAAGGGTCTCTTGATGACTCCAAGTCATTCAGGAAAATCACAGATTTGATCTTTCCCTCGGGGCTTAGACAAAGTGTAGTGACATGTACATCATCTCATAGCGATGGAGCTTCCTTGCTCATAGACTTACCATGTCCCAGATAAGGTAGTATCTAATGTCTATCTACTGGAGCAATTGTTGAATACGAGATTCCTCAATAATTGAATCCCACCTCTAGTTGTCATAGAGAATCACAGTGGTACAAACAACTCGAAGAGCTTCCCCAACCAGGCAGCTTCATACGAGATCATACTCGTAGATATGTATCTAGTCTCAACGGTGCTTATAACAACCGACTTCTGCTTCCTGCTTATCCATGATATCGAAGCAGAATCCAAAGAGAAACAACACTAAGAAGTGCTCTAGTGATCCTCCACACTGCCTGCCCAATCAGCATTCGAATAATCATGCAGTTCCATATTTCCGGCAGTGTATCTCAATCCATGAGAGATTGTGCCCTAAAAACATCTCAAAAGATTCTTGGCACTAATCCAGTGAGGTTCAATCAAATATGAGCTCACCATGCTAATTGCAAAACATATTTCCAGACGGAAGTTCACCAAGAACATCAACACGAATGAGTTTATGAGATTCAGAGGCATTTCCCAAATCTGGTCCAACATCCCTACCATATAACTTCTGAAAGTTAAGATCCTCGAGGTAGTCACATGCTTGTAGTTCACCATTCCACATCTGGAATCCAACTCCCTCTTACTTCTCTAAATGAGAGCGTATGCACTTGTTAGAAGTAGGTCATCCTCATAAGGTGCTAGTATGAGAGGTCTATCATCCACAACCTTCAGATGGTTTGGATCCGTTTCACTCCTAGTGAATCTCAGCTTTATCAGATAGCTATCGATCCTCTCATACTATGCCCAGGGCATTTTGCTTGAAGCCATAAAGGCTTTCTTCCACCTACATATGCGAGATTCCTAATTATCAATCTCATACCCCTTGGGTCGTTCCAAACCTATGGACCTACTACATGAGGGGAATGGTCCCCTTGTAAGATTTTCCTTCGGTAAATCTCAGACATGTACTTTCATGCTCCTTTTGAATTCAGGCATCCATGCCACCATCTGACTCACAGACCTTCGGTGCTACGTGACAATAAACATGGTCCCCAGTGGACTTCTTGCAATTTGATACAACCCTGAACTCAAAAACATCTTTGAAAATTCTATTTCCAAACACGTACCTTTCCATCGATGAGTGCCACCCTGAAACCTTTGACTTCCATTTCCGAGATGGACCCTAAGTTCTTCTTGTGATTAGGTACATAAAAGTGATTTGAGGTCCCTTACTTTCTTTAAAGAGTCGACCATTTCCTTGATGACCTGCATTACTTTTGGACACTCCTTCGCATAATGGCCGAACTTATTGCAACCAAGGAATATACCTTTCCTTCCACCCTTAGATCCGAACTTCCCAATGAAGTGATCTTTAGATGGGCCATCAAAAACTTCCGCTACACCATTCTGATAATATGTTCTACTTCGACTTCACCCTTTGTGAAATTAGAAGAGAGATGTGGAACCCATTGATCCTTTTGTCTTGTCCCTATTGTCTTTGGTTATTGCTCTTTTACTCTTGCTTGGGAATTGTCTTCACCTCAGCTCCGATACCATGTTAGCTTTAGGTATGTTCTATGCTAGAGAAATTTATTTCAATTTCTTTTCCACATTAGCAATAACATCAACATAAAGTAAACTGCAGATAGAACATAAATATAAATCGCAGAAGACAAGCCAAGGCAAGAGGACACAAGATGTGGCGCTATCCAGGGACAAACCCCAATGTGGGGTAACCCTTGATCAATTCTTCTTTTATGTTCTTCAAATTTTAGTAGAGAAAGTGAGAGAGATAGTACATTTACAATAGAAGTCAATCAATTTGACTTTTGATATCGACATGAGATCAGTTGAAGACATATTGCTTCAACTGATTCTCTAAGGTGACTCGTTCACCTATCATAGTGTTGCATCTCGTCTATTTGTTGCACATTACTGTGTAACACCTTGATGTACTGTCACATGTGTTGAACCTTGATGACTGAGCTACTCTCATCTTCATGTTGCTCATCATGTTGCATCTTCCATGGTTTTATTCATCATCAAGCTGCCCATGCTCATGATCTCATTCATCATTATGTTGCCCATGTTCATATCATCATGCATCATTATGTTGCCCATGCTCATATCATCGTGTTGCTTATTATGTTTCCCATGATCTCATACGTCATGTTGCCTTCCTTCGGAGATAGATGCTCCGGTTGTTTCGGTAGTTCTCGGTAGTTCCGACTTTTCCAGTAGTTTCGGCTTTTCTGGTAGTTCTGACAGTTCCAACATTTTCGAATTTTCTGGCTTTTCCAGATTTTCTGGCTTTTCTGGTATTTTCATATTTTCTAGTGTTTCCAGCTTTTCCAGCAGTTCTGGCTTTTCCGGCAGTTCCAGCTTTCCGGATTTTCCGACTATTCCAGCTTTTCTGGCAATTCCAGCTTTTCTAGTAGTTCTAGCCT
Source organism: Pinus tabuliformis (assembly GCA_031772625.1). Lineage (NCBI taxonomy): Eukaryota > Viridiplantae > Streptophyta > Pinopsida > Pinales > Pinaceae > Pinus > Pinus tabuliformis. The sequence goes on along the minus strand of CM062811.1, from coordinate 581,214,324 downwards.
TTCTGGCTTTTCCGGCTATTCCAACTTTTCTGGCTTTTCCGGTATTTTCGGCTTTTCCATCTTTTTTGGCTTTTCTGGCAACACCGGCTTTTCCGGAAGTTCCAGCTTTTTTTGGCTTTTCTGACAGTTCCAGCTTTTCTGGCTTTTCTGACTTTTCTGTCAATTCCAGCTTTTCCAGCTATTTCGGCTTTTCCGACAGTTTTGGCTTTTCCGGCAGTTCCAGCTTTTCCGTCTTTTTCTTAATATCTCTCCTCCTACTAAAACCCAAATACAAGTAGAGAGAGGAAGAGATCCAAGTGTGTGTAGAAATGAATTGAAGTCCTCTTTTATTTATACTAAAACATAGAGGTTGAATAGACATGACTGTTGGGCTTCTGAGCCTACATAAATTGTTGGCTGACTTAACAATTTGTCCATAACATAAATAAATTCATAACTTCATAAATACTTATTGGAATCGGATGATCTTTAGATCAATCCTACACCTCTCAATGAGAGGGATCCAAAAAAATATTAGCTGCCATAAATAATATGACCCACATGGAGTTTGGCCCTAGTTGCCAATTTTAACACATATCGACTTGGGGAGGAATGGGATACATAGGTTTTGATTTTTTCTCAGCAGAATTGGGAATGGATTTCAGGGTCATGAATGTTTACGAGCCATGCCAAGGGAGGGAAGCCTTTTGGAACCACCTCCTCCATTTCTCCTTGTCCTCTGCTGACAACTTCATTTTGGGAGGGAATCTTAACTTTTCTATCACCTATAGTGAGTCTTGGGGATCATCGGCTCAGATTTATCCACTCTCGGATACCATGGAAAACCTCCTTGATCAGGCCCAGCTTACTGATGTTCCTATGATAAAGCCCCTACCTACTTGGAGGAATAGAAGGGTTGGGTAGGCCACCCTCGCTAGAAGACTAGACCGATTTTTCATCAAGAATCAGTTGTTGCAGCGTTTATCTCATTATCGACAGTGGGTTGTGTCAGGAGGCATATCTGACCACTCACCTATCTACCTGGAAGTATCTGGTCCGCCAAATAAACCACGAGCCTGTTTCAAGTTCAACTCTGTATGGCTACAGGATCCCTCCTTCATTGAGCTAGTCACTAATTACTGGATACAAAATCCACCCTCTCAATATCATTCATGGGCTGAATGTTTTTGTCAAAACCTTCTCCAGCTCAAGAAGCTCACTATCAAGTGGGCCAAAGAAAAACATTATAAGGATAACCATATCCTCTCATCTGTGGAAGTAGCCCTGGCGGACCTTATCGATGATAACAATAGAGGATTCATGAGTGCTAAAGCCAAATCCTATCTGATTGAACTGGAAAACAAAAGAGCAAAAATCTTGAAGGAACGGGAGGAATCTTGGAGACTCAAGAGTCGTGCTATCTGGCTGAGTCAAAGCAGGGGATGAGAACATAGGTACTTCCAAAACTATGCCAAAGGAAGAAAATCCTCCAACACTATCTGGAAATTTCCCACCCTTGACAGAGAAATTGCAAAAACTTTCCACCAGCTCTCACAGTTGGGCATATCACACTTCCAACAGCTTTTTAAGGAACCTCCTGTCTCAAACCTGGCTGAGATCATTCGAGTAGCAGGGCATTTTCCTAGATTTTTCAACCAGGATACAGCCGATGAGATCACTTCACCTATCACCAGAGAAGAACTTGAAGGGACTCTTAAATGGTTCCAAAAAGACAAAAGCCTTGGGCTAGATGGATGGCCTATTGAATTTTACTTAGCATTCTTTGAAATCATCAAGAACGACCTTCTCAATGTAATCGAAGAGTGCAGGACATCTGGAAGAATGTATGAGGCCATCAATACCACTTTCATTGCTCTCATCTCGAAATCGGATTCCCCGGCATCCTTCAATGATTTCCATCCAATCTCACTCTGCAATACCATTTACAAAATCATCGCTAAGATCATAGCAAATCGGCTTCGACCCATACTATCCCATCACATCTCCCCTGAGCAATTTGCTTTCCTCCATAACAGGCAGATCCATGAAGCCATTGGCACAGCCCAAGAAGCCATTCATTCTATCAAATCTAAGAATCTAAAAAGCATAATTCTCAAGATTGATCTTGCCAAGGCCTTTGATAGAGTAAGTTGGCTCTTCATAAAGATGTCACTTATCCACTTAGGATTCCCTATAGCTTTCATAAACTGGATTATCTGTTGCATAACACAGTCTCCTACAGCATTCTGATTAATGGCTCGGCATCCCATTTCTTTCATGCCGATCGAGGGCTGAGGCAGGGATGTCCTCTGTCACCTCTACTATTCCTTTTAGTGATGGAAGGTCTCAGTAGGCTCATTGCCTCTGCAAAAAGGGAGGGCAGACTAAAAGGCTTGAGAATGAACGAACTCTACCATCTCACACATCTTCTCTTTGTAGATGATGTCTTGATATTCCTAGATGGCAGCATTAGGGACTTGGCCTCCTTCCATGAGATTCTCACCCTCTTTAAAAAAGCCACTAGAATGATTGCAAATCAAACAAAATCTACGATCACCCTGACCCATACTACCCCTCAAGAGGTCAGAGTAGCGCAAATGTACTTTCATTACATTCCTCACAACCTCTTGGATGGTCTCAAATATTTGGGTTTCCGGATAAAACCCAACAGCTATAGGATTGCTGACTGGATCTCGTTAGTGATCAAACTAGAGAAGAGGTTGAAAATTTGGAACCATAGATTGCTCTCAAGAGCAAGGAGACTAGTCCTGATTAAATCTGTTCTAGAAGCCACCCTGGTATATTGGATGTCTCTTGCCTGGATCCCACGGGGAATCCTGAGTCGTATACAATAGATATGTTGCTGATATCTATGGAATGGTCACAAGGAAGGTAAAACATTTTCTTGGGTAAGCTGGAAGAACATTGCTCTGCCAAAGAAATGGGAGGGGTGGGGGTGAAAAGATCTGTCTTATTTTTCCCAAGCTCTTGCAGCAAATATGAGCTAGTCTCTTCTCACTGCAAACAACCTCTGGACGACTGTGACATACCATAAATACATTTGGCCTCATTAGATTCTGGACTGGGTCCGTCAACAAGATTGGCCTCGTGGGGGAATATCCATTGTTTGGAAAACAATATTACAGACAATGCCTTTTATCAGAGCAGATTTGGCATGGCACATAAACAATGGTTCCTCTGTGAGAATTGGTATCGACCCTTGGATAGGTGGGGGTAATAGATACCTCCTACCCCTGGACCTCTTACAACATCTTAATCACAGGGATATCAAGATGATCGCTCAGATTGTTGATCAAGAACACAGCTCCATTCTTAGTTAGTGATGGCGAATAGTTCAAGAGTTGAACATTCCTATACAGTGGTAGCACACATGGGAATCATACCTCGGGGCTCTGTCTGAAGCGCATATAACCCTCAATCAGGACCCTGATGTTTTAGTATGGACTCCTATTGACCATGGGAAATACAGTCCAAAACAGGGATATATACATCTTCTACAACCCCATAAGCCTAACCATGCTACTGAATGGTGGCAGCAACTATGGACACTGAAAGCTCCCCCTCGGGCCCATCTCTTTATGTGGTGCATATTAAGTAACAAAACCCCCACAAGAGAGGCGCTTATGCACAGATCCATCTTCGGGCTGAGCTGGTGCATTCTTTGTAAACAAGAAACTGAATCAAATGAGCACCTGTTCTTGCTTTGCCCATCCACTACCCAATTTTGGCAAGCAGTAACATAGCAACTCTCAATGAGAAATGCATGGCAGGGCCCTACTATTCTGCAAGCTTGGAATAATTGGATCACAGTGCACCAGAGACTAAAAACACAAAGTTTACCACTTATTATCTGGTGGACCATATGGCTTGCTCAAAACCGCCTTATTTTAAAGCATGAGCCCATTTGCTGGTCTCTGCTCATCATTAAGGTAGTGGAATTCTTCCATGACATCCTTGATGAGGAACCATCACACACCCATAAATTATCGGGACCTAGTAACATTAAAAAATCTCGGTCGTGGGCATTTTTCAACGGGGCTACTCATTTTTCGACGGGGTTTCTCAACCTCAAGGCAGTTGGGGGGGGGGTTCTGTTTATACCTCTCGGATCAGCATTATTTCAAAGTCAAATAAGTACTAGGGGAAGGAACAAATAACTTCAATGAGCTTATCACTCTCAGACATTTGCTTCATTTTTCACTTGCACATACCTGCTCTTCCTTACAGATCTTTGGAGACTCACAAATAATCATCAACTAGTTCAATACAAAAAATCATTGTCATCCTATGTCTCTTCAAAAAATTCTGGATGATGTATACAATCTCAAAACATGATTTAATATGGTCTCTTGTCAACATATACATAGGGAATACAATGAAGTTGTTGACAAGCTTTCCAAGGAGGGCTCGCTACTTCCCCGAGGTTTGTGGATAGTCGTTCAAAAATTGGGCTTAGAGGTCTATCAATATCATCACAGGCCATATATAGACTAGGATTACTATAGGGTGGGAAGACCCTAAGTTATATTAGTAAATTTTTTGTTGTTGTTTATTCTAAGTAACTGCATAAACAAAACAATATGTATATATCTATATTTCTGCGGAAAAAAAGAGAAAAGTGTACACTTTTTTGATATTGGAAATGGCAAGGCCATATTTTTGTTACAGCTAAATTATTATACAAAGATCTATATTGATCTTCAGATACAACATATGCCAACAAGCATCTACTACATGTAATTTTTCCTCAAAATGAATGATTACGATTTTTTCTTTGGAAAAATATAAATATATATATATATATATATATATATATATATATATATATATAGATATATATATATATATATATATGTATAATGTTATTTTTATTAATTGTCATCTTACCTAAATAAAATGGACTTCTTTTATCTTAGTCCAATCATCTTTCTTTATACTAATTTTATTTTTAATCAATTTTTTATTTAATTGTTTTTTTAATGATATTTATACTTCTATATATTGTCTTATAAATTTTTGGAACAATATATTATATAATTATTTTCTTCTTCCCTATAAAATTGTATTCACTATCTCCATCTTTTAAATTTGAATAATATACTTTAAAACCCCATTAACCTTTAAATCCTCTAGGTCCTAATTAACCCCCTAAACATACATAAACCCCCTAACACCTTAACCCCATTCCCCTAAGACCTTAAGCCTATAGCCCCTAATACCTTAACCCTTAACCCCTAAACCCTTAAACAATAATCTCTTATCTCTAAGCTGATAAACTAATTAACCCCTAACTCAACATAGCCCCTTAATCGACCCTAACCATAATAATCAAATAATATTTCTTCACATTAAGATGAAAACATTGTTCAAATATCTCCCAAAAGAGTATAAACATTTACAATACAAAGAGATATAATCTAAAATACAACATATATATAAAAATTTACAAAAAAAATCTACAATACAAATACATATAATGAATAACTTACTAATGGATGATATTCATGCCTGCCTTCAACGTGTCCATAGTCTCTATAATTTGTTTTAGTTGCAGTTATTAGAAGTCTCCTTATCTTCAATCCCTTGCATCTTTTACAAGGGAAATAACATTTTTTATCCTTCGAAGCCCCTGACACTAATCCCACGTCTCGTTGGCGTCCTTGAGGAATGTTGTGTGACATTTTTCTTCACCAAGCTTTCAGCGATGATTTTCTTCAAAAATTAACCTCATAATAGCCCTACAACCTTTCAAAACCGTTGCAAGTATATAAGAAACTATGTCGAAGTTATATGATATATATATATATATATATATATATATATATATATATATATATATCAATTTTTCGTAAAGTGGTATGATATTAGACGTTGTCCAACAGAAAAAAAAAAAAAAAAAAAAAAAAAAAAAAAAAAAAAAAAAAAAAAAAAAAAAAAATCATTAATGGTGGAATGCATCAGATATCTGATGACAGATAGGATTTAAAAAAGAAAAGCAAAACAAAAATGTTTAACTTCTTACAATTTTTCCGATTTTATCCCTATCGTCAAATTTTGTCGTCAAATCTTTTGCCCATGTGAATTAGTGAGTAAATGAATTTCCTCCTAGAATATTCATCTATTAAAGTCACAAAATAACTACATCATGAGATAGACTCCAATGACATAGGACCACAAATGTCAAAATGCACCAAATCCAACACACCCTTGGACCTAGTCTCACTTCTAGAAATGTTGTGTTGAATTTCTTTCCAAGTGCACATCCTTTAAACACGCCATCATGCTCTAAAATGAACTCCAGAGAACCAATTAACATCCCTCATTATAGTGGTAGAGCCCTATAGTGTAGATCTCTCATCCTCCTCTGCAAAATCTCATTCTAGTTGTTACTACTATGTACTAGGAATTTCATTGGTTCTCCTCTTAATAGATACATGTTATTCGCGTTGATTCTTATAACTCGCCTCACGTTAGGATCAATCCATTTCAACTTAAAAGCTACTGAATTGACCTCAATTGCTCCGTTCTCCATGGAAAAAACTTAAGAGTAAATTCTTCTCCAACCTAGGTACGTACATTACCTCCTTCACCACCATAATACTCCTTGACTGTAGTTGGATTTGTATGTTTTCAATGCCCTCTGATGCATACTCAATGTTGTCACCAAGATCCACATGTAGATATTTCTGCTCCTTGTCCATATTGGTGAAGATATCATGACTTGTCATGTGACGAGATGCTCCAATGTCCACAAACCACACCCCTCTTTTAATGGTGCCAGGAAGACAAAATACTAAAACAAATTCCTTTTGGAATTTTTCATCCAACTCATCAATTTGTGAAGATGCAATTGTTGATGTTTTCCCCTTTCCTTTATTCTTGTTTAGATATTGTCTAACATAATAATTGAACTTATGAAATGTAAAGCACTTGACTTTTCTCATGCCTTTCCTCCGTTTTCAAGATGCTACACTACTATGGTTTTGCTTGTCTTTACCCTTTCCCTTCTTTGTTTGTCTAATAAGAGTAAGGTTCTCCACATCTCCACCTTTATGTTGCCCACTAGTTATGGATTCCTCTTGAATCTCCCTTTGGGTGAAATTGTCCCACAATCTAGCCCAATTAGGAAGCTTATCTCTTTATAGGATACCTATCACAAATGTAGCCCACTATTTGGTGTTGATTTTCTTAGTGCAATTAGGGTTAGCACAATATTTATGAAACTATGATAATTACTTTTGACGTAGATATTCTTTTAACTTATTCTAATATATCGTTCAACAATTATAATATGGATATTCAACCATAAATAATAGTAGAACAATAGAGATCACAACACATAAGAGAAGACACAATTTACCCTGGGTAAACCCACAACGAGGAAAAACCCAATAACTTTTTCAATAGAAAAATTATGCTTATTGAATGAAAGACACACCTAGACCTATGGTCAAACCTGGACTTCTCCTCTAAGTCAAGTCGCCCAGTCTGATCCTGCAATTCACTCTGCCAGTATGACCCAAAATTTCAACCCTCCTACAATAGCTAGTTGCCCCACAATTTCGGCCCTGCAACAATTGCCCCAGTAATTCATAAATTTTGGCCCTCTGCAATAGTTTCCCCTAAAAAATGTGAACCATAAAGATAGATATTAATCCACACATGCGATTTTCTGGAGAGAGAGAGACGGAGAAGAGGAATTTCTCCCTCCTTTTTCATCCTTCTCTTCCTTTGCTTGCTTTCCCAAAAATTGTCTTGTTTGAGGGAATGTGAATGCCCAAATGGAGGAGGTTTAGTTTCCTTTATATAGTAGTCTTTCTTGGATGAATGGACATATCTCTTGGACAGGGCCGACTTGACTCGGAGGGAAGATGATTTGTCACTTTTGGAGCCAAATTTACATTTCAAAAATTCAAATTTTCATCTTTAAAAGGTCACAATGGGATTTTGACTCAAAACAAATTTTCCTTTGAATCAAGCATTTATAAATATGCTTTATAATGATAAATTCAATTACATTAAGTGACCAAATGTACATTATGAAGACCGACCATAGTTACAAATTCAACACTCCCTCTTAACTAGGGAGGTATTCATAATCAATGTCATAGATGTTCTCAAATTGAACAAATTTCTCTAAAGAAAGATCATCTATTATTACTAGCATCAACATCTATCATCTGCATCCACTAGTGGCCATATCTGGGGTGGTACCAAACCCATCGAAATGTCATTAGCATATCATGACTGACCCTGTCAGAGTGATTGATCCCCATGGCCTCTACCTAGGCCAAAATGTTGAGACTCTCAACTAGCAAGCACTCACTCACCCATCCTGGTGAGAACTCTGGGCCAAGACCTCACTCAACCACTTCATGGTTGGTGATAGGGTCTATATGCTCAACAGGACCTCACTCTACCCTACCTATTACACCTCATTTTGTAACCATTAGGCAAATGACTATCAATCCATATCTCTCACTATATTATATTTCTTAAAAACCTATTTTCAAGCATTTGTTTAATTTTCCTAGTCACAACCTGCACAAACGTGGTTATGATCATTATGGCTTGCACAATCTTGCGCACTATTTTCCCTTGAAAAGTGTGAAAGCTTTTTAATGTAGATAAAAATAAAAAGCAATTTCTAGAAGCTTTGTTGGGGGAATATTTCTCAACTAAAAGGCCTCAAGCCCCTACCTACTTGGGCATCATCCCTTTGTTCATGGATAAAACTCCCTCTCTTTGTGGAACCCTAATCCCTCTCTTTATGGATCTCATCCCTTGAGAAGAGGATCTCAAACCTCCTCCTCTTGGCCTATAAATTCAGCACAGACCAGAGGGTAAAGGAGGACTTTGGAATGTAAACTTATGTTGTCAAATTGAGGTTGGAAGCTTGTCACTTAAGGGAGGATTGGAGACTATTGGAAGGAGGTTTGAAACATCAAGGCTAAGGTTGGATCTCTCCTTTTTATTCAAGATTAATACAAGCAGTTGTTTCTTTCCTATTTTCACTTGTTATGATGCTCATTGCAAAACTCCTTGATCTTTTGCATAGTTTGTAATTGAGTATTGGATTCATGCTATGATATATGCTATGTTGCAATTTCCATATATATTTTGTTTCAATCTTTATCTATGTTATGCTTTTATTCCTTGTTTGGTTTTGTCTATGCAAATCTTCTCTTGAAGCAGCAAGGAAGGAATTTTGAAAGCATCAAGGGACATCTACAAGCATTTCATAGAAAGGTAAGAGGTTCTTTCACATTTTATATATCATGTTTCAGTTATAGACTAAGGAAATTTTATAGTTACTTGTTTGTTTGTTTCTAGATTTGTCATTGAATCTAGGGAGATCATTCTTGTCCGCAAGAAAAATTTGTCCACCATAACAAATTGGTGACCATATTGGGGATCATTTTTTTTCTTCATTATGCCTTCTTGTGATCTCTAATTACCTTATGTTACCTTGACTGATTGTATTTCAAATCTTTGAAAGTTTAAACTTTTCGAATTTTGGCTTTATTTTTTACTTTTTCTTTGTTTTTCTAGATTTGTTCACTTTTCTCTCAGCAACAGTGCACAAGTTGCGCAAGTTTCCTTTAGAAACAGTGTGTCACCGCACTTAAGCTAACTGCTTACCTGCGTCAATCTCAGAAATGTTGAAAATTAGGGTTTTTTTCCTTATGGGTCCAAAAAAAATATTTTCATATTTTCTTGGGTCTATTACATTCCAAAATTCTACTTCAATTTGATTAGATGTTTCGAATTACCTTCCTGAAAAAATATGCATCTTTGAAAATAAAGGTTGAAGGTTTGATCTGGTGAATTGTTGATTTATCAAAAAAAAGGTTGGTCATTGTTGAGATAATTTGTGTCTGTCTTTCTTCTTTCAAATAGTCAAATTCAATACTTTGTTTAATCGATTGTAAATAATCATTGGAATTGGTGAAAGTTAATGTTTTTAAAGTTAAGTATTTTTCATTCATGATTTGGTTCCTTTTGTTAAAATTATAATGAATAATGATTATTATTTTGAGAAAAGAAACAACTTAGAATTATGCTTTTAGTGATTTGGTATTCATTACATTCATTTGAAAAGATTGATTTCAAAAACTTGTTGGTTTTCTCTTTTGCATTTTAGAGTTTAGGGTTTTGTGTTAAAAAGAGTTTCTATGATTGTTGTGTTATTTGATGAATTGAAATTTGAAAAATGAAATATTTGCATTGGATCAAATTTGAAAGTGAAAATTTTATATTTGATGAAAGGAAATATGGTGAAAATAGAAGTTTTTCATTTTGTTTGAATACCAAAACAAACTTTTTTCTTATAATAGATTATGAACTTCATCGAAGCAAAATATTCATTTTTTCATATTTGTTGCATTAGAATTGGAGTTAAAAATTGATATCATTTACACCACATCTATTAAATCAACTTTAATGAAAAGAGGAACTATAAAATCAATCAAAAATTAAATCAACCAAACATTATTTTGTTCTATGTTAGAGGACGTGTTCCAGTGTCTATAAACATAGGAGTTTTCGTTAATTTTTTGCATTACATTCTACGCGCAATCGATATTCCACGTATGCAAGTATATCAAACCATTCTCCATGTACCCTCAGGAATATCGGGTGGCGCTCCACGTATGAAAAGTATATCAAAATGCTTCCTATCGTACAAAACACATTAGACAATACTAACACGAACTAAGCTTCCACGTACCTTGAGTATATCAAAAGACCCCTCTACGTTGCATACCATCCATAGGTAATCGAGTTGGCTTCTTTGTCATCTATGATACAACGAACACAACATTCGGGGAGATTACCTACATATACTGGAAATGATATTATGTAGTTCACAGTGGCTTAGTAACACTTTTCTATCTAGTTACCCTTTTATTTGATTTTAGTTATTTATTTGGTTGATTAAAATTGGAATAAACCTTTAATAAAATTCATCGTGGTAGAATTACCAAGACATTCACGTAGAATGCAGGGTTTACCCCCTGAATACACACCTGGTCAATTGGAAAAAATCAAAGAAGAGAAATTAAAATTGGTAGAATCTGGAACGTTAGAACAACCTAAAACATTTGGGGTTATAGAATTTGAAACAATAGAATCTGAAGTAACTCAACCACAATAGATAGAGTCGGATACCGTTCCATGTGAACCTGAAGTTAATGAAACCTTAGAACCTGAAATAATTTAGGGTGAATCAAAGATCAATAGAACTTTAGAGACAAAATTTACTAAACCCAACATTGAAGAACTTGAATCTGACATTTCTGAACCCAAATCACTTTCAGCTGCTATCACTCCTACTTCTTTACTGACTTCATCTCGAAGAACTATAATTACAACTGATCTACCTCTTGGTCTTCTAAGCATTGAAGATATTACTGAAGAAGAAGAGGAAGAAACTGAATATCCTCCTCTTACTACTAGTGATCTGTTAATTGTTCAAAGTCTTCCTTTTGAACCTTTTCGACCAGATCCTTGGTATTTTACCCCATTAAAATTTTTAGGTCAAGGTATTCCTCATTTACACACTCCTTTTGATTTTATGCCTAGAAAAATAATGTTGGAGATTCCTCTAGTAATTGTAACCTCATATTTTTAGATGAGTACACCACTTAGCCAACCCGCTATGACTTCTATGTTTACAGGATCTCTGGAGTCATTCCTATATGGTGGACCTTCAGTTCCTATTGGGTATCAATCACTTACTGGAACTTTTTCGGGAGCCACTCCTTCCTAATATTCTACTTGTATTTTTTGAATCTCATTTGGTTCATCTACTACTAATGTAGAAATTACTGCTCAGAGCATGACTCCCATGATTGGAACACCTTTGGCATCATACCAACACATTAATATGTTATCCAATAACACAAGTAATCCTCAACCAACTCCAACTGGTATTTACCATCCACCTGGGGGGAACCATCCTATGTTCCGCCCCAGAGGGCCACATTCTGGTGGAATATATCCTCCATTTGTGGGGCCACTTATTATCGGAACTTATACAAACCTTGGTTAGATACCTTAGGTCTGTCCAATTAAAATTTTTATATCTCAACTCTTGATTGGTGCTCCTTTTTCAGGAATGGGGAATACTATTTAGATCCCTCCTTATGTTCAATATATTTTTCAAGCTACCCCACAAGTGCATGTTTATCAACCTGTCCAAGCTATTGAACAAACTATATCATGGACACTTGTTCAACAATTTGTCTAGGGTACCCCTCAAGTATCTGTTTAGAAACCTATCAGTTGTATTCCTAAAACATTTATTCAATCTATTGTGCAAATAATTATTCAACTACCAGTTCCAAGTACACCTCATACACTTGTCCAATTTATGCCACAAATGATAGTGCAAGGTGTTGAGCCTTGAAACGACATCTCTCTTACACACTTTTCTAGACTTTTTCCCCTCACCAGTACCTCATAAGCTATCAAAGATCATTACATATTGATTCTAAAAGAGCATTTAAGTGTCAATTGTTGAATTGAGACTTCTGTGATCCATAACAGTTATAAGAAGAGCTTCGGCGTAAATCACATATAGAAAGATTTTTGTCGACGCGTTTCGAACCAGCAAGTGTGGCTCATCGTCAGGACAAGTTGAAGAAACAGATCCAGCTTTGCGTGTTAAATAGTCTGAGCAGGGCCTCCAACAGCTATCTAGATCAACGACTAGCTTTGACTTAGGGACAGTCAAAAAGTAAAATTGATTATTTAAAGGAAGATAGTTAATGACCATACCTATATATAAATATATAATTATATAAATGAAGGGGTTTACGTTATTAATTAGTTAAACATGTATAATTTAATAATTAAAATTTTTTATTAAATGGGAATTAGTTAAAATAAAGACCTAACTATTCTATAAATAAGGTGAATGTAAGATGATAGTTAAATAAAATAAATAATAATCATAGAAATCCGCAATTAAATAAATAATAATAATATATATTCGTTAATAGATAAATGAATAAATAGATAAAAATATATATAAAAATAATAATAATAATAATAATATATATAAATTAGTTACCAAAGAAATAATAAAATAAATAATAATAAGAAAATAAAAATGATAATAATACTAATACATATTCGTTAATAAATAAATAAATTATAAATAATAACAATATATAAAAATTAGTTACGAAAAAATAATAAAATAGATAATAATAATAATAATAATAATATATATTCGTTAATAGATAAATAAATTAATTAATTAAAATATATAATAAAATATATATATAAATAATAATAATATATAAATTAGTTACGAAAAACTAATAAAATAATATAAATAAATAATAAAAATAAGTAAATAAACATTTGTTAAGACTATAAATACCAATATCAATCAGGGAAAAGCGAGCGATTCAAAAAAATAAATAAATAAATAAACAATAAACAATAAAATAATAATAATAATAATAATAATAATAATAATAGTAATAATAATATATATTCGTTAATAGATAAATAAATAAATTAATTAAAATATATACTAAAATATATATAAAAATAATATAAAGTAAATAAATAAATAATAATAAAAATAAGTAAATAAATATTAGTTATGATAATATATACCAATATCAATCAGGGAAAAAATGAGCGACACAAAATAAAAAGGAGAAGGACTGGAAAGAGAAGGATAAACCCTAGGAGATAGGAAGGCTCCAGGGGAACGATGAAAGCGAAAAAGATGAAAGAGGGGGGGGGGGGGAGACTAAGAAGACAGGGCAGGGATCCAACATCTACTGATCTTCCAGTCGTCATCTCTATTGAGATTGTTAGGCCTCCTTTCGATCTCAATAGCTTCCCTGAGTTTACGATGATGGAACTGGGCAACTTTGGCAACAACCTTAGCCTCCTCAATACAAACGTGATGCTTGGTCTTATCCACATGCTCTGCTAGCGCTGAAGACTTGGTTCTCCCATGTCTTAGGTCAGCTGCATGTTCGCTAATCCTCTGATGGATGGAGCGCCCTGTTTCCCCGATGTAGGGGGTCCCACAAGAACAAGGGATCAAGTAGACACCCTTCATGTCCTTGGGGTTAACAGGATCTTTAACTGATCAGAGGGAATTATGAATAGTTTTGAGGGGTCTAAATGTAGAGGGAATATCATACCTCTTAAGGATCCGAGCAATCTTGTCCATGGTTCCTTGGACATATGGAAGGTGGACACCTAGTCGGCGTTCCTTAGGTTCTTTCCTAATAACTGCATTTCTAGATGCTTTAAGGAAAGCCTTCTGACCTAGGCGCCTACTATATAGGAGGCCTTGGAAGTGATCTATCGCCTAACGGATCCCGATACCGCACATCTGGTTGAGATCTGTCTCACTTCCACTTTCTTCTGTTTCGAGGGTAAATTCTTTGAACAAACTTGTGGTGTTGCCATGGGCTCCCCCCTTTCCCCGATTGTTGCGAATCTTTTTATGGAAGATTTCGAAGCCAAAGCTTTAGCCTCGGCTCGTCTCCTTCCGAAGCTTTGGAAAAAGTATGTGGATGACACTAACGTCATCTGGTCCCATGGCCAAGAGGAGCTGGATCACTTCTTCAATCACCTCAACGGTCAGTCCTCTGCCATTAAGTTCACCATGGAGAAAGAGGTCAATGGTTGCCTCCCTTTCCTAGATATTCTTATTTCTAAGAATAAGGACAGCTATCTCTCCCACTCTGTGTTCCAGAAGAAAACGCATACTGAGCAGTATCTTCATGCCGATTCCCATCATTTCCCTGCTCATAAAATGGGTGTCCTTAACACCCTCACTACTCGTGCCCTCAGGTTTTCTGATAATGAGAGTTTTGATAAGGAGAGATCCCATCTCCTTGATGTCTTTGTGGAAAATGGATATAGTAGGCGCCTAGGTCAGAAGGCTTTCCTTAAAGCATCTAGAAATGCAGTTATTAGGAAAGAACCTAAGGAACGCCGACTAGGTGTCCACCTTCCATATGTCCAAGGAACCACGGACAAGATTGCTCGGATCCTTAAGAGGTATGATATTCCCTCTAAATTTAGACCCCTCAAAAATATTCGTAATTCCCTCCGATCGGTTAAAGATCCTGTTAACCCCAAGGACATGAAGGGTGTCTACTTGATCCCTTGTTCTTGTGGGACCCCCTACATCGGGGAAATAGGGCGCTCCATCCATCAGAGGATTAGCGAACATGCAGCTGACCTAAGACATGGGAGAACCAAGTCTTCAGCGCTAGCAGAGCATGTGGATAAGACCAAGCATCACGTTTGTATTGAGGAGGCTAAGGTTGTGGCCAAAGTTGCCCAGTTCCATCATCGTAAACTCAAGGAAGCTATTGAGATCGAAAGGAGGCCTAACAATCTCAATAGAGATGATGGTTGGAAGATCAATAGATGTTGGACCCCTGCCCTGTCATCTTAGTCCCCCCCCTCTTTCATCTTTTTCGCTTTCGTCGTTCCCCTGGAGCCTTCCTATTTCCTAGGGTTTATCCTTCTCTTTCCAGTCCTTCTCCTTTTTATTTTGTGTCGCCCCTTTTTTCCCTGATTGATATTGGTATTTATTATCATAACTAATATTTATTTACTTATTTTTATTATTATTTATTTATTTACTTTATATTATTTTTATATATATTTTAGTATATATTTTAATTTATTTATTTATTTATCTATTAACGAATATATATTATTATTATTATTTTTATTATTATTATTATTATTTTATTTTATTTTTAATTTTTATTTATTTATTTATTTATTTTTTATTTTTTATTTTTTATTTTATTTTTTTATTTTTTTATTTTTTTGAGTCGCTCGCTTTTCCCTGATTGATATTGATATTTATAGTCTTAACAAATGTTTATTTACTTATTTTTATTATTTATTTATATTATTTTATTATTTTTTCGTAACTAATTTATATATATTATTATTATTATTATATATATTTTATTATATATTTTAATTAATTCATTTATTTATCTATTAACGAATATATATTATTATTATTATCTATTTTATTATTTTTTCGTAACTAATTTTTATATATTGTTATTATTTATAATTTATTTATTTATTAACGAATATATATATTAGTATTATTATCATTTTTATTTTCTTATTATTATTTATTTTATTATTTCTTTGGTAACTAATTTATATATATTATTATTATTATTATTTTTATATATATTTTTATCTATTTATTCATTTATCTATTAACGAATATATATTATTATTATTTATTTAATTGCGGATTTTTATGATTATTATTTATTTTATTTAACTATCATCTTACATTCACCTTATTTATAGAATAGTTAGGTCTTTATTTTAAATAATTTCCATTTAATAAAAAAATTTAATTATTAAATTATACATGTTTAACTAATTAATAACGTAAACCCCTTCATTTATATAATTATATATTTATATATAGGTATGGTCATTAACTATCTTCCTTTAAATAATCAATTTGACTTTTTGACTGTCCCTAAGTCAAAGCTAGTCGTTGATCTAGATAGCTGTTGGAGGCCCTGCTCAGACTATTTAACACGCAAAGCTGGATCTGTTTCTTCAACTTGTCCTAACGATGAGCCACACTTGTTGGTTCGAAACGCGTCGACAAAAGTCTTTCTATATGTGATTTACGCCAAAGCTCTTCTTATAGCATTTAAGTGGTTTTCTAACTATGTTTTTGTGTTTACTATTTGACTTAGATTTTTCTCATCAGCTACGGAATGCAGCCACTTTCCGCAACTAACTCGACTTTCCGCAGTTGTTTTTGTTGATATCTAGGTTACAGGTGTCATCAAGCAAAACGAGGCACGTGGGCAGTTTAGGAATGATCTGGACATGGATCAGGTCCTATTGGTTCAGCTAAATTCATAGAAGAAAGCCTTGGCCAAAAGGTGGTCAAACGAGGAGTTCTACGGCAAACAGGTCTCTGTTTTCAACATGTGAAGGGTCCGAGACCGTTTCTAGATCCATGGGTTCATTTTGAAAGATGTAGACTGCCTCCACGATGCAAATCCAACAACCACCTTTTGATAGATTGAATGATCTTGGCAACCATCATGCTGAGCTCACGGATGTTGTCTTTTTACGTGTCCCCTGCTGAAGGTGTTTCATAGGAAAACAGTTATGTAATTTCCTTTATAAATAACGTGTTTGCAAACGCATAGAGCTAGTTAGTTTTTGATGTCGTTTTGCTGTTAGTCCTTGTACTGTGCCGTGAACTGGTCCTGTTGTTGTAACGAGAGGATTCTTCCTCTGTTTTGCAATATAACAAGACTCTATTTTATATGACTGTGTGAGCGTAATTCCAGACTGATAGCGTGTTGACCAAGGCCGTGCAGAGGGCCCCTGCTGGCTGAGGTTTTGTTTCCTTATTTCTGTAAAGTTTTTATGTGTTGTTTCCTTATTTCCATTGCACATATTTCATAGTTTGTTCACCTGTGTATATTTCATAAGTTAGTTATGATGTTAATGTTTCATTCCTGTACATGATTTTTCAAGCATTGTATATTTTTGCTAACACTGATCAGTGTGTGTTTCAGGATAGGCTAGGCCCGGGCATTTTCATACAATTTTTACAATAACTAGTGACATGAGATTAGCCTCTCTACTGACTTTGTTTTTCTTAGCTTTTCAATTTCAGTTATGCTTTGATTTCAATCTTATTCATTTGCTTTGTTAGTTAATTTAGATATCAAATTCTTCATGTCATTGACGTTATCTCCAGAGCCATAGCTTAACCCCGAAAAGACTACTTAGCGAGCTATCGGGCTATGAGTGATGTGATTTGATTTTAGTTTTATTTTTCTGCAATTAGATATCATGTTCTTCATGTTATTGACATTATCTCTAGAGCCATAGCTTAACCCCGAAAAGACTACTTGGCGAGCTATCGTACTATAAGTGAAGTGACTTGATTTTATTTTCATTTGCAAGTAGGTAATTTAGATATCAATTCCTCAGGTTATTGACGTTATCTCCAAAGCCATAGCTTAACCTCGAAAAGACTACCTGGCGAGCTATCGGACTATAAGTGAAGTGAATTGGTTTTACTTTTATTAGTTTGCAGTTTTTGATTTTTTTGAGTGCAATAGCTTAACTTTTATTTCTATATTTAGATAAGCAGCAGAGGTAGTGATTTCATGATCAGCAGTTCATCATTTGTTTGATTTTAATAGCAACACATTTCCATTCTTGTTTAAGTACTAATTTCATCACTAGTATGTTTTGAGATCTTCTGAAGTGTTAAGCTCTGGAAATCAGCATAAAGGACATAATTGCCTTAAAATCTATATCCATACTTGCCTTCTAAAGTATTCTTAAAACTCAGGAATAGGATTTCCATTTACATTAGGAGATAAACGAAGATAAAACCCCCAAAACAAAATAAAAATTGAAAACAATAAAAAGTAAGAAAGAGGTTGTCTTGCACATATAGTGCGCCACACTTCATCAGTTTACGACTCCTGGATTGATAATTAATGTAGCAATTTAGGACATACTAAATTGACTAAACATTTTGGCGCCATTGCCAGGGAAGTGTAATTAGGTAGCCGATCTCTTACATTAAAAAAAAAAAAAAGGAAAAGAAGGGAAAAATTGATAACTTCTTGAAGTATGCTCTCCTCTTGCACCTAGTGTGATCTGGAGGATCAGAAAAGAGAGTTATTAGTTCAATAATTTCTTGATTATGCTCTCTTCTTGCACCTAGTGTGATCTGGAAGATTAGAAAGAGAATTATTAGCCTAACTTGAAAAACAAATAAAAAATAAAAATAAAAAATGACATGCATAGAGCAAGAGATTCTAGGGGAATGTTTATAGCTAGGGCCAAGAGTTCGATTTTCACAACTCCAGATACTTCAAGGCTTAGACAAGATACACCTCCATCTACTCCCAGCTTTAGGGTTCCTGGAATTCAAGGAACAGCAGTTGAATTAGAAGATTCTCCCACACTATCTACTAAATCTGATTTAGGAGAAGAACCTTTCTTCACTTCTACAGGGGAACATATTGTAATCAAAGAATTAGAATCACCTGAAGAAGAGGAAAAGGGAGAAACTCTCTCGCATCCACCATTAATAGAAGAACCAGAAGACTCTGAGGAAACTATCATGACAGAGGAAGTAGTAGATGGATTTGGAGGAGGGGGTAGAGGTAGAGGAAGAGGAAATAATGGAGGCAACACTGGAGGAGGTAGAGGTAATAATGGGGGAAATAGGGAAGGAGATAACTCATTTGGATTCCCTATAGCCGATGAGGAAACTCATACAACAATGAAAAACATTTCACCGTCTGTCCTCCCAAACTTTTATGGGTTGCGAAGTGAGGATCTTGAAACATTTCTATTTGAGTTTGAAGTCTTGTGCCGAACCTATGACTATATGGAAGACTCTCAAAAACTCAAACTGTTTCCTTCAACATTGAAGGGAGCTGCTTTGAAATGGTTCATGGGATTAGTCACTCAATCTATTAGGACTTGGAATGATATGAAACAAACATTTTTGGATAGATACCTGGACTATTGTATGCCCACCAATCATAAGGATGAGGCATTGAAAATGATGCAAAAAGAAGATGAAAACTTGGAGGATTTACTTGAAAGATTTCAATACAACTTAAAGAGAGCGAAAATGAGTAATTTAGACGAGGAAACCTTGAAATCCCTTCTATTGAAAGCCATTATAGATGAATGGATATATATTTTAAACATGATGGGGAAGGGAGACATTTCTCAACTTCCACTTCGTGACATAGTATAACTATGTGTCCATCTCTCAAGGGGAAAATCTAAAATGAGAAAAGGGCCTGGAGATCCTTCTCTTATTAGAGCAAACAAATCTGCAACTGGTTTGTAAGTAGGGCAGAGATTGGCAATATGCTTGATGAGTTCAAAACTGATATTCTAGGGCTCGCCTTAGTGAACAACTAGACACCCTTAAAATACAAAACAAGCAGAAAGCAGAAGCTGATGCCTTGGCCATCTTTTGTCCAAAATATAGGAAGAAACATGCTCTAAGGGAATGCCCCTTGGATGAAAAAGTTGTAGAAACATGTATGATTTTCTCAGAAAGTCATGAGACCAAGGATTGTCCTTCAATTCCTGGGCTCAAAGCTGTCTTTCAGGAAGATCCAAATTTGGTAGAATCCCTCTGCTTTGTTTCAAGAAGACCTTGGCAGGGGCAACAAAATCAAGGATTTAACAATCCTATGAACTTTCAGCTCCCGCTAAATTGGAATTCTTGGCAACAACCTTGGCCCCAACCTCAAAATTCATATCAATCATGGGCACAAGGGATGCAAAATCCTTATGGGAGATTTGCTCAATTGTATCAATATCCTCCATCTTTTCAAAATCAACAAAATCCACAACTTCCAAATCAAAACCCACAATTTTCATTTCCATTTCCACAACAACAATCTTCTCAACAAAATCCAAATCCTCAACTCTTGCTTCCATTTCAACAAAAGATAAATCAACTACCAGCTCAGCCATTACCAAATCCCAACAACAAAAATCCTCAGAATGCTTATATGGTAGAAGGACAACAATTTCCTACCTATATGATTGTTCCTCTTAATGATGTTCAACTCAGATCTAGTAGAGTTTTAGAAAAATCTTCTACATATATTCAGGAGCAAGGTACCTCTTAGGAGGATTTTCTTAAAGTCAATAACGGTTCTAACGAAGTATCTCTTCAAAACCCAATCATTCAAAAAGAAAAAGAAAAAGAGTCAACCCCCACAACTCCTATAGTTGAGCAACCTGCATCTTCATCCACACCTCCTTTCCCTGAAAGATTACAAATTGACAAAGGGGTGGAAAAACAAATATTGTTGCTTGACTATGATTTTCTAGATGAGTTAAAGAATGTATGTATCAAGATTCCCTTGCTACAAGCCATTAGAGAGATTCCTATTCTAGCAAAAACAATAAAGGATTTGAGTCTCAAAAGACCAGGAAGGAAACCAAGAGATACAAGAAGAATCCACCTGGTAGGAAAAATTGCAGATATCATGATGGGAAAAATTACCATGCAGAAATATGTGGATCCAGGTAGTCCAATTTTCAAAACACATATAAATGGGATAGAAATTCCAAATACTTTGATTGACTTAGGGGCTGCTATAAACATTATGAGTAGACAAACTATGGAACAGCTTAAACTTCCTAACCTTCTTTTTACACCAACCTTACTGCAACTTGCAGATAGATCAATAATCAAACCAGATGGTGTACTAGAAGATATTTCAGTCTCCTTAGATTCTTGGGAATATCGAGTAGATTTCATGATTTTTATCCCAAGAGTAATTTAGGAGGGCATCCACTCATTTTAGGAAGACCTTGGCTAGCCACAGTTGATGCTTTCATTAGTTGTAGATCTGGGGATATGTACATTTCTGATGGTAGTTCAACAAAGAAATTCAATTTGTATCCTCCATCAAAAGCAATTACAGAAGTAGGAGACAATGAATGGGTCAATGATGAAGATATTATACAACATGTCTTTACTATCTCTGAAATTAGTGAAGATAGTCAAATTCTGAATACATTAGAAAATTTTGAAACATCTTCAGAATATGACCACACACAATTTCAGTTAGATTCTGATATTTAATATTTATCGTCAAGACAAATGTCTCTTTGATCCAGGTGGATATTGGTGGCCACCTGCCAAGTCCACCTGGACCCCCACCATTGTCTTTCTCAGCATTTTCAGTTTCCTTAATTGTAGCACAACTTACTATTTTTAGCAGTTTTTCGGGTCCTGAACTTCCGGAGCCGTTTTGAGGCCCTAAACGACGTTTTTTGGGGAATCCGGGGGCAACACGAGTCCATGGAATGGACTGGTGTTTCCCGTTCCAACAATGATAGTGCTCGGATAGATCTTTCTAATGAGCTATTGTACGCGTCAAACGGAGATCATATGCCAAAGTTACGACCCCGGGAAGTTGATGTACCAACTTACCCCCAAACGGGGCCCACAGTTTGGCGTTTCATCTCCTAGGGTTAGGTTTTGGAATGTTAAGGGTTTTTCCATTGTTTCTCAACAATAAATAGGCCTTCGAGCCTCATTGTAACACAGTTCAGAGGCATGTAGCCATCACATCTCTTCTCAGAGATAAGCTACCATCGCCCTAGCTAGTTTATTGCCATTTCTGTTTGTAAGCATATTTCAGAATTTTCCATTAATGAAATGAAGTATTATTTCCGCTGCATCTTTGTGTATAGGGTTATCTCTGTAATTTGTTGCATTCCTGTTTAAATCCGGATCACTCTTTACTCTATGGAAGAGTTTGGTAGTTCTACCATTGAGATTTTTCCAGGTAAAACACTGGATATCAACAAAAATTTGGAAAAGTCACAACAGGAAGAACTAACCAAAATCTTGCAAAAACATTCTACTGCAATTGCATGGGAGTATACTCATATGAAAGGTATTGACCCTAAGACTTGCATCCATCATATCTATATCGAGGAAAATAGTAGACCAATCAGACAACCTCAGAGAAGGATGAATCCAAATCTTAGGGAGATAGTGAAAGAAGAGCTCCAAAAACTACTGAATGTAAACTTCATTTACCTAATTTCAGATAGCCGATGGGTTTCTCCTTTGGTTATAGTACCCAAAAAGAATGGTGAATGGAGGGTATGCATTGATTACAGGGAATTGAATAAAGCAACTTTGAAGGACCATTTTCCTTATCCCTTTGTCGATCAAGTATTAGATACATTAGCAGGCAAAAAGTACTTTTCATTTCTGGATGGTTTTAGTGGTTATAATCAAATTCAGGTAGCACCTGAAGATCAGGATAAGACCACATTTACCTGTCCATGGGGAACTTTTTCTTGTCGAGTGCTTCCTTTTGGATTATGTAATGCACCCGCAACATTCCAAAGAGTAGTACTAGGAATTTTTTCTGATCTAATCCATGATTTTGTAGAGGTATATATGCATGATTTTACAGTTTATGGTAATTTGTTTGAAGAGGCATTAGAAAATTTGGAAAAAGTCCTTATAAGATGTAAAGAAACAAACCTTTCATTAAGCCATGAAAAATGATTTATGATGTTTACTGAAGGTATTGTTTTAGGACATCATATTTCAGGGGATGGGATTAAAGTTGATAGATCAAAAGTTGAAGTTATCTCCAAGTTACCTATTCCAAATTGTCAAAAAGATGTTAGAAGTTTTCTGGGATTTACTGGATATTATAGAAGATTTATAGAAAACTTCACCAAAATAACATCTCCACTCTTCAAATTGCTTACAAAAGACTGTGAATTCAAATGGGGTCCTGATTGCCAATCAGCATTTGAAACTTTGAAAACAAGAATATCTGAAGTGCCTATCTTGAGAGGACCAAATTGGAAACTCCCTTTCCATATTTTTACAGATGCTTCAGATACAGCTCTAGGGGCTGTGTTAGGACAAAAAGATTTAGTTCCTTATGCCATTTACTATACCAGTAAAAATTTAACTCCCATTGAGTTGAACTATACTGTGACTGAAAAGAGTTCTTAGCTGTTGTTCATGCAATCAATAAGTTCAGACATTATATAACAGGCTATGAAACTTTTATTCATACTGATCATTATGCAATTAGATATCTAATGAACAAACCCATTACTAATGGCAGAGTTACAAGGTGGCTCCTACTTTTACAAGAATTCAATATTACTGTGTTAGATAGACCAGGGAAACAAAATACAGTAGTTGATTTCTTGTCTCAGATTCAGAATACTAAAGAAGATTCTCCTGTAGAGGACAAGTTTCTTGATGAATATTTATTTTCAGTAACTAATAAGACCCCTTGGTATGCATATATAGCTAACTATTTGGTTACAGGGAAACTACCTCCACATTTATTTCCTAGTGAAAGAAGAAAGATTATTTAGGAGAGTTCAAAATATTCATGGATTTCTAATGAACTGTTTAAAATAGGGCCAGATTTTGTGATCAGAAGATGTGTTAGGGAAGATGAAATGCCTGATATTCTCAAAGCATTTCATGATGAACCATGTGGCAGACACTTTGCTGACAGAAGGACATCCTATAAAATTCTCTCTTTAGGATATTATTGGCCATCCCTCTTCAAAGATGCAAAACAATATGTCAAAAGGTGTGATAGTTGCCAAAGAGTAGGGAAACCTACCCTCTTAAATGAAATGCCATTACAACCACAGGTACTAATAGAACCCTTTGAAAAATGAGCTTTAGATTTCATTGGACCTATTAACCCACCATCTAAACAAAGAAAGTATATATTGGTATGTACTGATTATGTCACTAAATGGGTAGAAGCCAAAGCATTATTTTCTGCTACTAAGCATTTAGTTGTTAGTTTTATTTATGAGGATATTTTTACTCACTTTGGTGTTCCAAGAGAAATTGTGACAGATCAGGGAGGTCAATTCACATCCAAACTGGTGGAGAAGCTTACGGAAGAATACAAGGTCAAGCATAGAAAATCTACTCCGTACCATCCGCAAGCAAATGGTGAAGTGGAATCTACAAACAAAGTTATTGAAGGCATCATTACCAAGACTGTTCATCTACACAGAAGAGATTGGATAGAAAGGCTTCCCGAAGCCTTATGGGCCTACAGAACTACATGGAGGAATACAACAGGACATTCTCCCTATGAGCTTGTTTATGGGAAAGAAGTCCTGCTCCCCATTGAGTTCCAAGTTAAAACTTTCAAGATGGCAGTTCAGTTGGGAATGGATCTATCAGAAGCCCAAAAGCATAGAATGGAGCAGTTGAATGAACTAGATGAGATCAAACAAGAAGCAATCTTAAGAACTGATCTTGTTCAATATCAAAAAGCTAAGTGGCATGACAAATACATCAAGGAGAAAAATTTTCAAGAAGGAGATTGGGCATTGCTGTTTGATTTCAAGTTCAAAGATTTCCAAAGGTAAATTTTAGACTCATTGGCTTGGGCCATATGAGATCGACGAAGTCTTTAGCAATGGAGCGATAAGAATCAAAACCATTGATGAATATCAAACTCCTCTTATTGTGAATGCTCACAGATTAAAGATCTATCATAAGCCACTCTCAAAGGAGGAATTTGTCAAAATCTTTCAGGATAATTCTGCAATAAGGCTGGTGAAGAAGAATCCTTCTTCTCCACCAACCTAGTCCTTGTTATTTTCTGTTTTATTAAAAAAAAATGTATAAGCCTGAAAACCAATCACTGATTGGCAGTCTTATACAGAAAATACAGGGCGAAAATCAGAAACTTCTGACGCCCTATATTTTCCAAAAAAAAATCTCTCTCTCATTTCATAGTTTCATGTCACTTCACTTCATTTCACTCCATTTCACTTCATTTCACTTCACTTCACTTCATTTCATTTCATTTTATCATCATATTCTGCCAATAAAATCCCTTTCATGACCAGTTTTCATTCACTCAGTCATCATTCATCCATCTCCATTCAGTCATATGTTCACTGTGTCAGTTTCCGCAGCTGAATCCTATTTCCACAGCTAAAAACTGATTCCGCGGCTGATTGTTGATTCTGCAGCTAACACTCTGTTATTCAGCACTGACAGTCAGATGTTAGCCAAATAATAATGAAAACCAAATGCAGGTATGACAAAGGAAGATATTTTGAAGATATAAAGCATCTAGAAGCACCAACAGGAAGCAGCCAATCAAAGGTCAGTGGACAGAAGTGGTAAGATTCTAAGGTATGAGCAAAGTTCATTTCAAATAGAATTTTAAAGCACATCCTATATAGTTATGAAACCACCGGCTCCATTATGTGTAATGATTCTCCTTGATAGCTTTCATAACCACTCCATGGCCTTTACATAATTCCACCACGAACTTTGCATTAATTTTTAACAGCCTCATGATCCACCTCCAAATTTAACTCGTGTTCAATTGTACTTTGACATTCCACCTGTTGAACCGGGTAATTATGAGGACGTAATCTATTTGATCACGGCTCTTTCCTACCGCACAAATTCTGCAGCCATTTTGTGAGCATGCTAACATCTATTCCGCGGCCTTCTAATTCAAAACTCTACCAGGCTCACTATACTCCCATACTATCCCATTGAAGTTTCATTTGTTATTTCTGGTCTGTTCACATAAGCCTTCACTCTGTGAATGCATTCTCTCTACCTATTCTCTGTTCTTCCATTTACAACTACTGGTTTTTCTCCACAGTCCTTCTCCATCGCCCGCTAACACAACTGTTTCACCTCCGATAGTCCATCACTCACAGATGTATTTTTAAGGCAAAGGAAGGAATGGGCCTACTGGTATGAATAGAGCCGGACATGCCTAACTTCATGGAGGGTTACCCATAATTGCAAAGGGTATTAAGGAAGGCACGATGGCTGCAGTTCATCCAGAAATTCAGAGGTCACAAAAAATAAGTTACGAAGACATTTTCAAGGTCTTTTAATGGCATGGAAGTTGAGGTTTGAGATCTTAAATTCTCAGTCATGGAGGCATCTATCGCGGCAGCAACGGAACTCCCACAGGAAGGGGAACGGTGGTTCAAAAACAAAAATTTTGATGAGAAGGCCTGGAGGATTATTTTGCGTAACCCAGGTATGGATATAACTGTCTTCAAACGTGGAATCCCTGTTTTTGCTCTAGAGGAAAAGTGGACTAGTTTATTATTGATAATCCAGAAGTTTATTACATGTGAAGGACGGTTTGGGTCCATGTACATGTACCACACCCGGCTGCTAATGAATTTTCTAGAAAATCAAACCATCAATTTGCCTTATTTTCTGTTGAATAGCCTGAAAAAGATGTCCACAACTGTACAAAAGAACCTGGATGACGTAGAGCCCCACCTTTACCACCATGGCCTTGTCAAAATGTTGATTGAAAAACAGTTAAAGGAGAGAAAAGATACTTGGGAACAATTTTTTATTAGAAACTTCTTTCAGAACCCACCTAAAACCCCTGAAAGTAGCTCAGTAAAGAAAAGTATGAGAAAGAAAACAAGTATGAACATCCAGGACACTCCTACTGACATAGCTAAAGATACTAATAAGGAAGAGAATTTGTCTGAAAGTAGGAAGGAAAGAACTAAGGGTAGGAAGCAAGGGAGACTAAAGGAGAAAAGAAATATTGAGGCTGCCTATCAAACCCCAGAACCTTCCTCAGAAGAAGATCAAATACTCTCTAAAAGACTAATCTACCTTAAGGAACAATCAGCTACAGCAAAGAGGAAAGGGAAAGAAAAACAAAGTGTGGAGAAAGGAGACCCCAGCTCATAGAATCTAAGGAGGAGCTCCAGACTTAAAGGAAAACTGAAGAAAGTACAAACTAAAGGGGCCCACTTCATTGACTTAGGAGAGGAAACAACAGAACAGTCTCCAGCAATCTCTCCTGGCCGTAGCCCACAACATTCTCAACCAAATATTGAGACCAGTCCTCCAGATATTGAGATCAGTCCTTTTCAACCGGATTTTGGGGTCAGCCCAAGAAAGACTACACCTGAGATAGATCCAAACCAGCAAGAAATGTATGATTTTATTGAGTCATTGGAGAAGACTGCCACAGATCCAGGCACTTCATCTACCCAGCCTAATACAACACAGGAAGCTCTAATCCAATCACTAAAACAGGAAGTTTTTGAATTGGAAGTCTTGAATAGACACATCAAAAGAGAAAATGAAACATTGAAGGAACAAAGCAAGTTGGATAAAATTATTCACGACAACACCATGTTGCATCTTGGGTTGTGGTAGAAGAAGAATAGGAAATTGAAGAAAAAGAGCAGGAGGTTGAGCAGAGCTCTTATCAACCTCAAATTCAGGTGCCTAATGAGAAAGCCTAGGATGACAGTGGTACCAAGAAAGAAGAGAAGAAGGCTGGATGTGTTAGCAGAGGTCTCAGAACACATGAACTGAAGGGAGAATGGTCAAAGTTTTGGTTTCATGGGGACATGAAACACCTTCACAGTGGTGGTATGTTGAGCTCTGAAACTACATCTCTCCTACACACTTTTCTAGACTTTCCCCCTCACCAGTGCCTCATAAGTTGTCAAAGATCATTACATATTGATTCTAAAAGAGCATTTAAGTGGTTTTCTAACTATTTTTTTGTGTTTGCTATTTGACTTAGATTTTGTTCATCAGCTGCGGAATGCAGCCACTTTCCGCAACTAACTCGACTTTCCGCAGTTGTTTTTGTTGATCTCTAGGTTACAGGTTTCATCAAGCAAAACGAGGCACGTGGGCAGTTCAGGAATGATCTGGACATGGATCAGGTCCTATTGGTTCAGCTAAATTCGTAGAAGAAAGCCTTGGTCAAACGGTGGTCAAACAAGGAGTTCTACGGCAAACAGGTCTCTGTTTTCAAAACGTGAAGGGTCCAAGACCGTTCCTAGATCCATGGGTTCATTTTGACAGCTGTAGACTGCCTCCATAACGCAAATCCAACAACCACCTTTTGATATATTGAATGATCTTGGTAATCATCATGCTAAGCTCACGGATGCTATCTTTTTACGTGTCCCCTGCTGAAGGTGTTTCATAGGAAAAAAGTTATGTAATTTCCTTTATAAATAACGTGTTTGCAAACGCATAGAGCTAGTTAGTTTTTTATGTCGTTTTTCTATTAGTCCTTGTATTGTGCTGTGAACTGGTCCTGTTGTTGTAACGAGAGGATTCTTCCTCTATTTTGCAATATAACAAGACTCTATTTTATATGATTGTGTGAGCGTAATTCTAGATTGATAGTGTGTTGACCAAGGCCGTGTAGGGGCCCCTGCTGGTCGAGGTTTTGTTTCCTTATTTCTATAAAGTTTTTATGTGTTGTTTATTTATTTCCATTGCACATATTTCATAGTTTGTTCACCTGTGTATATTTCCTAAGTTAGTTATGATGTTAATGTTTCATTCCTGTACATGATTTTTCAAGCATTGTATATTTTTGCTAACACTGATCAGTGTGTGTTTCAGGATAGGCTAGGCCTGGGCATTTTCATACAATTTTTACAATAACTAGTGACATGTGATTAACCTCTCTGCTGACTTTGTTTTTCTTAGCTTTTCAATTTCAGTTATGCTTTGATTTCAATCTTATTCATTTGCTTTGTTAGTTAATTTAGATATCAAATTCTTCATGTCATTGACATTATCTCTAGAGCCATAGCTTAACCCCGAAAAGACTAATTGGCGAGCTATCAGACTATGAGTGATGTGATTTGATTTTAGTTTTATTTTTCTGCAATTAGATATCAGATTCTTCATGTTATTGACATTATCTCCAGAGCCATAGCTTAACCCCGAAAAGACTACTTGGCGAGCTATCGGACTATAAGTGAAGTGACTTGATTTTATTTTCATTTGCAAGTAGGTAATTTAGATATCAATTCCTCATGTTATTGACATTATCTCCAGAGCCATAGCTTAACCTCGAAAAGACTACCTGGCGAGCTATCGGACTATAAGTGAAGTGAATTGGTTTTACTTTTATTAGTTTGCAGTTTTTGATTTGTTTGAGTGAAATAGCTTAACTTTTATTTCTGTATTTAGATAAGCAGCAGAGATAGTGATTTCATGATCAGTAGTTCATCATTTGTTTGATTTGAATAGCAGCACATTTCCATTCTTGTTTAAGTACTAATTTCATCACTAGTATGTTTTGAGATCTTCTGAAGTGTTAAGCTCTGGAAATCAGCATAAAGAACATAATTTCCTTAAAAATCTATATCCATACTTGCCTTCTAAAGTATTCTTAAAACTCAGGAATAGGATTTTCATTCACATTAGGAGATAAACGAAGATAAAACCCCCAAAACAAAATAAAAATTGAAAACAATAAAAAGTAAGAAAGAGGTTGTCTTGCACATATAGTGCGCCACACTTCATCAGTTTACGACTCCCAGATTGATAATTAATGTAGCAATTTAGGACATACTAAATTGACTAAACACAAGGTACACCTCGGATATTGGTTGAACAACCTACACAGACCATGCCTCAAGAATCTGGTTATCAAATTGGTCAAACTATACCTCAATATTTTATTGGTCCAACTTTCCAGTCTACAATGTAGATGCCTATTGGTCAACCTAGTGTAGGAACAATTCAAACACCATATCCAGGTCACGCTTGCCCAAGTCAACCGTTTTAGGGTCAACCTTATCAAGGTCAACCTTTTCAAGCCCATAATTATCCAGTTCAAATGGTATAGGGTCAATTATATCAAGGTCAACCTTTTCAAAGTCAACCATACCCTGGTCATACTTTTCAAGGATTTTCATTTCAACCTCAACCTGGTATGACTTACCCTAGTTATCTCGGGGGAATGAAAATTCCAACTGCACAAGCTATTCTAGGATATATTAGATATCCTCCTCTATGGATTGGAATTAATCCTCAAGGGTATCAATATCCTCAACAAGACTTTAACCAGCAGTTACCTTTCATTGCGACATTATATTTACCATATTTATCCCAACTGATGAACGATCCCATTTATCATTATCCTTTTGGGTCGGTGATTCATACTAAATTATCAAGTGACATACAAAATTTGATGGTAATCCTAGAGAGGATCCATCAAATCATGTAATGGCATATAACCTATGGAGTTCTTCAAATTCGTTAAACGATGATTCCATTAAGTTACAACTTTTCCAACAAACTCTAACAAGTCCAACAACAAAATGGTACATTGAGTTACCACGTGCCTCTTTCCATAATTTTAACTCCCTGGCAGGAGAATTTTTAACGCATTTTCAGTTACTTATTATATATGACACTGGTATTTATCTTTTGACTTCATTGAAATAATTTGATTCCACCCATATCTCAGATCATATACATGAGTGGAGATGTAGATGTTGTTTAGTCAAAGTTTACATTACAGATCAATTGTTGGTTGAATGTTTTACTAAATCTGTACTTCCTGATATAATGGAAGATGTTGTTAGGGGAGGAGTTTTTACGAAAGAGAAAGTAATTTCTCTTGCCCAATATTTAGACCTTGTCTATTCGCAATTTGACATTTTGTATAAAAAGATTCCAAATGTGCCTCGCCCATCCAACACAAATGAATGAGTTTCATCTCCTAGAGGATCTCACACCTTTGATGGTGTAAATGGTTTCGTTAGTCAACAGTCAAAGAGTAAACAATCTAAGAGTAATTCTAAAAATACTCCTACTATGGCTACACAAAATTCACCCAATGAAAACACTACTCCTGAAATTACTTCCAAGGTTAACGCAATAGAATCATCTAATGGTAAGCCTCAACAACCTGGAGGTAAGAAAAAGGACAAGGGAAAAGAAAAAAAAATGACCCTCAAAAGGAAAAACCCACGAAAAATGAACCTTATTAAGAGAAAAGGAAACCTCAATATCCTTGTTTGATCTATAATGACGACCATTATACTTAGGAATGCCCGCATTGCGCTGAGGTAAGAAAATTCCTCAAAGGTTCTTCTACACTTTTTGCCTTGAAATATCATTTTCCTTTTTAGGATAGTAAAAGGGTTGCTCATAATTCATCTTCTTCATCCACATTGGTGGATATCATGATGATGTCATCTCAAGTTTCGGTAGCAACAAGATCTAAAGACTACGGATCAAAAGCTCCTTCAAATGGAAATGATACCAATCAACCTTCGACATCAATCCCACCTACTTCTAAACCTTTACAGATCGAGAAACCAAATTCTGACATAGTTCTTCATCCTCATCCTATTAGGGTGTTATTGGAAAGTCATCTTTTAATCCACACGCCAAAGCTGCTTAAAATCATAACATTGTTGAATATCTGGTCTAATCTCCTTCCACAATGTTGGCTCTCGAAGTGCTACAAACATGTCCAGCATAGAGGAAATTACTATTGTCAACTATTGGTGCAATCAATCCGCAAGATTTTAACCTCATAGTCTTTGATCTCGAAATTCATATACCTAGCTCCTGCATCAACTAACACTTCAAATCCCATTTTTTGTCAAAACCAAAAGAGTTTTTCGTATAGTAATTAATGAGGGAGCCTCTACTTGTATTATGTCTATTTCTTGTTAGAAATATTTGGGCTCTTTAATGATCAATCAATTACCTACCACTCTCAAGGCCTTTGATGGAAGAGGATTTCAACCTTATAGTATTTTAAATGACCTACCAGTAAAGTTAGAGGGTAAAACGATTGCTATCGAAGTAGAAGTTGTTGATGCTCAACTTGATTACAATCTTTTATTGGGTTGAAGTTGGACTTATGCAATGTCTATTGTAGTCTTGTCACTTTTTTGAATGATACTATTCCCTCATCAAGGAAGGATAGTGAAAGTAGACCAACTATCCTTTTACACTTCTGATCCAAATTCCACTCGTAGTGTACCCTTTTTAGGGAAACAAATACTTCTTATGAGCATGTTTCAGTTTTCTTAAGGATTCATCACTAAAGGGAACTTTTGTATTCACTCCACCTAACACTCCTTTTAATGTTTCCCAGGTCAACATGATCTCATAAAGCACTTAAAAATCATATGACCCTTGGATCATGCCTACACAATCATATTTGACCACTTATTGTGACCAAATTCCTCTAATCCCATTGGAACTAGCTTATCGAGTTGTTCATGTTGAAAAGTGTAATTAGGTCCAGTCTTCATAATGACATGTAAATATGATTTTATGTAATGAGATGTAAATAAGAATAAATAAAATTATTTTACTGTCTTGCTTCATGGGTTTCATAAGCAAGGGATTTTATTTTTTATTCAAGGCCTCCATTAAGAGCCTTTAGGATTTATTTTTCATATAGTCATAAAATATTAGAGTCATAGTCATGTAAATGAAGTCATGTTACACTTTATAAAAGGTGATATTGTCTATGTAAAGTATCCTCCAAGAACTTGTCACCTAACCTCTTCAAGTCGACCTACAAACGATGAAGAAACTCTGTAGATGAAGTCATCCTAACTCCATCTATCAAGTCACCCTAAAGACCAAGTGGAGAGGTGTATAAATACAAGAGCTCGGCCTCCATTATAAGCAAGAAATTTGATCTGAATTCGGTCTAAGAGAAGTGCACAGAAAGGGTGCAGAAGAGAAGTGTGAAGTAAGGGCAATGAAAGGGTTTCTTCTGGGGTAGCAAAATTCATTCTTCTGGGGCAGTGAAGAAGGGTTCTTCTAGATCAGTGAAGAAGGAATTATTCTGGAGCAGTGCTAAGATAGGATTCTTTTGGGCATACAAAGAAGGATTCTTCTAGGATATACAAAGTAGGGTTTCTTATGGAATAATGAAGGAAGGTATCTTTTGGGGTAGTAAAGGAAGACTCTTCTCGTTGATTGAAGAAGAGACCGAGTTTCTAAAAGACCTAAAGACTGAGATTATTTAGGGAAGTTGTGAAGGAGTAGTGAGATGTTAGGATATTTTGACACATAGGAAATAGTTAAGTATAACTTGGTCTAGTGTAGAGTTAAGTAAAGTGTGTTTCTTTACGATGTACTTTTGTAACTTACAATCTGACGGTCACAATATGTTCTAGACATAAAGTGATCCAAGGGTTCATTTTTTCTTCAGTATTACCGACACTTGATCCGTGGCTTAACACCTGATTGGTCCATGATCTATACTTAAAGAGCATGGAGGGTCATTTGTAAAGTGACCGTTCATGAGAGAATCTTATGTAAATTTTCATTCTTTTAATAATAAATTTCCTGAAGTGGTCGCATTGGCTCAAGCCGTGGACTACTTCCCTCTTTGAGGGTTTTAACCACGTCAAGAATATTGGTGTATTGATCTGTGATATATTCGTGAGCAGTGTCCTATGGTGTTCTATCTGAGGAACTTATCCTGTAAATTCATACATGGTATTGGAGTTATTTGAGGGCCACATCTGTTGGTGATCCAAATCCGAAGCCAGTAGAACTGCATTCGAATGTCGTGTCCTAGATCTACTGTCTCTAACCACTTTCGGGCCGAGACGAATACTCTATTTTGTTAGGAGCATCTGTTCCAGTGAGGAACCCCCTTCGTTTCAGGAAAAAAGGTTTCTGATAGCCATAGCTACGTCATTTTTAAGATCTAGAGGTATACAGTCTTTATTTGTAGTTTTAGTTATTCATCTCTCTGTTTATTTCAGTTTATTTAGCTCTCTGTTTTTTTTATTACAGGATCTAAACCTTTCATTTCTCCGTATGCTCTTTGCTTTGCGACTCTGTTCGATCTGGGCAAATCAGAAACAGAAATAAAGGATTTTTCTCATGCGTATTCTGTTTTCGGCTGCACCTTAGTGTGATCTCGAAAAATCAGAAACATTGAGGAAAATATATAGTTTCCCGCGAAATCTAACTTCAAGGCATAAGGTTTGGTTTTTTTTTGCATGTTTGTGTGGGTTTGTGTGGTTTTTTTTTGTAGGACAAAAAAGTTTTTTCAAGTAAGAACGCACCCCAAAGCTTTAGTGACTAAAAAAAAACAAAGCCCCCCCCCCTCGCCCCCCCTTCCTCTTTTCAAAAAATTACTAACATTTTAAACTAGCTCACTTGGTCCAAAGTTACTTTATGAGAATAGAGGTCTTGGGTTCAAGTATTTCTTTTTGTTGAGCTACTTTTTCAAAAAGCACATGTAAGTTATGTTTTAAAGTTACTTTATGTAGAAGTGTTATCATCCATTATAAAAAGTGAGTCACTTATAATTCTAAAGTCTCTTTATCTTTTATTTAAGTTACAATTTAGTGAGTAACTCATAAAGTACAACTGTAAAAGTGACTTTCACATATTTATAAAAGTGGGTCACATAAAATCTTTTTTAAAGTGAGCTAATTAGATTAAGTTTGAAGGTGGGGGAGAGGGGATTTTTTTAAATATAACATTATCATTCATTTCCACACATTCACGCACTTCGTCGGCATCTTCAACCACTTTTCTTCAAAAAGCCATAGCTTATTCATTCGGAAGTCGTTTTTAGAGCTGTTTTCTTTTAATCAGCCTAATTTTTCGAGATATTTCCATTGAAACACTTAGTTTCAGCATGTACATCTTTAGTTTCTATTAAAATGGAAAGTCCATGCCAAGTTATTCTTGATAGCACCAACTACTTCCAATGGTAGTCCTACATTGTCGATTTACTTAGAAGTAAAGGTCTTTACAGAATAACTTCAGGCCAAGAAACTAAACCTAAAGATGAATATAAGGCAGCCAAATGGAAAAATAGACAAGATCAAGCACGTGGGTTGATAGGGATGTCTATTTCTCCAGACCTTAAACTCCATATCGCAGAACTTGATACCCCTAATGAAGCAATGAGACAAATCACTAAAGTTTTTGGAATTAAAAATGAAATTAGAGCCCATCATCTCGAAAATGAGTTTCTTACGTTGGACCCAAATAATTTTTCTTCCATTGAAGATTTTTTGTCCAAGTTCAAGACCCTTAGACTTCTCTTGGAAGGTGTTAATGTTAAGAAAGAAGATGGCAGCCTTATCTATTCCATTCTTACTAAGTTGGGACTAGCCTACTCTGTGTTTGTTTCCACCTTCCATTCTACTATAGAAGCATTTATTTCTCAAGGATAAGACTACAAGTCCCCCTCTTTTGATGTCTTTTGTGATTCTTTAATAAGAGAGCAAGAAAACTCTTACATCTTGGTCTTATTAATCTTGGAAACTCTTCTAAGAAATCCTTAGCCGCCCAACACCAACCAAATTCAAAGAATCTGAAGAAGCAATATTCTAAAAAGAATGATCCTAAACCAAGT
Organism: Pinus tabuliformis; assembly: GCA_031772625.1. Classification (NCBI taxonomy): domain Eukaryota; kingdom Viridiplantae; phylum Streptophyta; class Pinopsida; order Pinales; family Pinaceae; genus Pinus; species Pinus tabuliformis. The sequence continues at coordinate 581,178,580 of CM062811.1, read as the reverse complement.
AGGGGTCCTAAGCAATTTCAGTCTCAAAATGAAAAATCAATTCAACAAAATGATAAGGCAAATAAAAACAAAGGGAAGAAGATTGATAGACATTGTAACTTTTAATCGAGATAACCACTTAGAATCCAAATGCTTTAAGAAGATGGAAGCCTTGGAAGCAACAATGAAGAAGCATAACATCCATTTGGAGAACTCTTCAACTTCAACTTCATCTTCAGGAATTGCACTTTCTACATGCGGTTGTCAAGCATCTCGGTCTGGTTATGCACTAAATGTATCTTCTTCTTCTCATTCTCATGAGTGGCTCATTGATTCTAGAGCTTCTTATCACATGGCCAAAAACAAAGCCATGTTTTCTTCTTTAAATGAATGTAACACCAAAAATATATATGTTGGTGATGATAGATCTATTAGTGTTGTAGAGACTGGAACTATTCATCTAGACAATGGTCAATTTAATGATGTATTATGTGTTCCAACCTTATCCTGCAACCTTCTATCTGTATATCAAATAACTCATTTAGGTGAAGGTAAAATCATTGAGTTTTCACCTCACGATGTTGTAATTAAGGACCTAAGAGATCCTAAACGATTTTAGCTACTGGCATTGTTGATGATTCTACAAGGTTGTATAAGTTTAAAAACTTTGGGTCATCAACTCTGCCCTCGGTACTTGTTGCTCATAATGATGAAGTTAGCAAACTTTGGCATGAGTGATTTGGTCACTTAAACTATCGCTCCCTTCAAAATCTATGTAAAGAAAATATGGTGACAGGTCTTCCTATGGTATCTTGCAGAGATGGTGTTTGTTCTGGATGTGTACTCGGAAAACATCATCAGGATAGTTTTGAAAAATGTGCCTCTTGGCACGCCTCAGCCCCTTTACAGCTTGTGCATAGTGATTTATGTGGTCCACTTCTAGTTGTTTCATTCTCTGGCTATAAATATTTCTTAAATTTCATTGATGATTTCTCTAGACGCACTTGGGTATACTTCTTAAAACTCAAGAGTGAAGTATTTAACATGTTCTTGGCCTTTAAGGCCTTAGTTGAAAAACAATCTGGACATCAAATTCTTAAGCTAATATCTGATAATGGAAACGAATATGTTAAAAACAAATTCATCAACTTTTGCACTGAGAATGGAATTCAAATGCAACATATTGTTCCATATACACCACAACAAAATGACGTAGCTGAAAGGAAGAATTGCACCTTAAAGGAAATGGCTAATTGTATGCTTCAATCAAAAGAACTTAGTCTTAATTTTTGGGCAGAAGCAATTAACTGTGCAAATTACATAGTAAATCGCACTCCTACTAAGGTTTTAAAGAATATCACTCCAGAAGAACCATGGAGCTCAATTAAACCAGATGTAAGTCACTTTCTTGTTTTTGGAAGTGAAGCATGGGCCCATATTCCAGATGAGAAAGATAAATATTTAGAACCTAAGAGTGAAAAATGTATTTTTGTTGGATATTTTGAGGATGTAGGATATAGACTTATTACACTTAAGTCCAAAAATGTTATCATTATAAGAGATGTAAAGTTTGCTGAAAATATATCGGCGTATGAGCCTAGTTCAGCAGATGTGCCACCTCTCTCTATCCCTTCTACTTCTAAAAATATTTCTTCTTCAGATGATGATAGCGAGGATGGAAATCCTCCCCCACCTTCTCAGGATCCTCCTTCAGCTCCTCAGCTTCCAAATTGGGTCCGTGCTACTCGGGATGTAGCATGTGCTCTTCCAAGTGATCCTACAGATCAGCGGTGTACACGTTCTCAGTTCGATAGAGCCTCTTCTTTACTGACTCAAGCTTCAACGAATTATGATCCTGACACCTTTGTGGAAGCTTCAGGCCATCCAGATTGGGTCGCAGCTATGAGTGAAGAATATCGTTCATTATTGGCAAATGATACATGTGATCTTGTTCCTCTTCCAAAGGGACGAAAACTTGTTAGATGCAAATAGGTTTACAGAACCAAGTATGGAACAAATGGAAAAGTTGATAAACATAAAGCTCGTCTTGTTGCTAAGGGTTTTTTTACAATTTGAAGGCATTAAATATACTGAAACCTTCTCCCCTATTGTCAAAATGAATTCTATCCGCCTTGTTCTTTCCCTTGCTGCCTCTTTCAAATGAGAAGTCCATCAGATGGATGTTAAATCCACCTTCTTGCATGGGGACTTTCATGAAGAAATCTATATGGAACAACCTCCTGGATTTATAAAAACATACTCCAGCCTTGTATGTCGGCTTAAGAAATCCCTTTATGGTCTCAAGCAAGCCCCTCAAGCTTGGTATGCCAAAATGGATAGCTTTCTTTTAGATACTGTCTTTTCTAGGTGTCATTCTGATAATATTGTCTACACCAAGAAAGTGGGTAAGTCTCTTATCATTCTTGTTCTTTATGTTGATGATCTAAACCTTACTGGTAGTGATCCCAACCTTAAAAAACATGTGAAGTTCTGCCTTAAAAGTAGTTTGAAATGACAGACTTAGGACACTTGCATTATTTTTTTGGTCAAGTCTTGCAATCCAAGGAAGGTATTTCCCTTTCCCAGTCCAAGTATGCATGTGATCTTCTGCGCCACTTTCACATGGAAGATTGTAAGACATCCCCTTCTCCCTTTCAGTATGGAGCCAAACTTTCAGTCACTTGTACTTCCCTTGAAGTTAATGCTACCTTATACCGTCAGCTTGTAGGAAAACTTTTGTATATTACCGATACTCATCCTGACCTTTCCTTTGGTGTTGGCGTTATTACTCGGTTTATGAAAAACCCACATGAAATTCATTGGAAAGCAACTAAAAGAATACTTCGTTATGTTCAAGGTACAGTTCAGTTTGGGATTCATTACAGTGCAGAAGCATCTCCTCTATTGGAGGGTTTCACTGATTCCGATTGGGTTGGTGACCCTGATGATCGAAAGTCTACTGCAGGTTATGTCTTCACTCTTAGTTCTGGACCTATTACATGGGCTTGCAAGAAACAACATGCCATTTCTCTTTATTCAACAAAAGAAGAGTATCGTGGCGTCGTAGAAGCTAGTAAGGAAGCCTTGTGGCTTCGTCAGATCCTATCAGAGTTTGGATTTCAACAGTAGCATCCGACTACACTTTGGTGTGATAATCAAAGTGTCATTCAACTATGAAAAGATCCAGTCCAACATTAACGCAACAAATATATTGAACTACACATGCACTTCATCAGAAAGCTCATTCATGACCATGTTCTTGAAGTGCAATATTGTTCAATCGATGATCAAGTTGCAAACATCTTTACAAAGGCTCTCATAGAGGTGAAGTTTAGTAAACTCCGATTTATGGTTGGAGTTCAAGAAGTTTTCACTAAGGGGGATATGCTCTAATGCTTCCTTCCTTCTCCTACTGTGTCATATTTGTACATCCTTCAATCCTATCCCAAGTTTTTCTTAAGGGGGAATGTTAGGATATTCCGACACATAGGAAATAGTTAAGTATAACATGGTCTAGTGTAGAGTTAGGTAAAGTGTGTTTCTTTACTATGTACTTTTGTAGCTTACAATCCGATGGTCACGATATGTTATAGACATAAAGTGATCTGATGTTTCATTCTCTCCTCGATATTACCGATACTTGATTTGTGGCTTAACACCCGATTGGTCCATGATCTCTATTTAAAGAGCATGGAGGGTCAATTGTAAGGTGACCGTTCATGAGAGAAGATTATGTAAATTTTCATTCTTTTATTAATAAATTTCCTAAAGTGGTCGCGTTGGCTCAGGCCGTGGACTGTTTCCCTCTTTGATGGTTTTAACCATGTCAAGAATACTGGTGTATTGATCTATTTATGAATCTCTGGTGTTCTATCTAAGGAAATTACCCTATAAATTCATACATGAGAATGATAGATATTGAGTTTCTCTAGGAGTCGAGGAGAGAAGTTCAAGATCAAGAATAAAGGAAAGGAAAGGAAGAGACAGAGCATCAAGGTTTGTGAAAGGGTTCTTGAGAGGATACTAGAGTCAAGAGTTCATGTCATGGTCTTGGTACTTATCAATTAAAGATCTAGAAGAAGAATTGATCAGGTTTTCCTCTCAATAGGTGAGAGTTTTTGGCCGTGGCTGAAGAAGCCTACATATAGTGTCACTTGTCTTGATGAAATAAGACATTAATAAGCTAACGACGAAAATATTATAAGATAAGAAGTAAAAGTGCATCACAAGAAATTATCAAGAAAGAGAAATTATTAACTTTGAATGCCCTAGATTTCTCAACATGGTATTGGAGCTGAGGTGTTGAAGACAAGAAGGAATAGTTAAAGCAATTACACACACGAGAATTAAACTTCAAAGAAGGATCAAAAGCAAGACAAAGAACTCCAAGCAAGAGATTTAAATCTTCATCAATCTGAAACCCTAGATCAAATAATACTTCAAGCAAGAGTCTTGAAATTATCTTCAAGAAGGAAGCAGGAAGAAAGACCGAAACCCTAGAAGCCCTTCATATATCATCACATCATCAAAGGAGTGAAAGCTCTTCAAGAAAGAAGGAAGACTAGAACATTCAAGAAGTATAGTGAATCAATCTCTCTCTCATCAATCACTCAAGAAGAAGATCCTACATCAACATCTAGATAAGAAGGAAGCAAGAAACAATCACTCAAGTAAGTCTATGACTATATCTGATAATATCAAAAGGCTTTTTTCCAAGGAAAGAAATATAATGATTGGGGTTGTAAATTTTCTTACATGGAAGAAAAGAACAAACCTAGATCTTATTAAGAATGAGGTCATCGATCAGAGGAATGGATTGATAACCCAGCCTCCAAAATAAGATATTCAAGCTCATGAAGGAAAAGTGAGAGTCCAAAGGATTCATATAGAATCTATAAAAGACTCTCTAATCCCATATGTATCGAAATTGAAGGTTGCAAAATCTATATATGAAAAATTGGTAGAGTTTTTTTCTGTAAGTATTGCAAGAGAAGTATTTTCCTTAAGGCAAGAAATCTACAAACTGAATATATCCAAGGAATATGGAATAGCCTCATACTTCATGAGGATATCAAAAATTTGAGATCAACTATAAGAACTAGGAGAAGTTATGTCTGATAGAGAGATGATCACAGTAGTACTAAATGCACTACCAGAAGAATGGGGTAACTTCACTTCAATTTTATATGGGGAGAAAGAGATTACTCCATTTCAATATCTATTGTCACTCTATAAGATCGAAGAAACCAGACTAAAGGCAAAGATTTATTTTGGCCTAAGTGAGCAGAATCAAGCATATGTTGCAATGGAAAGAAGAAAGGGAAATTTGGAAAGTTCGGTCCTCAAAAGAAAAATAAGAACATGGATAAGATAACATGCTATGGATGTCATGAACTTGGGAACTATAGAAGAGATTATCCTAATTGTAGTAAGGACAAGAGGAATAGGGAAGAAACCCGCATTACTGAAGAAGTGAAAGAACCTGAGTCAAAGAAGCTTAAGAATGAAGAAGTAAAATATCTCTACTATGACTTAGATGATCTTCTTCTCTAGAAGGTACTTTCCACTTGTAAATTATAGGTTGGGTGAAGTGTAAATAAGATAGGATGCATCAAATTAGAAAATAGCATTATAGAAGCATTAGAAGTAAGAGCTCGTGACATGGGAAGAAAAAAGAATGTATGGAATAAATTATATTAGAATACGAGGTCTTGGAAACCTAATTGAAATACTTATAGAGGGAAACAAATATCATCATCGATTTGTACCATCATAATCAATAAGGAAACACATATGCCATGTAAGGATATGAAACATCCTCAAAGTTTCTATAATGGAATCCTTGTCAAAGGATTCACCGGTTTAGAAAGGAAAGCAGGGTCTTCATCAAGAATCCCAACTCCTGGGATTCAAGGGATGATGGTATGATGACATAACAAGAAAGCAAGGCTAAAGGATGAAGTTCATTCATCCAAATGTAGCCACTATAGGAAGTCTGGATGACCGAAAGGAAAGATGAGGTATGCATGCTTACATATGATATTATGAAGTTCATGTCATATGGTTGTAGATAATATGGATCACTATCTCCATCTTATGAAATATGATCAATAGAAGAAGGGATCTCCTCCTCCAACAAATTGCAGAAACGACTAAGCCACAATAGACGAAATCAACATAATGTGTTCTCATATGAAGCATGAGGAAGCTAACTTCAATTAAGGAACTATGATTGGAATCTCCTAAAGTGTGAGAAAATATAGAAAGAGATCATGATAATATGCAACGAAGGTAGAAGGCATGCAACATCCGAAGTCCAAGAAGATTTGACTAGAAAATCTCCTGGAAATATGTGAAGACTCTGATAGAAGTTGGAAAAAGATAGAGACCCTTGATAATAAATATAAGTGGGAGATGTGTTAATCTACATGCAGGATGCTAACACCTTCAAGAATATGTCATGGTGAAAGATCGTCACAAAGGTAATTTTGATTTGAAGTGTTCATTGAACTCCTCCTTCGACAAATTGCAGAAAAGCATAAGTCACACTAGATGAAATCAACATAATGTGTTCTCATATGAATCATGAGGAAGCTAACTTCAATTAAGGAAATATGATAGGAATCTCCTAAAGTGTGTGAGAAAATATAGAAAGAGATCATGATAATATGCAATTAAGGTAGAAGGCATTCAACATCCGAAGTCCAAGAATATTTGACTAGAAAATCTCCTATAAATATGTGAAGACTCTGATAGAAGTTGGAAAAAGATAGAGACCCTTCACAATAAATATCAGTGGGAGATGTGTTAATCTACATGTAGGATGCTAACACCTTCAAGAAGATGTCATGGTGAAATATTATCACAATGGTAATTTTGATTTGAAGTGTTCATTGATTATTTTTGAACTAATATCTGGATGGGCTTATGTAGGACTACCAAAGGGAAATCTGTGGATGACTTCCAAGAGAACCATATATAAGGATCTAATGTCCCACCAAAAAATATGGCATGAAAAGAAGAATGACATGAAGCAAATCCAGTTAGAAAATTTGATGGATAACTTTCTGATTAGTTGAAGATATGACTAACTCATGGACAAAAGTGATAGATGATTGGTGCCCTATGTAGAAATTCCTAAGAAATGAAGACTCCTTGACGAAGAAGAAATTCATGACATTGAAGGAAGGTGGTCTTCAAGAAGCTTATTGTTCGAGGATCTCCACATGAGGAGATACGATATGTTGAGAAATGAAAACAAGAAATTCGAGTTTAATTTGTCCTTGAATTAAACTGAGAATTAAAACCGAACTTTATTCTCATAGAAACTTGTAAATAGTTAATTAAGTTTAATTAGCTTAGGAATTTCGAGTTAGATGTATTTATGTAGTCGTGTATATGTTCTCCATAAATTCTAGGGGTTTGATATGAGTTTAAATTGAGTTGGAAATTAGATCACTCAATCTACTGAGTTAAGTTCAGTTAAATTAGTTCCAAACTATTTGTGGAACTAATAGAGAGTTAGCAGTCAGTTGGTGCACTAGTGCACCCACAAGTGTCACTCTAGTTAATTGAATATTCCTCATCAGAAACTCATGCATGTTGATTCTGAGAAAGACCCAGTTGAGACTAGAGTGTAGGGACGGTGTACTATAAGTTGTATTATTTACTGAAGTGTAAATATCATGCATGCATCAAAGGTTGATCCTATGTTTGGATTGCACAATTTTGGAAGAATGAATTCCTATACGGGATATTCATCCTAGGAATTACGCAAGAGATTAGGGGCTTGGAGAGCTACATAATTGGCTAAGTGTTGGCCAAGAGCTTGCTTGTGAACTGAGAGAGTTGAGAACACTTGTGCGGAATTGTTCTAGTGAGAACAAACTTTGTATCTTCACTCATATTTCTGATATATGCAATACAAATAGTGGTGTTTTGAGTAATGGCTTTCCCCAGATACATCTTGTTTTATGTGCCATTGATTTATCTTCTTCTTGTTCATATTGTTTTCATCGATCTATTGGCTTATGTTGGTTAAAAGTAGAAGTAGATTCTTGTCCTATGCTTTAGTACATTACATGAGCTTGTGAACCTACAGGATTTTCCACATGGTAACAGAGCTTAATTCAATATACTAGAGGAGATTTAAAAGTTTTGAGTTTTGGGTTACAGGGGAAATTTCGATTTACAATACATACTTCAAGATCGACAAATGGCATTCTACGTTTTGTGGATCGAGTATGCCTTGGAAGGCAGCTCAAACTTTATAGCTTGGAGGGACAGAATGGAGGTTGTGCTAGAGGATAATGACTTGAACGAATTCGTTGATCAAGAAATTCCTAATCCAGAAGCATCGGATGCACAGAATTTGGCTAAATGGAAGAAGTGTGTTGTGAAGGTGAGGTAGATAATCCTTGAGGGAGTTTGAGACCACATTGTCTCAAGTCTCCATGGAAAGGAAACTTTGTATGTTATGTGGAAATAATTCACGGATGTGTATCAAAACAACAGTGACAAAAGGAAATTGGCACTGAAGGACAAACTTTGAAAAATCAAAATGGAGAAAGGCGAGACTATTCCAAAATACTTGACCAAGTTCACTCAATGTCATGATGAACTTGGAAGTGCTAGAATCACGGTTGTTGAGGATGATATGGTGATTCTTGCTCTTCTAGGACTCCCAAAGAGTTGGCACAGTTAACAAGGCTCTGTCAATGGTCGAGAGAAGTTTTCGAATTGGGAACGACTATGGTCGAATTTGATGCAGGAGGAGATCAGGAGGAACACCAAGGATGGCTCTTCATCAAAGACTGATGATGAAGAGAATTGTGCCTTAGCGATTAAGGTGAAGAAGGGGAAAGGGAAAGCTTCCCATTCCAAATTGGATTCTTATCATGGAGGTAAGAAGAAAGACATGGTGAAAGTTAAGTGCTTTCATTGCCATGAGCTGGGCCATTTTTCTACAAATTGTCCACTCAAGAAGTCTAAGAAGAAGTCCTCAAGAGGAGTGATGGGCGAGGCTTTGGACTCTCAATTCGAATTGGAATTTTCCCTCATTTCATGCATTATTTCATCAATGATGGGAAGTGTATGGTACTTAGACAGTGGAACTTCATTCCACATGACTGGCGACAAAGAGTTATTTAGTGACTTGGAAGAGAAAGATCTCCATATGCATATCAAGATGGGTGAGGACGAGAAGTATAGTGTTACTGGATTGGGCATGATTACTTTTCAGAGGGAGAATGGGTCTCTACTCATCTTGAAGGATGTTATGTATGTGCCCGGGATGAAGAAGAACTTGGTATCTATGGTCATGCTTGAGGATAGAGGTTATGATGTGATCTTCTCAAAAGGAAAGGCGTTCCTTCGACACATAGCCATGGGTAAAGTAAAGAAGATAGGGATTTAGGTGAAGAATATCTATAAGATGGAGGTATAGGAGTGTGATGATTTGAGCACAAAAGAATAAAGGGTGCAAAGCCGAGACATTGGCAAGTTTTGGTACAGGTGATTGGGCCACTTGCATCATGGGGCTTTGAAGATATTGCAATAGATCTCTACGGGTCTTCCCAAAGGTATGCTTGAGCATGTTGATACATGAAAGGGGTGTACTTTGGGAAAATACACCAAGTCTTCATTTCACGACAGAGATAGTCGAGCAGAGGCTATTCTAGAGTCATTCCATTCAGATGTGTGTGGACCATTCTCGACAGCATCCATGGCCAAACATAGGTATTATTTTATATTTGTTGATGACTATTATCGTAAATGTTGGATATTTTTCATAAAGAAAAAGGATCAAACTTTCACAAAGTTTTGTGAGTTTAAAGCATTGGTGGAGAAAGAGTCGGGCAAGAAGGTTAAAGCTCTATGGAGTGATAATGGTGGTGAGTATGTCTCAAATGAGTTTAAGAATTTCTGTGCAGTAGAAGGGATTAAACGAGAGTTGACGGTATCCCATAACTCTCAGCATAATGGGGTGGCCGAGAGGAAGAATAAAAGCATAGTAGGGGCATCAAGGGAAATGTTGCATGATCAGGGCCTACCACTACACCTATGGGTTGAGGCATGCAACACAACAGTTTATGTTCATAACCGTAGCCAACATCAGATACTTAAGATGAAAACACCATAGGAGGCTTATTCCGGTAAGAGGCCATATGTTGGTCATTCCAAGATTTTTGGGTCATCGGTATATTTCTGTGTGATCAAATATGCATGGAAGAATCTTGAGTCAACAACAAAGTTGGGGATATTTGTGGGTACACTAATATGCCTCACAACTATCGAATGTACTTGTCGACCAATAGGATGACAGTGGTTTGAAGGGATGTCAGATTCGATGAGGAGAAGGCAATGCGAGTTTCCCTTGAGAGGGAGCTTGATCTACATGAGAATAAGGAGCTTTTAGCTCCTAAGGTTGAGGAGCCTCATATTGATGTGGAGCAGCCACATGTAGAGGATCCGAAAGTGGAGACGTCCACTCTTGCAGAGTCTTCCAAAGAGGGAAGAAAGCACACTAGAGGGGCTAACAGATTGTTGGATGATGCATGGGGCAATGTGGGAGCACCCACTTCTCAGCGTAGGGAGAGGAGGTCACTTGAGAGGTACACTATATACATGGCTCTTATGTGCGAATGTGTTGTGATAGAGCCATCTTCCTTTAAGGAAGAAGTGCAGCAGCCAGTTTGGGTTGATTCAATGGTGGAAGAGTATGATTCCATAGTTCGTAACAGTGTTTGGGATGTGGTCCCGAGACCGGAGGACAAGTCAGTGGTGAGCTCTCGTTGGCTTTACAAGGTAAAGAAAGTTGTAGATGGTAGTGTGGAGAAGCATAAGGCTAGATTTGTGGCCCGTGGCTTTTCACAGGTAGAGGGGATTGACTATGATGAGACCTTTTGTCCTGTTGCAAGGTACTCATCAATCAAATCTATATTGGGATTATCAGCACAGATGGGTTGGAAGACACATCAGATGGATGTGAAGGCAACCTTCCTTAATGTCATAATTGAGGAAGAGGTGTACGTAGAGAAGCCTGAATTTTTTGAGACCTTTGACCATGATTCGCATGTGTGCCGACTCAAGAGAGCGTTGTATGGTCTTAAACAAGCACGTCATGCTTGGTACACCAAGATAGATAGCTACTTCACCAGGTTGGGCTTCACAAAGAGTGAAGTGGATGCGAACCTGTACCACATAGTGGTGGAAGGTAAATTGTTGATCATTATACTTTATTTTGATGATCTCATACTGACAGGTGATGATCAGCTGATCAATTCTTGCAAGGAGGACCTTGCAAGAGAGTTTTATATGAAGGACATGGGGCTCATGCATTACTTTCTCGGCATGGAGGTATGGCAAGGAGATGTGGAGTTGTTTGTGTCTCAGGGAAATTATGCCAATGAGATGCTCAGGAGATTCTGCATGGAGAGAAGCAAATCCATGGAGACTCCTCTAGAAGGGTACTGGAGGAAGGAGGATGCTACTTCAGGGGAAGTAGTGGAAGCCATTGTTTACAGGCAGCTTGTGAGTTCACTCTTGTACTTGGTGAACACATGACCGTATGTGTGCTATGTAGTTAACTAGCTTAGTCAAGCGATGGTTAGGCCTACCAAAATGTATTGGAAGGCGAGAAAGCATGTGTTGAGATACCTTAGGGGCACTTCTCAGTATGGATTATGGTACGGATGGAAAAAGGGAGTGAAGATTCAAGGCTTCACCGATGTAGATTGGGCAGGGAGTCCATCCGACAGGAAGATCACATCATGAAGGATCTTCAATATTGGGTCAACGATAGTTTCTTGGTACAACATGAAACAAATATTGGTTGCACTCAGTTCGGCAGAGGTAGAGAACATGGTTACAATTCAGGAAGCATGTGATGCCATCTGGATGAGGAAGATCCTGGTTGGTTTGTTTGGTTAGCAAATGGATCCAACTGTGATTTACTGTGATAATCAAAGTTGTATCAAACTATCTGAAAATCTAGTTTTTCATGATCTTTCCAAGCATATTGATGTTCGATATCATCATCTCAGAGATTGTGTATTGAGGCGGATTATGTTGTTAGAGTAAATTCCCACGAAGGAGCAAGATGCTAATATTTTGACAAAGGCATTGTCAATATGTAAATTCGAGTTTCATAGAGACAGGATCGGGGTAGCTGACAATCCATTTCTTGTTGAGGGGGAGTGTTGAGAAATGATAACCAGAAATTCCAGTTTAATTTGTCCTTGAATTAAACTGAGAATTAAAATTGAATTCTATTCTCATAGCAACTTGTAAATAGTTAATTAAGTTTAATTAACTTAATTAGCTTAGGAATTTCAAGTTGGAAGTATTTTTGTAGTCATGTATATGTTCTCCCTAAATTTTAGGGGTCCAGTATGAGTTTAAATTGAGTTGGAAATTAGATCACTCAGTTTACTGAGTTAAGTTCAGTTAAATTAGTTCCAAACTATTTGTGGAACTAATAGAGAGTTAACATTCAGTTGGTGCACTAGTGCATCCACAAGTGTCACTCTAGTTAACTGAAGATTCCCTCATCAGAAACTCATGCATGTCAATTATGAGAAAGACCCAGTTGAGACTAGAGTGTAGGGACAATGTACTATTAGTTGTATTATTTACTAGAATGTAAATATCATGCATGCATCAAAGATTGATCCTATGTTTGGATTGTGTAGTTTTGAAAGCATGAATTCCCTTTAAATACAGTTTATTCATCCTAGGAATTATGCAAGAGATTAGGGGATTGGAGAGCTATAGAATTGGCTTAGTGTTGGCCAAGAGCTTGCTTGTGAGCTGACAGAGTTGAGCATACTTGTGTGGCATTTTTCTAGTGAGAAAAAGCTTTGTATCTTCGCTCATATTTCTGATAGATGCAATACAGCTAGCAGGGTTTTGAGCAGTGGATTTCCCCAGATACATCTTGTGTTATGTTCCATTGATTTATCTTCTTCTTGTTCATATTGTTTTCTTCGATCTATTGGCTTCCGTTGGTTGAAAGTAGAAGTAGATTCTTGTCTTGTGCTTTAGTACATTGCATGAGCTTGTGAACCTACAAGATTTTCTACATGATAGGTCCCTAGTTAAGAGGGAGCCTAAAATAAAGTTTCTTACTTGGAAGAAATTGGCAAATTCCTAAGCAGGAAGCTTAGGTACATTCATTTGTGATAGGAAGGAGTACATTATTTTAATGGAATATGCCCTCTTGGTTTGAAAAAGTAGAGATAGACATGTCATTCTGGTCTTCATCTGGGAAGACAGAATGGAGGATTGTGTAATCATTTGGCATTTGATACTCTTAGGGGATGAGATAGGGAATCCCATGAAAGAGTAGTGGTGGAGGAGTGATATTCTTCGTGGGACTGGAGAGTCCAAGAAAAAAATAGTCCTCATGGAGCATATCCTAAGAGAACTTAGGTGGGGTATGTTCCGAGAGAGACAATGTAAGCATGTTTATAAATCATTGGTCTCGCCAGCATTGAGCTCAAAATCTTGTGGAGAGATGGAGTTGTTAGTCAAGACCTTGCTATATAATAACGTTGATCGATATGATGCTATATAAATGAGTTACAAATCTGAATTCTTCTTATGAGAGATTCTTCAAATTGAGAAAGTCCAAGTACTATTATGAATACCTCCCTAGTTAAGAGGGAATGTTGAAAAGTGTAACTAGGTTTGGTCTTCATAATGACATGTAAATATGATTTTATCTAATGAGATGTAAATAAGAAAAAAATAAAATTATTTTATTGTCTTGCTTCATGGGTTTCATGAGCAAAGGATTTTTCTTTTGAGTCAATACTCCCATTGAGAGTCTTTAGGATTTATTTGTCATCTAGTCATAAAATATTAGAGTCATTGTCGTGTAAATGAAGTCATGTTACACTTTATAAAATGTTGTCTTGTCTATGTAAAGTATTCTCCAAGAACTTGTCACCTAACCTCTTCAAGTCGGCCTACAAACGATGAAGGAACTCTCTATATGAAGTCGGCCTAAAGGCCAAGTGGAGAGTCGTATAAATAGAAGAACTCGGCCTCCATTCTAAGCAAGAAATTCAATCTGAATTCAACCCTCTAAGAGAAGTGCGAAGAAAGGGTGTAGAAGAGAAGTGTGAAGTAAGGGCAATGAAAGGGTTTCTTCTGGGGTAGCGAAGAATGGTTTCTTAGATCAGTGAAGAAATCATTCTTCTAGGGCAGTGCTAAGATATGATTCTTCTAGACACATGAAGAAGGATTCTTCTGGGATCTGCGAAGTAGGATTTCTTCTGGAATAGCGAAGGAAGGTATCTTCTGAGGCAACAAAGGAAGACTCTTCTAGGTGATCGAAGAAGAGGTTGAGTTTCTCTAGAAGGAGCTGAGGAGAGAAATTCAAGATCAAGAAGAAAGGTAAGGAAATGAAGAGGTAGAGCATCAAGGTTTGTGACAAGGTTTTTGAGAGGATATTAGAGTCAAGGTTTTGTGTCATGGTCTTCGTACTTATCAATTAAAGATATAGAAGAAGAATTTTGATCGGGTTTTCCTCTCAAGAGGTGAGAGGTTTTGGCACTGGCAGAAGAAGCTTACATACGGTGTCACTTTATTTTATTATGCATATTGGTAATTGTCTTGATGAAAGAACACATTAATAATCTAAAGAAAAAAAGGCTATAAGATAAGAACTAAAAGTGAATCATAAGAAATTATCAAGCGAGAGAAATTGTTAACTTTGAATGCCCTAGATTTCTCAATAGTTCAATCATTTTCAAAACCACTTCTTATTAATATTGATCGAGTGAATGTGATCATTGATAAATATTCTCAGTCATCTTGGTTGGAACCTATATCATTTCTTGATCCTTTTGATAACATGTTTCCAAAAATTGAGAGTATAATGGAAGTTATGACTTTAGATGAAATGCCTTGGGACGATTATCATCATCATTCATCTTCTCTTCCCAACTTCGAAAAGATTGAGAATAACTTTTTTACCATATTTTCACTTGAGATTGTAGATAACCCTAAGTTCCCTATATCGATATTTGAATCTAAATTTGAAAATAATTTAGAGAGTATATCTACAACAATTTTGCTTAATATCTCCGTGAAACTTGGAATTACAGAAAACATTCATATAGGTGTCTCATGTTCACTTGATGAAATTTAGACTTATAAGGCCCTATTCCAAGCATTCCATGAGATTTTTTCCTGGTCTTACGAGGAAATTCTAGGAATCAACCCATGTATTATAGTTCATGAAATCAAGAGCTACCTAGATGCTAAGCCTATCAAACAGAGATTACGTCCAGTACATCCTAGAAACATTTCCGCTATCAAGGCTGAAGTTGAAAAACTTCTAAAAGTTGGTTTTATCTATCATTTTCCCTTGATTGGTTGGATTTCCAACATCATTCCTGTTAACAACAAGAAAAGCACAATAAGAGTATGCACTGATTATAATTAACAAATCTTGTCCTAAATATAACTATCCTACTCCTTATATCGACCAAATAATTGATGATTTTTCCAGTAATGGAATATTTTCTATTATAGATGGATTTTCTAGATAAAATCAAATTAACATACTCCCCGAGGATCATCATAAAACCGCATTCATTTTTCCATGTGGAACTTTCACCTATCAAAAGCTTCCATTCAAACTAAAGAATGTTGGCACCATTTTTCAACGGGTTATGTCTTACTTTTTTCATGACATTAAGCATATTGTACAACCATATTTTGATGATCTACCAGCATATTCATTGAAATGTGAAGATCATTCAGTGGATTTACGAGCAATTTTTCTCTAATGTCGACATTATAATATACACTTAAATTCACACAAACGTATTTTTTGTGTGAAATCTGGTCGTTTACTGGGATTTGTCGTGTCTAAAGAAGGCATTTGTGTTGACCTGCTTAAGGTAGAGGCTATTATGAATTTGCCTCCTTCGAATTTACACCAACTCCAAAGTTTGCAGAGGAAAGCAAACTTTTTTATGTCGATTCATTTCGAATGAGGTAGAGCTAACTAAAGGTTTCACTTAGCTTTTGAAAAAGGGAATCTCTTTCATTTGGGATGAAATTGCTCAAAAAGCTTTCGATGCACTTAAACATGTGTTGACTCACACACCTTTGTTGCATCCACCTAATTGTCATTGAGATTATTTTTTATTAGTAGCATCTGACATTACCATTGGCATGGTATTAGTCAAAGAGGATGAATTAAAAATGAACATGTGGTTTACTATTTGAGTAGGAATCTTACCAATTCTGAAATAAAATATGCACATGTGGAGAAATTGACCTTGGCAACGGTGCAAGTTTTCAAAAGATTTCTTCATTATATTCTATTGTGCAAAACAATAGTGATTTCAGATTGCAATCCCATGGTTTATATTCTTACCAGACAATTTCTTGGGGAAAAATATTCCAAATGGATAGTTATCCTACAAGAATTTAATGTGGAATTTGTTAAATCCAAGTCAAAGAAATCATTTGTGTTTGTTGATATTATTGGTGACTTTCCCTATTTTGAGACAGAAATTGTGGTAGAGGATTCTCTTCCAGATGAATCTCTCTTTCTTATCAATGCATAGATCCTTGGTATGGAGATATTATCATTTATCTCCAAACTCATACTTTTCATCCTAAATTATCTCGAATTGACCGTCGTCACATTCAGTACCAATCCCAACAATACACTATTGTTGGCAATACACTTTAGCGTCATGGTGTTGATTCAGTTTTTAAACGATGTTTAACTTATGATGAAGCTAAAAAAGATTTAAATGACTACCACTCTAGAGCATGTGGCGGTCATATGTCAGGGTTTTCCATTGCCCATAAAATCTTATTCGTTGGATATTTCTGGCCTTCCATGTTTAAAGATTGCATTATTGTAGTCCATAAATGTCATAATTGTCAAATCTATCATCGCAAAATGTGTTCTCCTCCTGCTCCTCTTCACCCAATCATTGTCGTTGATCCCTTTTCAAAATGGGCATCAATTTCATTACATGTAACCTTCACTTGGTTGGGGGACATGGGTATATTATCCTAGTTGCGGATTATTTTACAAAATGGGTCAAGGTGATTCCTACATACAAATATGATGGTGAAACTGTTGCTCTTTTCATATTCAATCATGTGATTGCTAGGTTTGGTGTCCCACAAACCATTTTCATGGATCATGGCAACCATTTTTGAAATTTTATGATGACCGGACTTACTACAAAGTTGGGCTTATCTCATGATAGCTCAACTCCCTATTACCCTGGGTCAATGGCCAAGTAGAAGCCGTGAACAAATTTTTAACCATTATGCTTCAATGGATTATAGGGATTCATAAACGAAACTAACATCTAATGCTTTTTTTCTGCAGTGTGTGCATATCACACCTCAGCAAAAACAACAACCAATTTTACACCCTTTTAGTTGGTTTATGATTTGGAAGCAGTCTTACCTATTTAATGTGAAATCTCGTCATTGAAGCTACCAATCGAACTGCTCCCAACTAATTCTGCAAAGGAGGAACTTTTTTTATACTTAGTACATCTAGATGGCTAGCGAGACTAATAAGAAGCATGTTAAGCCACAATTTGATCGAAATGTAAATCCTCATATGTATTCAGAAGGTGACTTGGTCTTGGTTTACGATCAATAACATGATAAGTTAGGAGCTAGTAAGTTTGAAGCTATGTGGCATGGTCCCTATATTGTAAAATGTGCACTTTCAAAAGGTGCCGATGAGCTAGTTGACTATGAAGGTATTCATTTGGCTAAGCCCAGAAATGGGTTTTACCTGAAAAATTACTATGCTTGATTTATTGCATGGGTACATTGTATATTATTGTATCATATTTTACATGTGCAACATTTTTTCTTTTCTTTTACAAACTCCTTCTATTTCCCTTGCTTATCTTGTGTTACACTTGATTTGCAAATGTCAATGCTCCTTCAAACTTACATTGGCTACATTGATGGTGCTAGTCACAGTACTCAAAATCTTTCCTCCGCAGCTTGGGCCATGCATTTTCCCACCGATGAGTTAATGACTCTGCAAAATGACAAACAATATTGCAAAATATAGTGTGTTCGTTGAACTGTTATCTAATTCCATTTCATTTGGTATTCGTCATTTAATCGTTAGGTTGGATTCTCAACTCATAGTATTACACTTAAGTCACCTTTTTCAGTTAGAAATTATTAAATGCTAAGAATTATTTTACAGGTCCATCTCTTGGAAAGAGAATTCGATCACATTGAATACCAACACATTCCAAGACATTTAAACACATTAACTGATGCATTAGAAAATTATATGTTAAATTGATATTTGCAACATTTGTAAAAATAAAACAGTAATCATTCATATACTGTACAAAATAAGTTGATAAAA
Organism: Pinus tabuliformis; assembly: GCA_031772625.1. Taxonomy (NCBI): domain Eukaryota; kingdom Viridiplantae; phylum Streptophyta; class Pinopsida; order Pinales; family Pinaceae; genus Pinus; species Pinus tabuliformis. Next base: position 581,160,210 of record CM062811.1, on the reverse strand, counting down.
TAGAAGTAGTCTCCATTAATCATAATGTTTGTAAAAAGTTTTGAGTTTAAAAAAATGTCATCCAAGACATATGAGGTCCGCGATCTTTATTATAAGAACATGTCGATAGACCAAAAAACAAAATCTATTTTTATGCCTAGAGACTAAGCACAATGCTTATGATAGCAAATGATGGCATGAGCCACTCGTCGTAACATACGACCAATCCACCCAAGTACACATGATGTATGACTTTGATAGCGAGGAGGAAGATCACCAATCCTAATGTCTGGGATATCCAGAGTTAGTCTCTCTAGATTACTATCGATCTGAATTAGGGTCTCTACTGCAACTGGATCCTACTCCACAGGGACTGGTTTCTCATCATGTCTAGTGATCCGTCGTATTGTTGTTGGTTTGATTGGTCCCACATCTGCATGATAATTTTAGATAATTAGTCTTTGATGTGAATTAAAAATAAAATTGAAAAACAGCCAAAGTGGTATTTTTTACCTATGTCACCCCATTGCAATCCTGCAAGAAGAGGGATATCTGGATCACCTCTAAAATCCATACCCGCATATGGGTAATCCTCAATCATGAGGAGTTGGTGACTCATCCATCTGAAAAAAATAGGAGTGTACCTTATCACTGGACCATAACCACCTCTGTGGCAGGCCATCAATGAAACCCACTGTCACATGTAAGGATCTCGTGGGCCCTCCATCTCCATGGAAATCTGTGGGAAAATCATAGGGATCCTCTCCAAAGAAAATGATACCACTATGACACCATATCCAAAGTTTTTGAGTTGTCCGTTCTTTTCTTTGGTAAGTTGTCCTTTCAAGTTGGTAACAACCCCTTCGCACCAATTGAACACATTAGGTTGCATGCACTCCAATGAAATTTTCATTTGTTCTTTGGTGACTAGGTGAAGTGCTACACTTCCACATAAACGAGAAACGGTATATGCTATGGTATCCATTGGAACTTCTATGATGCACTTCTATGATGCCCTTAATCTTAATCCTTCCAACGCTAAGTTTGGATCCACGAACACAATGCTTACTTAGGTAATACTATGTTGATTCACTGTCTGTCCTACCACCACATAATGAATTATTGGTTCCATGACATGAAAGCTCTGTTAAGAAATAGATGTCAAAGGTTAGTTTGTGATCACCAATATGAAAGAATTGGTCTTGGAAATTCCAAGCCCTCACTAACCATGTCAATAAATCTATTTGGGCCCTCATTCCCGAAATCAAGAAATATTTTGCCAAGCCACAATTTCTGAGTGCTTGCATTATTTTCGGATCGTTCAATGCTTCAACATCTTGGGCTTCATGTTCTCTCTCCCTCCATTCCATTTTGACACATTACGTTTTGTAATGAATGAAGGAAAATGTTTAGAAAACGAACTTCGGAAGAATTTTAAAAAAATTTGAGTGTTTTCCATATATTTTAGATGCCCTCGTCTCCTTGTGTGATTCTCCTTCAGAATTAGAGTGCATTTGCGCAAACTTTCTGAGGGAAAATTGTGCAAGATGCATTTTCCCAGTATTGGGAGCATCAGGCTTGCACATTCCCCATAAAGGAAAACTGCGCAAGCCCATGAGCGCACCCTAATTTCTAAAACACACTCAAAAATTGAGAAATCACCATTAAAATGAAAAATAAAAACCATGAATGATGAGAAAAAGGGATGATCTCTTAACTAGAGAATACAACAATTGAAATGGTCCACCAGATTGATCTTGATCACAATCAGTTGCTGAAGATTTGGGTAAAAATGCACTCTCAAGAGCTCTGAAATGGTAAAAAACAAAATGGTAAAGAAATTTTTACTTTTTGACTTTTTATGAGCAAAATAGGTCTATTTAAATAATATTTTTTGCCTATAGATTTTAAATTTCAGAATATTTTAATGTTTTTCACTAATTTTTTAGAAACTATGATTATTTTGAGATTGGATGTGTAGATTACAGGGTTATTTGTGAAAATAGATCAATTTGGCAACAAGTATATTTTTAGCACTTTTTCATGCTCTTTAAACTTACGAAAAAGCGAAATCCTAAAGTTATCTTTAATTTTTTTCAGATTCTTGAAATATGAAAAGATTGTTGAGTATGCTTGTTTATTTCGTGCTTGTTAAAGTAAATGAAATGAAATTTATTTGGCATAAATTTACCCATTTTATGGACCATGTAGACTATTTACGAAAAGTGTATACTTTGACTAATCATGGTCAAAAGAGTTCTCTCCTGCCTTATTTTACCATTTTCTGGAATTGAGTGTTTAAATTTACGAAAAATGACATTTGGGAGTTTACTTATTTTTTTCTCCTGACTCCCTAAACAGGAAAAACACAGAGATTTACTTTCTTCACGCTCGTTCAAACTTTAAGTTGAAATAAATGCATGATTTTTCTTTGTGTCTTTTGAAACTCTTTAAATATGAAAAATGACATTGAGTTACCCCTTCATTGGACTCGTAAAATGTAAACATTGTAGGACTCGGCAATCATGATGAGACCGAACCACTCTTTCCTAGAGTTCGTTAAAAATACTATGAATTACTCATCTGAAGGATGTGTTGAAAATGCAACAAGATGATGGAGCTTAGTGAAAAGAAGTCGCCTTCACTAAGTGGTCCCGCAGGCTATTTTTGGCGCAAATTCTATTTTTAGACTATGTCTATTTTGAGACATATGGATCATGGTCTATGAGTTGCAGGATGCTATTTGTGGATGATTGGTCATGTTGGTAAAAATAGATGGACTTCTATTTTTAGGCATATGGGCAGAGTCTATTTTTAGACTGCCAGGCTAAAAATAGAAAAGTTGAATATTATTAGCTCTTAATAATATTTGGACTATAAACATTATCTTATCCTCTTGCAGCACTTTAGTTCGAGCTATGGATGTGGCACATGCAACTTTCAGAAGGAAATACGCTTTTCTTATGGGTTAGTTGAGCTATTGCATGATGGACTTCAGTTAGAACTCAAGTGATTGAGTTTGGTGGAGTTGATTGAGGAGTTGATGGAGTTGTGTTCAGTTTGACTTAGTTGAACTAGTTGTATTTAGTGTAACTAAATAATACACTAGTGATGAGTTGTGTGAATTAATTATTAATTAATTCACTAATTATTAACTCATAAAGCAACTAAAGAATACATCAGTTAACTCAGTGCATGGGCAGTTCAGTGGAGACAAGTGTTAGAGGTGAGTGAAAGGGCAAGACAACTGTCAGTTGTGACTATAGTTGTGCATGATATTTTCACAATCAATGGATTGAGTATTTCCAATGAGGATTGCGCAGTGCTACACAAGGTAAAACGAGTTTGGATCAGCCATTCTCATGCAGGATTGCGCAGTGGAGGCAAGCAAGCAGCGGAGGAGATTTGAACCTGTGATTGATTCAAATTTGAGCTAGTTTTGTGTGTAACAGGTGGAGATAGTACTGATTACTTGTGAGGAGTATTGTACTATGTATTGTTACATGTTCTAAATAAATATAATATACAGATAGTTGAGGTTTTTCATCTGTATGATTTCCCCCGTTACATAATGTGTTAATGTGCGCATGCGATTGATGTTTCATTGTTTTTCATCCTGCAAAATTGATGATCAACATAGAGGAGATTATGTATTATGCATGCATTCCGCAATAGTGTATAACCAGGATAATCTCTGTGAATAAGTGTCATATTATTCAAAATTTCTACATGGTATCAGAGCGAAGTTGATCATCAGATCTATTATTCAGAAAGTGATTACATTTTATTTCTTCAGGCAGAGTCTGTAATCGGGCCAGGTAGCCTTTGGATTCATCCTTCTTTTGGAAGGTGAGATATCCGGTGAATGACCATACAGTCAATCTCTGTACAAGAAATACCTTATTCTCACGAATTTTAGATCAGAAGCGGTTGAGTTTTGAGCTAGTGGAATTCGAATTTGCAGCAGTGTTTTCCTGGTGTCAAAGTTGAAATGTCTTTCAACGGATTGTGATTGGAGTATGCCCTTGAAGGCAGCTCGAATTATATTGCATGGAAAGACAGGATGGAGGCGGTGTTAGATGACAATGGGTTGAAGGAGTTCATAGATGTTGAAGTCCCAAAACCTATTGATGCTGCTCACGTTGAGGCTTGGCAAAAGAAGACAACAAAGTGTCGAAGAATTCTGTTGGAGGGCGTGACGGATCACATTGTGTCCAGCCTGCATGGAAAGGCTTCTCCATACTTGATGTGGAAAGCATTGACAGATCTATTCCAGAGCAAGAGCGACCAAAGGAAGTTGGCGCTCAAGGATAAACTCAGAAACATTAAGTGTGAGAATGGAGATAGTATGCCCAAGTATCCCACGAAGTTCACTCAGTGCCGGGATGAGCTGGGAAGTGTGGGGGTGACTGTCGATGATGAGGACTTGGTGAGCTTGGCTCGCCTTGGTCTTCCGAAGAGTTGGCATTCCTATCAGGACTCTGTCAATGGTCGGGAGAAATTTCCAGGATGGGAGAGACTTTGGTCTGATCTTGTGCAAGAGGAGATCAGGCGGAATACCAAGGACGGATCTTCATCAAAGGCATCTGATGAAGAAAATTGCGCTTTGGCTGCCAAAGCAAAGAAGGGGAAGGAGAAGGGTTCTCTTTCCGAATCCAGTTCTTCCAATGATGGGAAGAAGGTTGACAAATCGAAAGTGCGATGCTTTCATTGTCATGAGGTGGGCCATTATGCTGCAAATTGTCCACGGAGGAAATACAAGAAGGGATCCGGGGAAGGATCTGAAGGTGAGGCACTTGCTTCACAGTTTGAGTTGGATTTCACTCTCTTCGCATGCATGGTTTCATCCATGGTGGGAAGTGGTTGGTTTCTTGACAGTGGAGCTTCTTTCCACATGACCGGTGACAAAATTTTGTTCAGTACTTTGGAGGAGAAATATCTCCAGATACTCATAGCGATGGGTAATGATGAGAAGTATAGTGTCTTAGGTGTAGGCACGATTATTTTTCAGAGGGAGCATGGAGCTCGCCTTACCTTGACCGATGTCAAGTATGTACCAGGACTGAAGAGAAACTTGGTGTCGATCATGATGCTGGAAGACAGAGGCTATGATGTAGTCTTCAGTAAGGGAAAGGTTTTTCTTGGACACATCATCACCAGACAGGTGAAGTAGATTGGTTCACGGGTCAAGAACCAGTATGCTCTTGAGGTTCAATATGCATGCAAAGCCTTTATCAGCGAGGCAACTGATGGAGACTTGGTCGTTGAGAAGGAGCGTATATTACCTCTCAACATGCAGAGCCAGAAGAAGTCTCAGACGATTGTGGAGGAGCCACGATTGGTGCAGCAGCTTCAGGAGGTTGTGGAGCAGCCACAACAAGGGAAGCTAAGAGGAGATCGAGTAGAGACATCTACTCATGCAGAGACCTTCAGCAGGGGGAAACTTCGAGCTAGGTGGGCTGAGGGATCACATGCAGCCATACCTCCAGGTAGGAGGTAGGGCGATATAGAGTGATCATCCCAAGGAGGAGGGGCAGGATCCTTGAGGTACCCAACCTCTTAGATGAGACCTTGCTACGGGAGCCCCGATGTGGAGTAGCAAGAACTGACTGATTGGGTAGAGACAGATGTGGATGGAGCGACAGAGAGAGCGACAGTGTAGGGAATCCCAGGACAGTGCATAGCTAGCAGGCTGCAGCAATGCGAGAGGCACAAGTGTTTTGCACAGTGCTAGGTGGCACAGAGAAGTGTGCAATGGTGCGAGATGCATGGAGATGTTGCAGTAGCGCAGATGTCAGAGAGGGAGCACTTGTCAGCAGCAGGTAGAGCTTCAGCATCAGAGTATGTTCCTAGCCCAACAGAGGGGTCAGTTGGGAGTGTTTTTGTTCCAAGTGTTGTTGGAGCAAGTGGACCGGGCAAATGTGTTGCATGCAGAACATTCCAGAGTTGCAGGATAGGGGTTGCAGATAATCCATATCTTGTTGAGAGGGAGTGTTGAAAATGCAACAAGATGATGGAGCTTAGTGAAAAGAAGTCGCCTTCACTAAGTGGTCCCGCAGGCTATTTTTGGCGCAAAGTCTATTTTTAGACTATGTCTATTTTGAGACATATGGATCATGGTCTATGAGTTGCAGGATGTTATTTGTGGATGATTGGTCATGTTGGTAAAAATAGATGGACTTCTATTTTTAGACATATGGGCGGAGTCTATTTTTAGACTGCCAGGCTAAAAATAGAAAAGTCAAATATTATTAGCTCTTAATAATATTTGGACTATAAACATTATCTTATCCTCTTGCAGCACTTCAGTTCGAGCTACGGATGTGGCACATACAACTGTCAAAAGGAAATATGCTTTTATTATGGGTTAGTTGAGCTATTGCATGATGGACTTCAGTTAGAACTCAAGTGATTGAGTTTGGTGGAGTTGATTGAGGAGTTGATGGAGTTGTGTTCAGTTTGACTTAGTTGAACTAGTTGTATTTAGTCTAACTAAATAATACACTAGTGATGAGTTGTGTGAATTAATTATTAATTAATTTACTAATTATTAACTCATAAAGCAACTAAAGAATACATCAGTTAACTCAATGCATGGACAGTTCAGTGGAGACAAGTGTTAGAGGTGAGTGAAAGGGCAAGACAGCTGTCAGTTGTGACTATAGTTGTGCATGATATTTGCACAATCAATGGATTGAGTATTTCCAATGAGGATTGCACAATGCTACACAAGGTAAAACGAGTTTGGATCAGCCATTCTCATCTATTCTCATGCAGGATTGCACAGTGGAGGCAAGCAAGCAGCGGAGGAGATTTGAACCTGTGATTGATTCAGATCTGAGCTAGTTTTGTGTGTAACAGGTGGAGATAGTACTGAGTACTTGTGAGGAGTATTGTTACATGTTCTCAATCAATATAATATACAGATAGTTGGGGGTTTTCAGCTGTATGCTTTCCCCGGTTACACACTGTGTTAATGTGCACATTCAATTGATGTTTCATTGTTTTTAATTCCGCAAAATTGATGATCAACGTAGAGGAGATTATGTATTATGCATGCATTCCGCAATAGTGTATAATCAGGATAATCTCTGTGAATAAGTGTCATATTATTCAAAATTTCTACATGATGAGCTTACAGGACAAGCATATGTTATCCTCCTCGAACTTGCATAAAAATAAAGAGGTACTTTCCAGTAATGGTGGGGGAAATGGGAAAGAAACATGTATTATTGTATTGTAAAAAGGTAGTATGTCACTCTTGAACATGACACTCTATCACCTTTGTTCCTGGGTCAGTAAATCCATTTGTCTCTCAATTGATCAAACTTCATTGAAAGTCTTCAAACTGGTTTTTGGTTTTATTTTTGGGTCAAATGTTTTCAAGTAGAAGTGTCATGTTACTGATATGTTCAAGAGAAGTCCAACCTCAATCAAAATTACCTTGAAATTCATAGCCTTCAATCACGTCGCCCATCCCTGAGTTAACCTTGAATTGCTTTGAAATCTTGTTCTTCAAAAACTTGACATAAGTTTCGCATCGTAAGCCCTCCTACGATGAATCGCTTCCTATAAACTTCAACACATTATCTAGAAATTTGATCAAGAAACCTCCTTTAGTACCTTGGATTTTACATGTCTCAATGGAATTTTTCTTGCTTTCGACGATAGGTTCTTATCATTGACCTTCGATCAGATGATTCTATGAGTGTTCAACTTCAAGACATTTATTCACACTTCATAGATTTTATTGGGGTACATTGAGAACCATTGTCATTATTGTGATTTCTATTACACTTGTTAACAGTTCACATCATTAACCGGTAATCAGGTAGTTTCTACCATGTTCAACTGCAATACATTCACTCACATAGTCAGGTTCATAGTATGGATCGATAGAGATGGAGACCAAGACCCTAGATCTAGTTTCATCAATATAGATTGCGTGGAGTTTTTAAATATTCATGATTGTAAATATAGATCCATATTTGATGGTTGCATCCATACTTAGTCTACTATTGACTTGGATCTTTATGCATTTCCATACTTGTTCTTTGAGATAATTGTATTTCGAGTATGGGAATTCTTACCTTAGTGATGATTATATGAAGATATTGTATTGTAATCCTTGAATGTTTGTTTCAGGTCACCAACCAATTGGTGTCTAATTCAAACTTTTGGATAATAGAGTGCTTCAGTCCTCAAACACATTTTATGACTTTGCACTTTAGGGGGCAATCTGTTACATGTCATTTTGTCACCATTAGAAAAATGACCGCAAATGTGGATTTGTCGTTATCCGATGAAGTGTTCGAAAACTTTCCCCTACAATGTTGGAAGCAAGGAAATCACAAAGACAACAAGAATCCTGGATTATATTGCTTAAAAACCTATTTTCAAGCACTTGCACACTTTTCATAGTCACAACATGAACAAACGCGGATATGATCATTGTGGTTTGTGCAATCTTGTGCTCTATTCTCCACTGAAAAGTGTGAAAGCTTCTTAACATAGGTAAAAATAAAAAGCAACTTCTAGAAGCTTTGTTGGGGGAATATTTCTCAACTAAAAGGCCTCGAGCCCCTACCTACTTGGGCCTCATTCCTTTGTTCATGGATCAAAATCCCTCTCTTTTTGGAACCCTAATCCCTCTCTTTATGGATCTCATCCCTTGAAAATAGGATCTCAAACCTCCTCCTCCTGGCCTATAAATTCATCACAGACCAAAGGGTAAAGGAGGACTTTGGAATGTAAACTCGTGTTGTCAAATTGAGGCTGGAAGCTTGTCACTTAAGGGAGGATTGGATACTGTTGGAAAGAGGTTTGCAACATCAAGGCTAAGGTTGGATATCTCCTTTTTAATTCAAGATTAATACAAGCAGTTGTTTCTTTCCTATTTGAACCTGTTATGATGATCATCGCAAAATGCATTGATCTTTTGCATAGTTTGTAATTGAGTATTGAATTCATGCTATGATATATGCCATGTTGCAATTTCCATATATATTGTGTTTCAATCTTTATCTAGGTTATGATTTTATTCCTTGTTTGGTTTTGTCTATGCAGATATTCCCTTGAAGCAGTAAGGAAGGATTTTTTAAAGCATCAAGGGAAATCTACAAGCATTTCATAGAAATGTAAGAGGATCTTGCACATTTTATATATCATGTTTCAGTTATAGACTAAGGAAAGTTTATCGTTACTTGTTCGTTTGTTTCTAAATTTGTCTTTGAATCTAGAGAAATCATTATTGTTTGCGAGAACGATTTGTCCGCCATAACAATACCTGGTGTGTGATCACAATCATGATCTCATTCCATCTTTTTTGGTGTATGATCAGGGGCCATATGATGAAGGACCTCACTCTACCATGCTTGGTGTCAGATCAGGGTTCACAACTTCACTCCACCATTCTTGGTGTGTGATTAGGGTCCTCTTCCAAGAGACACTCACTCAACGTTGATTGTTGATCCCTCTGGGTCTCTTGGACCCATTCTCCCTTTCGAGACAATATCCATCCATGTTGCACACATATCAGCACTCCCTCTCAAGGAGAGGGGTAATCTCCAAGATCCCCATATTGTCTCTAAATTACACGAACTTGTCTCTCGACAATGGCTTTGTCAAAATATCAGTTTTCTTCTCATCGATGGAGATGTATGTTGAGTCCCAAACTTGCATCTTCCCTATACCCCTTTTTAGCCTTCTTTTCCAGTTACCTGAACCACCAAGCTGTCAAATCATTGCATATTAGTTTAAAAAGAGCATATAAAATGGACTCTGTTTAGTCAATTTAGTGTTATCTAAATTGCTAGTATTTATTGTCAACCCGGGGCTCGTAAGCTGATGAAGTGAAGGTGTACTATATGTACTTAAGTATCCTCTTAGAGTTTTTCTTATCGTTGGGGGTGTTGTTGCGGTTTAATTATGTTCCTAGATGGAATGAGAATTTATAAACAAGTGAGTGATGGTGTGTGTGTAGAGTGAATTCTAAATGAGTGGAAGTGTGTGTTGAGTGATCTCTAACTATTTGCTTGAAAGGAAATGCTTGGAATGAATAAATGAAATTGAAATGACTTGAAATAAACTTGAAAGCAAATGACCACTACCAATGGCACTAGACACCGTTCAAGTTGCTGCTAATAAAAGAAAAAGAAAATCACTTTTAAAACCCAAGAATAAAGATTATCTCTCTCTATCTCGATGCCTCAAAGCACATGTACTGTGTAAAGCACGGAAAGAAAGTAGCTTAAGTGGAATTATAAAAGTGAGAAAAATATGCTTGAAAGACTAATGATAATAATTTGCTATTTCTAATTCTCTACTTCAGCCATATGTACTATGGAAAGCATGATTAGAAAGTAGTGAGGAAATAGTCTAGGAAGCACTTTAAAATCAAAAACTTCTACTTTAAAGACTAGTGGTAATGATTTACTCTTTCTAACTCAATACTTCAAAGCACATGTACTGTGTAAAGTACGGAAAGAAAGTAGCTTAAGAACAGTCCAAAAAGCACCCAAACAAGCTGCAAGTTAGTGATATTTTGATCTTAAAAGATAGTAGTTTATGATGAAGATCATTCATGTATGTTAACAGCTCTTTGAGAAATAAGATTAAAAACTAACTATAAAGACAAAGGCAGCACTTGAATTGTCAACTTCAAATACCATTAGCTGTAAAGCAAACACAACACATATAAAAATAAATCCCGGGCTAAAAGAAACCTGCAAAGAAATAACACTGATCAGCTGAAAATAAAGGAAAACAAGTAAATAAAACTATACATGCTTAAGGAAACAAATGAGAAAATAATGGAATGCTGCACATGAAATACTTTACAAAGGCTGAGATGAGCAGGGGCCCTCTGTTCATTCAGCCACAAGAGAACTCAAAGATCTGGAAACTTCAAAACAGTGCTATATTGATTTCTCCATTTGCAAAAAGTTTACAAAACAGAGTGCTGGAATAGCACTAGAAAACAGAGTTCACAAACGCTTCTAAATTCAACACGAGTGCAGCAAAAATACAACTAATCAAAAGTTCTTTGAGCGTACGCAGACGCATCAATTTATAGGAGCTTCTAAGTTATCCTACGCGTACAACTAGTTAACAGAAAAACAATAAAACAGTATGCGTATTAATGGTCCTTGGACACATCACGGTTGCGTGGACGAGTTCAGTGGTTCTTGTCGACATGGATAATAAATCCCCTGTTGGATTGCGTCCTCTGCCACCCGTAGATCATAGACAGATCACCATTTAAGGTGCCGTGACCAAACAGCTCTCAAACACCGTTTAAACCACCTTGAGTTGACCGTGGCTAAACCAGCTTTGACCATGGGTGAAAGTGACGTGGATGGCTGGAACAAAGGGACAGGAACCTCGAGCACACTGATACCTGAGTGCCCATGTGGCCCATCTAGCAAACCGACACGTGGATCATAGTATTTAACAAAAAGGCTGCAGGATCTTCAGATAGCTGCGGGATCATCAGATAGCTGCGGGATTCCTGCAAGTAAGTCAAAAACTAAACAAATAGTCATCCATTAGCAAAACTTGCTTGATCATGCTTATTGACACTGAATGTAATGATCTGAGAGGTTTTATGGTGAAAATGAGGCAAAAGTGAAGGAAAGATAAGGAAAAGTGGAGGAAAATGGTAGACAAATAGGTGTAAAATAGAGGTTCTACATACCCCCACTCCGAGGGTATTGCATGTCCTCATGCAATGAAAACACAATTCAGTCCATCTGCTGGGATGCCTCAGCTAGGACATCCAACCTCCTTCTCTTCCTTTGTGTAGAAACATTAACCTTTGGCCTCTTGAACATGCATCTGAATTTCAAATTAATTAAGGCTCTGTTCAGCCTTCTGCATCTCTTCTTGAGTCTGTTATGTTTCTTCTGCCACATGCTCATGTGAAGATAGGTATTATCTTGGATTGCCTTGGCAATATCAGCTTGCTGCTTCATTTCTTCATTTCTCTGTTTAATGTGACGGTTCAGCACTTCCAGTTCATAGATTTCTTGTCTAAGTAAATCTATTTGCTGCTCATGAGGTATGACATTACTTGGGCCAGCAGTGTTTTGCTCTAATGTCTCATAATAGTTGTACACCTCTTGTTGAATTGGGTCAACAATTGGTGACTTCCTTGGACTATATTCATGTTCAATTTCAGTTTCAAACTCCGGCTGAAATGGACTGTCTTCTCTTGGAGGAGTAGCTGCCTCACGTGATGATGGACTATCCTCAAGGTCTGCTTGTGTAGCACCCTTCTCAGGTGTGCTAAGATCAACGAAGAGTGTCCTCGTGGCTTTCCTTTTATTCTGCAATCTACTACTCCTTCTTACAGTGGCAGCACTATGTGTTTCTTTTTGTGCCTTTTCCTTTGGTTTTTGAGCTTTTACTTTCTCAGAGAGGGCAGTTTTCTCATGGAGTTTAGTTATCCTCTGTGCTAAAGGCTGGTTATCTCTTTCTTCACCACTAGAATGCTCTGGGGTCTGGTCAGTTTCTCGGTTTATGGATTTCCCCTTATCTTGTTTTTGTTTCTTTTTGTCCTCTCTTTTCTTTTTGGCAGCTTCCTTAGCAAGTTCAGCGAGGGTTTCCGAGATGACCTCTTGAGCACTGTCTTCAGTGGGTTCAATCTCAGGTTCAGGATGATGGACTTCTATTTCTTCTACAGCTTGTCCTTCTAAGACATCAGTCTCAGAGATACTTTCCCTTCTCTTCCTTCTGCTCTTTCTAGGTATAGAAGACTCTCCAGGCTCTGCAAAATGATTCCTTACAAGGAATTTTTCCCATGTGTCTTGTTTTTCTTTTAACTGTTCTTCTATCAATAACTTTACAAGACCATGGTGACAGAGGTAAGCTTCTACATTTCGTGGATTTCGTTGAGCCATGGAACACATTTTCCTAAGGCTTTGAAATAGGAAATAAGGAAGGTTTATATCATGTTCTCCTTGAAACTGCAGCATAATTTTACCATGATAGACATACAACACTCCAAATCTCCCTTCACAGGTGAAAAACTTTTGTACTAATAACAATAGAATTTTCCATTCTTCTTTAACATGGGAAATTGGGATGCCTTTGGTAAAAACACTTGTGTTCATACCTGGGTTTTTAAAAATCCGCTTCCATTGTTGATCCTGGACTGCCCGGTTTTTGAACCAACGTTCACCGGTTTGTGGAAGAGAGGTAGCCCTTGCTATGCTTCCTTCGCTGACTGTAACTGTTAAATCTCCCACCTTTGCCTGGCTGTCCTTATCCGTAAACGATCTTGCAAAGGCTTTGGTTACTTCCTTATGGTAGCCCTTAAACTTTCTGATACATTGTAACCAATTGGCTTTTTGTAGTGCCTCCTCAACCTGTGGATATGCCTCCAAGAATTTCGAACCTTCCGGTTCAGCCCTCAGAAGCTTTCCCATCGACTCTTCAGCTTTGTTTAAACACAAATTTGATGGTGACCTTACACAGTAACTCCGTAACTTCACACAGTAACTTCTCGGTCTCTGTTCAGACTCTGTGGAACAGAGGGTATACGGTGCATAAACAGTCTCAGACACCGGGAATTCACGGCTTGAATTTAGAGTTAAGCGGTGGAATTAGCGTGGACACGGTAAAAACAGTGACTAACAGTCGTAATACGACTGTATTACAGGTTTACGGCTATACGGCAGAGGGAAAACAGAGGATGGTTTATGGAGGTAATCGTAGTGAGTGAAAACGAAACAAGGGAGATAATGGCGAGGAATAGGGTGTTATGAACATAGAGGGTTTTGAAATGACGAACGGAACGGCTACATTCTCCAATTTCGGATGTGGAGTGACACATGGCTGCGGGACGAGAGCTGAGAGACGTAATGCGGTAGGTTACGTCATTAGGGTATAGGACCTTAATGACCGAAACAGCCATATGTAATTTCAAAAATCGTGGTTATTATGAGCTGGTAGACGTGGAGGATTCGGAGATTTGTAGTCGCATGGGAAAAAGAAAATGGGTAATCATTACGTTTAGTGGCCAACAAAACATAACCCAGAAAGTTCGCATAATGAAACAACCATAGGTTTAGAGTTTTGAACATACCTCGGATCACATTTGATTTGGCTTCTGATGATTTACTAACCTTTTGTTAACTTTATTGCTAGCACATGATCTTTTCTCCTTGTCTTTGATGATTTTGAACTGTAAATATTTTCTTCAGACAAACTGTGTTTCTTGTGCAGGTACAGAAGGCTGCAGGAAAGCTAATCGGCTGCAGGATTGTCAAATGGCTGCAGAAACTGTAATGAAGTCTTCTAGCTGCATAAAATACTTTAGTTGCCTAAAAAAAAACTTTATTAATGAAGTGAAATGGAATGAATGAATGAATGAATGAATGAATGAGTGAAAAGCAGTGAGGTGAAGTGAAGATGGTAAGATGAAAGAAAATGGTGAGATGAAATAAATGAAAATGGAAATGAAAGAAAGAGAGAGATTTTTTTTTGGAAAACATGAGGTGTCAGGTGACCCTGATTTTCACCTTATGTTTTCTGCATGAGACTGCCAATCAGAGATTGGTTTTCAGGTTCATACATTTATTCATTTTTTTTTTTTCTCTTTTTTTTTCTTTTTTTTTTCTTTTTTTTTTTTATTGAAATTGAAATTGAAAGAAACAGAGATTAGGCTGATGGAGGAGAAGAATTCTTCTCCACCAGCCTCATTTCAGAATCGCCTTGGAATAACTTAACAAACTCCTCTCTTGAGAGTGGCTTGTGATAGACTTTTAACCGGTGGCCATTCACAATAAAGGGAGTTTGAAGTTCATCAATAGTCTTCACTCTAACTGCTCCATTGTTAAAGACTTCATCAATCTCATATGGCCCAAGCCAATGAGTTTGAAATTTTCCTTTGAAGTCTTTAAATTTTGAATCAAACAAGAGTGCCCAATCACCCTTTTGAAACTTCTTTTCTTTGATATGTCGATCATGCCATTTGCTTCTTTGGTGCTGAACTAGATCGGTTCTTAGAATTGCATCTTGTCTCATTTCATCTAGTTCATTTAACTGGTCCATTCTGTGCTTCTGGGCTTCTGTTAAGCTCATCCCCAATTGAACTGCTGTCTTGAAGGTCTTGATTTGGAACTCAATGGGGAACAGGACTTCCTTCCCATAAACAAGTTCATAGGGAGAATGTCCTGTAGTGTTCCTCCATGTAGTTCTATAGGCCCATAAGGCTTCAGGAAGCCTTTCTGCCCAATCTCTTCTATGAAGATGAACAGTCTTTGTGATGATGCTTTCAAGAACTTTATTTGTAGATTCTACTTGACCATTCGCTTGCGGATGGTATGGAGTAGATGTTCTATGCTTAATCTTATATTCCTCCATCAGCTTTTCCACCATCCTTGATGTAAACTGGCTTCCCTGATCTGTTACAATTTCTCTTGGGACACCAAAACGAGTGAAAATATCCTTGAAAAGAAATTGAACAACTGAATTTTCAGTAGCAGAAGTTAATGCTATAGCTTCTACCCACTTGGTAACATAATCAGTACAAACCAGTATATATCTATTTTGCTTGGATGGCGGATTAATTGGTCCAACAAAATCTAGAGCCCATTTCTCGAAAGGTTCGATGCATACCTGTGGCTGTAGTGGCATTTCATTTGAAAGAGTTGGTCTCCCAGTTCTCTGACAACTGTCACACCTTTTAACATATTGCTTTGCATCCTTAAAGAGAGAAGGCCAATAATATCCTGATGAAAGGATTTTATAGGTAGTCCTCTTATCATAAAAATGTCCGCCACAAGGTTCGTCATGACATGCTTTAAGGATGTCAGGCATCTCATCCTCTCGTACACATCTTCTGATCATCAAATCTGGCCCTGTTCTGAACAATTCATTAGAAATCCAAGAATAAAGTGAACTATCCTGAATGATTTTCCTTTTCTCATTAGGAAATAAATGTAAAGGTAATTTTCCAGTAACTAAATAATTAGCAATATCAGCATACCAAGGAGTCTTGGTAGTTACTGCAAACAAATACTCATCTGGAAATTTGTCCTCTACCGGAGAGTCCTCATTAGTGTTTTGGATTCTGGACAAGAAGTCAGCTACTGTGTTCTGCTTACCTGGTCGATCTAACACAGTTATGTTGAATTCTTGTAAAAGCAAAAGCCATCTTGTAACTCTACCATTAGTGACTGGTTTGTTCATGAGGTATCTAATGGCAGAGTGATCAGTGTGGACAAAGGTTTCATAGCCGGTTATATAGTGTCTAAACTTGTTTATAGCATGAACAACGGCTAGAAACTCCTTTTCAGTAACAGTATAATTTAACTCAGTAGGAGTCAAATTCTTACTCGTGTAATAAATGGCATAAGGGATCAAATCCTTTTGTCCCAAAACAGCTCCTAAAGCTGTATCTGAAGCATCAGTAGAAATGTGGAAAGGGAGTTTCCAATTTGGACCCCTTAAAATGGGTGCTTCAGATATTCTAGACTTTAAAGCTTCAAAGGCAGATTGACATTCAGGATCCCACTTAAATTCACAATCTTTGGTAAGTAATTTGAAAAGAGGGGATGCTATCTTTGTGAAGTTTTCAATAAATCTTCTGTAATAACCAGTAAACCCAAGAAAACTTCTAACATCTCTTTGGCAATTTGGAACAGGTAACTTAGAGATGACTTCTACTTTAGATCTATCAACTTTGATTCCATCTCCTGAAATATGATGTCCTAAAACAATCCCTTCAGTAAACATCATAAAACACTTTTCATGACTTAAAGAAAGATTTGTTTCCTTACATCTTACCAGTACTTTTTCCAAATTTGCCAAAGCTTCTTCAAATGTATTACCATAGACTGTGAAATCGTCCATGTAAACCTCTACACAATCATGAATCAGATCTGAGAAAATTCCTAGTACAGCCCTTTGAAATGTGGCTGGTGCATTGCATAAACCAAAAGGGAGTACTCGATAGGCAAAATTCCCCCAAGGACAAGTAAAGGTGGTTTTGTCTTGATCTTCAGGTGCTACCTGAATCTGATTGTAACCACTAAAACCATCCAAGAATGAGAAATACTTTTTACCTGCTAAAGTGTCTAATACCTGATCAATAAAAGGTAGAGGAAAATGATCCTTTAAGGTTGCCTTGTTCAATTCTCGATAGTCAATGCAAACTCTCCATTTACCATTCTTTTTGGGTACTATAACCAAGGGAGAAACCCATTGGCTATCTGAAATGGGGTAAATGAAGTTTACCTTGAGCAATTTCTGAAGTTCTTCTTTCACAATTTCCCTAAGATTTGGATTCATCCGTCTTTGTGGCTGCCTAATAGGTCTGCTGTTTTCTTCAATGTAAATATGATGAATACAAGTCTTAGGGTCGATTCCTTTCATGTCGGTATATTCCCATGCAAAGGCAGTGGAATGTTTTTGCAACAGTTTAGTTAATTCTTCTTGTTGTAGTCTTTCCAAGTTTTTGTTAATGTTTAATGTTTTTCCTGGAAAGATTTCAACTGTAGAACTACCAAACTCTTCCATTGAGAAGAGAGACATTTGTCTAGAGGAGAGATATTCAATATCTGCATCTAACTGGAATTGTGAAGAGTCATATTCTAAAGGTGCCTCAAAATTTTCTAATGTATTTAGAATTTGACTGTCCTCACTGATTTCAGAGATGGTTAGAACAGGTTGAAGAGTTTCCTCATCATTAATCCACTCATCTTCTCCTATTTCTGTTATTTCCTTTGCGGGAGGATACAAGTTGAATTTCTTGGTAGAATTACCATCTGATATATACATGTCTCCCGACCTACAACTTATGAAAGCATCAGCTGTGGCCAGCCAAGGTCTTCCTAAAATAAGAGGATGTCCTCCTAGATTGTTCTTGGGAGTTAAAATCATAAAATCAACTGGATACTCCCAAGAGTCTAGTGAGACTGGAATGTCTTCCAATACACCATCAGGTTTAATGATTGATCTGTCTGCAAGTTGCAGCAAAGTAGGTGTAAAGAGAAGATTAGGAAGTTTTAACTGATCCATGGTCTGTCTACTCATAATGTTGATAGCGGCTCCTAAGTCAATCAAAGTATTTGGGATTTCAACCCCATTAATATGAGTTTTAACAATAGGGCTACCGGGATCTACATATTTTTGCATGGTAATTTTACCCATCATAATGTCTGCAATTTTTCCAACTAGATGTATCCTTTTTGTGTCTCTGGTTCTTTTTATTGTTTTTTTCAAACTCATCTCCTTTATTGTCTTTGCTAGAATGGGAATCTCCTTAATGGCTGTTAACAAGGGGATCTTGATACAGACATTTTTTAATTCATCTAGAAAGCTATAGTCAGGCAACCAAATCTGCTTCTCCACTCCTTTATCAATTTGCAATCTTTCAGGAAAAGGAGGAATAGCTGAAGATGTAGGTTGCTCTACTAAGGGAGTTGATTCTTTTTCTTTTTCTTTAATGCTTGGGTTTTGAAGGGATACTTCAGAACCTTTATTGGCTTTGAGAGATTCTTCCTCAGAAATGCTTGGTTGTTGAGTACTTGTAGAAGGTTGGTCTAAGATTCTACCTGATCTGAGTTGGACCTCATTGAGAGGGACAACCATATAGGTAGGGAATGGTTGACCTTCCATAAGTGGTTGACCTTCCATCACATAAGCATTTTGAGGATTCCTATTATTGGGGTTTGGTTGAGGTTGAGAGGGAAGTTGATTTGGCCTCTGCTGAGATTGTAACAAGAGTTGAGAATTTTGATTTTGTGGAGGAGGTTGTTGTTGAGGGAATGGTAATGACAATTGTTGACCTTGATTTGGAAGTTGGGGAGCTTGCTGATTCTGAAAGGATTGAGGATATTGATAGAATTGGGAAAATCTCCCATAAGGATTTTGCATTTGCATGCTTTGCAACCATGCTTGGAAAGGATTTTGTGGTTGTGACCAAGGTTGTTGCCAAGGATTCCAATTTGGTGGGGGCTGGAAATTCATAGAGTTGTTAAACCCTTGATTTTGCTGCCCCTGCCAAGGTTTCCTTGCAACAAAACAAAGAGATTCAAGCGTACTTGGATCTTCTTGAAAGACTGCTTTGAGGCCAGGGATTGAAGGACATTCCTTGGTCTCATGGGTTTCTGAGCAAATTACACAGGTTTCCACAACTTGTGCTTCCAAGGGACATTCCCTTAAAGCATGCTTCTTTCTACACTTCGGGCAAAAAATGGTCATAGCCTCGGCTTCTGCCTTTTGTTTATTCTGAATCTTAAGGGTATCAATTTGTTCACTAAGACTCCCTAAGATGTCAGTTTTAAATTCATCTAGCATATTACCGATTTCAGCCCTACTCACTGATCTTGTTGCAGATTTATTTGCCCTAAGGAGAGAAGGATCTCTAGGCCCTTTTTGAGTTTTTGATTTGCCTCTTGAGAGATGGGTACATAGTTCTGCTATATCACTGAGAGGAAGTTGAGAAATATCCCCTTTCCCCATCATGTTTAAGATATCTATCCACTCATCCCTAATGGCTTTTAATAAGAGGGCTTTTAAGGTCTCTTCATCCAAGGTGCTCATTTTTGCTCTTTTTAAATTATATTGAAATCTCTCAAGTAAATCTTCTAAGCTCTCATCTTCTTTTTGCATCATTTTAAAAACCTCATCCTTATGATTAGTAGGCATACAATAGTCCAAATACCTATCCAAAAAGGTTTGTTTCATTTCATCCCAGGTCCTAATGGACTGAGTAAGTAACCCCATGAACCATTTCAAAGCTTGATCCTTTAACGTTGATGGGAACAGTTTGAGTTTCTGAGTATCATCCAGATAGTCATAAGTTCGACACACAACTTCAAATTCAAACAAGAATGTTTCAGGGTCCTCAGTTCTTAATCCATGAAAATTTGGGAGAACAGATGGTGATATGTTTTTCATGGTGGCTCGGGAGTCCTCATCAACAATGGGAAACCCAAATGTGTTATCCCCATCTCTATTTCCTCCAATGGGACCTCTACCTCCTCCATTGTTATTGTTATTTCCTCCTCCTCCTCTACCTCTACCTCCTCCTTCTTCTTTTGCCATGATGATTCTCCTAGGGATTTCAAAATCTTCTGGTTCTTCTACAAAGGGTGAATGAGAAGAGATTTCTCCTTCCTCTTCAGGTGAGTCTATTTCCTCAATTACAATTGGTTGTCTGGTAGGAGAAAGAGAAGAGTCTCTTCCTAGTTCAAACTCAATAGAAGGTATAGGAGAGTCAACTCTTGGTTCTTGAATTTCAGGACTAGGAGTTTCAGTTGGAGATAAGGGAGGTATCTCTTGTCTATCTCTTGAAGCAGATGGACTTGTAAAAATTGAACTTCGAGCTCTAGCTAAAAACCTTCCCCTAGAATCTCTAGCTCTATGCATGTCATTTTTATTTTATCCTCAAGTCAAGTTAAATAGTTCTTTTTCTGATCTTCCAGTTCACTCTAGGTGCAAGAAGAGAGCATACTCAAGAAACTATTAGATTAATAACTTTCTCCTTTCTGATCCTCCAGATCACTTCAAAGTGCAAGAGGAGAGCATACTTAGATAGGTTATTAACTTCTTTTCTTGAAGTTGTTGTTTTTTTTTTTATATTTTTTTTCTTCTAAGAATATGGCTACTTAATTTCACTTCCCCGGCAACGGCGCCAAAATGTTTAGTCAATTTAGTGTTATCTAAATTGCTAGTATTTATTGTCAACCCGGGGCTCGTAAGCTGATGAAGTGAAGGTGTACTATATGTACTTAAGTATCCTCTTAGAGTTTTTCTTATCGTTGGGGGTGTTGTTGCGGTTTAATTATGTTCCTAGATGGAATGAGAATTTATAAACAAGTGAGTGATGGTGTGTGTGTAGAGTGAATTCTAAATGAGTGGAAGTGTGTGTTGAGTGATCTCTAACTATTTGCTTGAAAGGAAATGCTTGGAATGAATAAATGAAATTGAAATGACTTGAAATAAACTTGAAAGCAAATGACCACTACCAATGGCACTAGACACCGTTCAAGTTGCTGCTAATAAAAGAAAAAGAAAATCACTTTTAAAACCCAAGAATAAAGATTATCTCTCTCTATCTCGATGCCTCAAAGCACATGTACTGTGTAAAGCACGGAAAGAAAGTAGCTTAAGTGGAATTATAAAAGTGAGAAAAATATGCTTGAAAGACTAATGATAATAATTTGCTATTTCTAATTCTCTACTTCAGCCATATGTACTATGGAAAGCATGATTAGAAAGTAGTGAGGAAATAGTCTAGGAAGCACTTTAAAATCAAAAACTTCTACTTTAAAGACTAGTGGTAATGATTTACTCTTTCTAACTCAATACTTCAAAGCACATGTACTGTGTAAAGTACGGAAAGAAAGTAGCTTAAGAACAGTCCAAAAAGCACCCAAACAAGCTGCAAGTTAGTGATATTTTGATCTTAAAAGATAGTAGTTTATGATGAAGATCATTCATGTATGTTAACAGCTCTTTGAGAAATAAGATTAAAAACTAACTATAAAGACAAAGGCAGCACTTGAATTGTCAACTTCAAATACCATTAGCTGTAAAGCAAACACAACACATATAAAAATAAATCCCGGGCTAAAAGAAACCTGCAAAGAAATAACACTGATCAGCTGAAAATAAAGGAAAACAAGTAAATAAAACTATACATGCTTAAGGAAACAAATGAGAAAATAATGGAATGCTGCACATGAAATACTTTACAAAGGCTGAGATGAGCAGGGGCCCTCTGTTCATTCAGCCACAAGAGAACTCAAAGATCTGGAAACTTCAAAACAGTGCTATATTGATTTCTCCATTTGCAAAAAGTTTACAAAACAGAGTGCTGGAATAGCACTAGAAAACAGAGTTCACAAATGCTTCTAAATTCAACACGAGTGCAGCAAAAATACAACTAATCAAAAGTTCTTTGAGCGTACGCAGACGCATCAATTTATAGGAGCTTCTAAGTTATCCTACGCGTACAACTAGTTAACAGAAAAACAATAAAACAGTATGCGTATTAATGGTCCTTGGACACATCACGGTTGCGTGGACGAGTTCAGTGGTTCTTGTCGACATGGATAATAAATCCCCTGTTGGATTGCGTCCTCTGCCACCCGTAGATCATAGACAGATCACCATTTAAGGTGCCGTGACCAAACAGCTCTCAAACACCGTTTAAACCACCTTGAGTTGACCGTGGCTAAACCAGCTTTGACCATGGGTGAAAGTGACGTGGATGGCTGGAACAAAGGGACAGGAACCTCGAGCACACTGATACCTGAGTGCCCATGTGGCCCATCTAGCAAACCGACACGTGGATCATAGTATTTAACAAAAAGGCTGCAGGATCTTCAAATAGCTGCGGGATCATCAGATAGCTGCGGGATTCCTGCAAGTAAGTCAAAAACTAAACAAATAGTCATCCATTAGCAAAACTTGCTTGATCATGCTTATTGACACTGAATGTAATGATCTGAGAGGTTTTATGGTGAAAATGAGGCAAAAGTGAAGGAAAGATAAGGAAAAGTGGAGGAAAATGGTAGACAAATAGGTGTAAAATAGAGGTTCTACAGTTTCCTAACTATGTCTTGTGACCGCTGTTTTATTTAGATTTTTGCTCAGTCAGCTGCGGAATCTTGTCACTTTCCGCAGCCAGCTCAACTTTCTACAACCTTTTTGTTGAAGTATATGTTACAGGTGTCTACTGGAGAATCTGGCCACATGGGCAAGCTGCAAATGATGTGGACATGGAACGTGTCCCCTTGGTTCAGCCGAATCACTCACAAAAGGCCATGGTCAAGGAAAGTCAAAGCAGTGGTCAACCTAAGAGTTTTGCGGTGGTAGGACTCTGTTTTTCACCACGTGAAGACTTGCGTGGCAAATTCCTCAATCTCAGGAGGTGTGCTAACACCTGTGGACTGCTCCGTGAACCAAATATAACAGCCACCACTCCTTGGATTTAATTTTCACGGCTACCATCACGCTAGATTTCTGGATGTGGATATTTACGTGTCTGTTTAGCAGCGCAGAATTTAGGAAGTAGTTGTATCATCCTCAGTTATAAATAAAGCGTTCTCATATGCTTAGTAGCTAGCTTTTTGAATGTAATTTTGACTGTTTTACAAGCCCACTATGCCGTGACTCTATCTTTATATTATGACTGCATTTTAATACATGAGAAGACAGTGTTCTTAAGTTCGATTTGTGATTGATTGCTGATTGGCCAAAGTTGTAGAGGGCCCCTGTACACCAAGGTTCTGTAATTATTGTATAGTTTCATGCTTTCTTCCTTTATGTTGCTGATTCCATAATCATTTGCTTGTATATATTACACAGTTTTTGGTATTCATGATAGTTGTTGTCCATAGTTTCTTTTATGCTTTTTAATGACTGTTCACTGATCAGTGTTTTTCTTTCAGGTTCTAGTAGACAGGCCGGGCAATTGCACATAGCTTTTTAATGACTAATGACATGAAATCATCTTGTCCTTCTGCTGATTTATTTTTTGAGTTTTAATTCCAGCATTATTTATTTCTTTCAGTTTTGTTTTGCTCATTTACTTTTATGCAATATAGATATCAGCTTACTCAATTTGTTTATGATTACCTCCTATAGCCAGAGCGATTCGAATGGTGAGGAGTCAGAATATGAGTTGATGTAATATGATTTAGTTTATTTTTCTGCAAGTTAGTGATTAGATTACTCATGTCATTTTCAGTTACCTCCTATAGCCAGCGCGAGTCGAGTGGTGAGGGATTGAAGTATGAATGTGTAGTTTGATCTTAGTTTCATTTTATGCAATTTAGATATCAGATTACTCAATTTGCTTATGATTACCTCCTATAGCCAGAGCGAGTCGAATGGTGAGGGGTCAGAATATGAGTTGAAGTAGTATGATTTAGTTTACTTTGCTTACAGTTTTTGAATTGCTTTGAGTTCAGTTTTTTTCTCTTTTTATACAGCAGCAAGGACACTAGGCTTCATTGTCACTAGCTCACTGTTTGGTACATTTTTATTTTCTCTTAGGAATTGATTTCATCACTGCAAGTTTGAAAACTTTTTTGAAAACTTTGAAGTTTGAAAATCATTTTAAAGGTCACCATTGCCTTGAACACTTATCTCCATACTTGACTTTTAGAATTGCCATCTCACATTAGGGAATCAACAAAAGATAAACCCAAAAACAAACCAAAAATCAAAAACAACAAAAAAGTAAGAAATCGGTTATCTTGCATATATAGTGCACTTCACTTCAACGGTTTACGACTCCCTAATTGACAATTTATATAGCAATTTAGGACACACTAAATTGACCCAAAATTTTGGCGTCATTGCCGGGGAAGTGAAACTAGGTAGCCAATTTCTTAAAAAAAATATATCTTTAAGAAGGGAAATTGATAACTTCTCAAAGTATGCTCTCCTCTTGCACCTAGTGTGATCTGGAGGATCAGAAAAGAGAGTTATTGGTTCAATAATTTCTTGTGTATGCTCTCTTCTTGCACCTAGAGTGATCTGGAAGATCAGAAAGAGAATTATTAGCCCAACTTGAAGACAAAAATATAAAAATGACATGCATAGAGCAAGAGATTCTAGCGGAAGGTTTATAGCTAGGGCCAAGAGTTCAATTTTTACAACTCCATCTACTTCAAGGCATAAACAAGATACACCTCCATCATCTCCAACTCACACTCCCAACCTTAGGATTCTTGGAATTCAAGGGGCAGCAGCTGAATTAGGAGACTCTCCCACACTATCCACCAAATCTGATCTAAGAGAAGAACCTTTCTTCACTTCTACAGGAGAACACATTGTAATCCAAGAAATCAAATCACCTGAAGAAGAGGAGGGAGAAATTCTTCCTCATTCGCCATTAGTAGAAGAACCAGAGGATTCTGAAATATCTGAGGAAACTATCATGACAGAGGAAGTATTAGACGAACTTGGAGGAGGGGGTAGAGGTAGAGGTAGAGGAAGAGGAAACAATGGAGGAGGAAGAGGTAACAACGGAGGAAATAGGGATGGAGATAACTCATTTGGATTCCCTATAGCCGATGAGGAAACTCATACAACAATGAAAAACATTTCACCATCTATCCTCCCAAACTTTCATGGGTTGAGGAGTGAGGATCCCGAAACATTTCTATTTGAGTTTGAAGTCTTGTGTCGAACCTATGATTATATGGAAGACTCTCAAAAACTCAAACTGTTTCCTTCAACATTGAAAGGAGCTGCTTTGAAATGGTTCATGGGATTAGCCACTCAGTCTATTAATAGTTGGAATGATATGAAACAAACATTTTTGGATAGATACATGGACTATTGCATTCCCACCAATCATAAGGATGAGGTATTCAAGATGATGCAAAAAGAAGATGAAAACTTGGAGGACTTACTTGAAAGATTTCAGTACAAATTGAAAAGAGCAAAAATGTGTAATCTAGATGAGGAAACCTTGAAAGCTCTTCTATTGAAAGCCATTAGAGATGAATGGATAGACATTCTAAACATGATGGGAAAGGGAGATATATCTCAACTTCCACTTCATGACATAGCAGAACTATGTGTCCATCTCTCAAGGGGAAAATCTTAAACTGCAAAAGGGCCTAGAGATCCTTCTCTGATTAGAGCAAACAAATCTGCAACTAGTTCAGTAAGTAGGGCAGAAATTGGCAATATGCTTGATGAGTTTAAACCTAATATTCTAGGGGGCCTTAGTGAACAACTAAACACCCTTAAAATACAAAACAAGCAGAAAGCAGAAGCTGAAGCTTTGGCCATCTTTTGTCCAAAATGTAGGAAGAAACATGCTCTAAGGGAATGTCCCTTGGATGTGAAAGTTGAAGAAACCTGTGTGATTTGCTCAGAAAACCATGAGACCAAGGATTGTCGTTCAATTCCTGGGCTCATATTTGTCTTTCAAGAAGATCCAAATTCAGTGGAATCTCTCTGTTTTGTTTCAAGGAGACCTTGGCAGGGGCAACAAAATCAAGGGTTTAACAACCCTATGAACTTTCAACCCCCACCAAATTGGAATCCTTGGCAACAACCTTGGCCCCAATCTCAAAATCCATATCAATCATGGGTACAAGGTATGTAAAATCCTTATGGGAGATTTGCTCAATTTTATCAATATCCTCCATCTTTTCCAAATCAACAAGCTCCACAACTTCCAAATCAAAATCCACAACTTTCATTACCATTTCCACAACAACAACAACCTCCTCAACAAAACTCTCAACTCTTGCTTCCATTCCAACAAAAGGAAAATCAACTACCTTCCCAGCCATTTCCAAACCCCAATAATAAAAATCCTCAAAATGCTTACATGGTAGAAGGACTACAATTTCCTACCTATATGATTGTTCCTCTCAACGATGTACAACTCAGGTCTGGTAAAGTTTTAGAAAAGCCTTCTATAGATGTTCAAGAGCAAAGTACTCATGAGGAAGATTCTCTTAAGGTCAATAAAGGTTCTGAAGTATCTCTTCAAAACCAAAACACACAAAAAGAAAAAGAAAAAGAGTCAACCCCCACAACTCCTATCGTTGAGCAACCTACATCTTCATCCACACCTCCTTTTCCTGAAAGATTACAAATTGACAAAGGAGTGGAAAAACAAATCTTGTTGCCTGACTATGATTTCCTAGATGAATTAAAGAATGTTTGTATCAAGATTCCCTTGCTAAAATCCATTAGAGAGATTCCTCTTCTAGCAAAAACAATAAAGGAGTTGAGTCTCAAAAGACCAGGAAGGAAGCCAAGAGATACAAGAAGAATCCACCTGGTAGGAAAAATTGCAGATATCATGATGGGAAAAATTACCATGCAGAAGTATGTAGATCCTGGTAGTCCAATTGTCAAAACACATATCAATGGGGTAGAAATCCCAAACACTTTGATTGACTTAGGGGCTGCTATCAACATTATGAGTAGACAGACTATGGAACAGTTAAAACTTCCTAACCTTCTCTTTACACTTACTTTACTGCAACTTGCAGATCGATCTATCATCAAACCAGATGGTGTATTAGAAGATATTTCAGTCTCCTTAGATTCTTGGGAATATCCAGTAGATTTCATGATTTTGACTCCCAAGAGTAATTTAGGAGGACATTTGCTTATCCTAGGAAGACCTTGGCTAGCCACAGCTGATGATTTCATTAGTTGTAGATCGGGGATATGTACATTTCTGATGGTAATTCGACAAAGAAATTCAATTTGTATCCTCCAGCAAAAGCAATTACAGAAGTAGGAGATAATGAATGGGTCGATGATGAGGACACTATACAACCTGTCTTTACCATTTCTGAAATTAGTGAAGATAGTCAAATTTTGAACACACTAGAAAATTTTGAAATTTCTTCAGAATATAACCACACACAATTTCAGTTAGATTCTGACATTGAGTATCTATCATCTAGAAAAATGTCTCTTTACTCTATGGAAGAATTTAGTAGTTCCGCCATTGAGATTTTTCCAGGTAAAACATTGAATATCAACAAAAACTTAGAAAAATCACAACATGAAGAGCTAACCAAAATCTTGCAAAAACATTCTACTGCATTTGCATGGGAGTATACTGATATGAAAGGTATCGACTCTAAGACTTGTATTCATCACATCTACATCGAAGAAAACAGTAGACCAATCAGACAACCTCAGAGGAGGATGAATCCAAACCTTAGGGAGATCGTGAAAGAAGAGCTCCAAAAACTACTCAATGTAAACTTCATTTATCCAATTCCAGATAGCGATGGGTTTCTCCTTTGGTTATAGTACCTAAAAAGAATGGTAAATGGAGAGTATGCATTGATTAGAAGGAATTGAACAAAGCAACCTTGAAGGATCACTTTCTTTTACCCTTTATCAATCAGGTATTAGATACTCTAGCAGGCAAAAAGTACTTTTCATTTTTGGATGGTTTTAGTGGCTATAACCAAATTCAAGTAGCACCTGAACATCAAGATAAAACCACATTTACTTGTCCATGGGGAACTTTTTCTTACCGAGTGCTTCCTTTTGGATTATGTAATACACCCGCAACATTCCAAAGAGCAGTACTAGGAATATTTTCTGATCTAATCCATGATTTTGTATAGGTTTATATGGATGATTTTACAGTTTATGGTGATTCATTTGAAGAGGCATTAGAGAATTTGTAAAAAGTCCTTATAAGATGTAAAGAAACAAATCTTTTGTTAAGTCATGAAAAATGTTTTATGATGTTTACTGAAGGTATTGTTTTAGGACATCATATTTCAAGGGATGGAATTAAAGTTGATAGATCAAAATTTGAAGTCATCTCCAAGTTGCCTATTCCGAATTGTCAAAGAGATGTTAAAAGTTTCCTAGGATTCACTGGGTACTATAAAAGATTTATAGAGAACTTCATCAAAATAGCATCTCCACTCTTCAAATTGCTTACTAAAGATTGTGAATTCAAATGGGATCCTGATTGTCAATCCACATTTGAGACTTTGAAAACAAGGATATCTGAAGCACCCATTTTGAGAGAACCAAATTGGAAACTTCCTTTCCATATTTCTACAGATGCTTCAGATACAGCTCTAGGAGCTATATTGAGTCAAAAGGATTTAGTTCCTTATGCCATTTACTATACCAGTAAAAATTTGACTCCCACTGAGTTAAATTATACTGTGACTGAAAAAGAATTATTATCCGTTGTTCATGCAATCAATAAGTTTAGACATTATATAACCGGCTATGAAACTTTTGTCCATACTGATCATTCTGCTATTAGATATCTAATGAACAAACCTGCTACTAATGGCAGAGTTACAAGATGGCTCTTACTTTTACAAGAATTCAATATTATTGTGTTGGATAGACCAGGGAAACAAAATATAGTAGCTGATTTCTTGTCTAGGATCCAAAATACTAACACAGATTCTCCTGTAGAGGATAAGTTTCCGGATGAATATTTATTTGCAGTAACTACTAAGACTCCTTGGTATGCAGATATTGCTAACTATTTGGTTACAAGGAAACTACCTCCACATCTATTTTCTAGTGAAAAAAGAAAGATTATTCATGAGAGTTCAAAATATTCATGGATTTCTAATGAATTGTTCAAAACAGGGCTAGATTGTGTAATCAGAATATGTGTTAGGGAAGATGAAATACCTGACATCCTCAAGGCATGTCATGATGAACCATGCGGTGGACACTTTGCTGACAAAAGGACGACCTATAAAATCCTTTCTTTAGGATATTATTGGCCTTCCTTCTTCAAAGATACAAAAGAATATGTCAAAAGGTGTGACAGCTGCCAAAGAGTAGGGAAACCGACTCTTTCAAATGAAATTCCATTGTAGCCACAAGTACTCATCGAACCCTTTGAAAAATGGGCTTTAGATTTCATTGGACCTATTAATCCACCATCTAAACAAAAGAAGTATATCTTGGTATGTACTGATTATGTCACTAAATGGGTAGAAGCCAAAGCATTACTTTCTGCTACTGAAAATTCAGTTGTTAATTTTCTTTATGAGGATATTTTTACTCGTTTTGGTGTCCCAGCAACACCTTTTTGTCTTCTATCATATCCCTCACAAAGTAATACTGAACATCAATGTGCTTTGTCTTTGAATGATATGCAGGGTTCTTTGCCAAGAAAATTGCACTTTGGCTGCCACAGTCTATCCCTATAGCTTCCTGTACTAACCCCATACTTGAACACAATCTCTGCAACCAAACTGCTTCCTTGCTTACATGAGTGGCTGCCATGTATTTTGCCTCTGCAGTTGATAGTGCCACTATAGATTATTTCTGTTATGAAACCAACTCACAAAAAGATAGAAAGGAGAGATCCACGCCTTAGAATTCAGCCTCTTCGAGGGGGCAACCTCCTTTACATTACATAAATGAACAATTCTTGGATGATACAAATGAAAATACCTCCTTTCTATATATAGGAGTCTAAGTGGTCCTAATACAATCAAAGCCTACATAACAATAATATTGTAGGGCACAACAATAACAATAGTGGGCTTCTATGTGGCACAATAGTAACAATATGGGCACTACATGGGTACATCAATATAATAAGTGGGTTATACTAACAACAATAGGGGGTAATAGGGCACAACAATATAAATAAGGGGTATAACTACAATAGTAATGGGGTAATCACTAGTATTATAGGGACCCAACATGCCCCTCTCCTTCAAAAAAGTGTTGTCCTCAACGCTTGAGTAGTTCTTGATACTTCTGCATAAAATTCTCATCCTCCCATGTGGAATCTTCAGCGGATAAGTTCTTCCACTTGATAAGATACTCTGAAATTGATCGATTTCGTAGCTGTCGAGTTCTTGTTTCTGTGACTGCTTCCGGTTCCAATATAATTTTTCCTTCCTCGTCAAGTTCTGGCAATATTGTTTGAATTGGGAGCTTGTCACCTATAACCTTCTTTAAACATGAAACATGGAAAACTGGGTGCAATCGAGAAGCTGCAGGAAGCTCCAATTTGTATGCCATAGTACCAATCTTTTGCAACACCTTGTACGGACCATAATACTTTGGTGATAATTTATTATCCTTCTTAGCTTGCTTTAGGGACATTTGCTTATATGGTTGTAGCCGTAGGAATACCCAATCACCTACATCAAAACTTCTTTCACTGCGATGTTGATCTGCCTGTTGTTTCATTCTATTTTGTGCCAACACGAGGTTATCCTTTAAGAGTTGGAGGACTTGTTGTTGATGTTCGATGTGATGTTCCACTGCCTGAACCTTAGAATTTTCTCTTAAATATGATGTGATGGATGGTGGTTGATACCCATAAAGTGCCATAAATGGGGTCATTTTTGTTGCTGTATGGAAGGAAGTGTTATACCACCATTCAGCCAGAGGCAACCATTTGACCCATTGTGTCTGTTTATCAGATACAAAGCAACGAAGATATCCTTCCAAACATTTGTTTACTATCTCAGTTTGCCCATCAGATTGAGGATGATAAGATGAGCTATGAGCTAACTGAGTACCAAGACAAGAAAATAATTCTGTCCAAAAATTTCCAGTGAAAATGGGATCTCTGTCACTTACAATAATCTTTGGGTTTCCATGTAGCTTTTGAACTGTTTCCATAAATGCAGTAGAAACTGTACTGGCTTTAAATGGATGTGATAATGCACAAAAGTGTGCATACTTGGTAAGTCTGTCAACTACCACCATGATGACACTCTTTCCCTCAGACTTGGGTAAACCTGTGATAAAATCCATTGAAACCTCCTCCCAACGTTGGCTTGGAATGGATAAAGGTTGTAATAGACCCGGTGTCTTAATTGTTTCAACTTTATTTTGCTGGCAAACCAAACATTCTGCCACAAACTTTTGAATATCTGATTTAAGGCCATCCCAAAAAAATTCCTTCTTAACCCTGTGGTAAGTTTTTAAAAATCCTGAGTGCCCTCCTAAGGGAGAAGTGTGCAATTCCATAAGAATCTTTTGTTTTAGCTGGGAATTCTTACAGAGGTATAAGCGATCTTTGTACCATAACGAATCATTTTTCCAGCTAAATGTATCAGAAGTACTGGAATCTTGTTGTAGCTTTCGAATAAGTGCCCACACTTCTTCGTCATTCTTCCATTCCTCCCTTGCTTCGTTTATCCAATCTGGTTGGATAATAGAAATGGCACACAACAATGCTTCCACATCCTCATCCTTTCTTGAGAGTGCATCTGCCACCACATTTTGCTTCCCTTTTTTGTAGATGATTTCAAAGTCATAACCCAACATCTTTGTGACCCACTTTTGTTGCTCTTCAGAGGATAATCTTTGTTCTAAAAAGTATTTAAGGCTATCATGATCCGTTTTTACCTTGAAGTGTCTTCCCATTAGGTAGGGTCGCCATTTCTTAAGTGCATGGAGTATTGCCAACATTTCCTTCTCATAAATAGCTTTGCTTAAAAACTTTCCCTTGATTGGACGACTTTCAAAAGCAATGGGTCTTTCATCTTGCATTAGAACAGCACCAATTCCATTTCCTGAAGCATCACATTCCACAATAAAGGTTTTTGTGAAGTCCGGTGTAGCTAAGACCGGTGCTTGGCACATTGCCTCTTTAAGATGTTCAAAGGCCTTTGTTGCTTCCGGAGTCCATGAAAATGAATCTTTCTTCAATAATGTTGTTAGAGGTGCTGCTATTCTCCCATAATTCTTAACAAACTTGCGATAATACCCTGTCAACCCAAGAAATCCTCGCAGATGCTTTATGGATGTGGGGATTTTCCATTCCTTAATGGCTTTAATTTTGCTAGGGTCTACCTTAACTCCTTCATGAGATACAATATGACCCAAATATTCCACCTCCTGGACTCCAAAGAAACATTTGGATCTTTTTGCATATAATTGTTTCTCCTCCAATAGTTGTAGCACCCTGTCAACATGTTCAACATGATCCTTCCAAGACTTGCTGTAGATTAGTATATCATCAAAAAATACTAACACAAATTTTCTAAGGAATGGTTTGAAAATTGAATTCATCAAACCTTGAAATGTTGAAGGTGCATTGGTAAGGCCAAAAGGCATGACCAAAAATTCATAATGACCCTCATGAGTTCTAAATGCCGTTTTTGGAATGTCTTCAATCTTCATTCTGATTTGATGATATCCCGAACGAAGATCCAACTTGGTGAAGTAAATTGATCCATGCAATTCATCCAGTAATTCATCAATAACAGGAATGGGGAACTTATCTTTAATAGTGAGCTTGTTGAGCTCCCTATAATCTGGACACATGCGCCATGATCCATCCTTCTTGTGCACCAATACTACTGGAGCTGAGAAAGAACTTTGACTCGGTTGAATTATACCAGCCTCTAGCATTTCTGCAACCATACGTTCAATTTCACTTTTTTGGACATAGGGATATCTGTACGGCCTGATGTTTGGAGGAACACTTCCTGGAATCAGATGAATAGCATGATCATGATCACGCATAGGTGGGAGACCCTTGGGAGTCTCAAATACCTTGGAATGATTGTCCAAGACTTTTTGGAGATCTGGAGAAATAGATGATTCCAATGTGGAAACATCTAGCGAACATAATTGTGCAATTACACCTCTTTGCTCCTTTTTTAGAAGCTTTGTCATACCATTAGAGCTGATTATCTTTCCTGGTTTCCCTGCAATACCCCTTAATTCAACTTCCTTTCCTTCTGAAGAAAATTTGATGAAAAGTTCTTGAAAATTAAAAGCTATTGTACCCAAGGATTGTAGCCATTGGACTCCTAGTACAACATCAGCACCTCCCATTGGAATGGAAAGCATTGGGCTAGTCAATACATATTCTCCCATGGATAGCTTGATATTATGGCACTTTCCAGAGCAATTTATTGTTCCTCCATTTGCAATCATCACTTGACACTCTGGTGCTGGATATAGGAAGCAATTCAATTCTTTTGCTACCCTACAATGAATAAAATTGTGGGTGCTTCCTGAATCAATCAACACTATTACCTTTTTTTCTTGATTTGTCCTTCTATCTTGATGGTTTGAGGAGTGGTAATTCCCGCCAATGCATTACAAGATATGGTCGGATTTATTTGTTCTTCATCTAGGCTTTGTTCCTGGAATATATCCTCTTCTTTTGACCTTTCTTGCTCCTTTTCTTCTTCCTCTTCACAATCTATGTAGAATAATTTCTTCTCAGCACACTTATGACCTTTTGTGTATTTGCTATCACAATTGTAACAAAGCCCTTTTGCTCTTTTTTCTTCCAATTGTTGTGGTGTCAACCTTGTAGGTTGTGGAAGACTATGGGCAACAACACTTCCGTCTTTATAGTTGTGAACGGTATGCTTCCTAGTTGCCATAATTTTGCTTTCCATTTTTCTTGCTAACCTGAATGCCTTCTCTAATGAATCAGGTTCCCAAAGGCGCACATCATGTTGGATATTATCCTTTAAAGACCCTATGAACACATCAATCCTATGCTCCTCTGGAATATCTTTTACCCTTATGTTCAATTTTTGGAACTCCTCAATGTGCTCCATTATTGAACCCTTTTGTTTGAGACTTATCAATTGGCTAAAAAAAGTGTTGCTTTTTGTATCCTCATAATGTGCTATCAATTTTTCCGTAAAAATTTCCCAAGTGATAAATTGTTTACGAGAACAAAGCCATTGATACCATACAAACTGATTTGGTTCCAAATATAAAGTTGCCATACGTACCTTTTGTGGGTTTTGCACATTATTGAGATCGAAGAATTGCTCCATCTGTAATATCCATGTGGCGGGATCCTTGCCATCAAACTTCCTCATATCGATTTTTGGAACATGGTGAGTCTTCGATCCAACATTAGAGTCTATGGAATCATGATTAACATTTCTTTTGTTCTCATCATGAGTTTCCTTTACTACCTTTTCACCATTAGTGACCCTTTCTTGTAGCAACTTCTTCAATTCATCCATCTTATCATCCATGCCATCAATTTTAGCGTCCATGCCATTCACCTTAGCTTCCATGCCATCCATCTTAGCTTCCTAGCCATCCATCTTAGCTTCCATGCCCTTTATCTTAGATTCCACGCCATTTACCTTAGATTCCACGCCATTTATCTTAGATTCCACACCACTTATCTTAGCTTCTGTTAGCTTTTGTGAGCGTGACATTTGTTGCACTTGTTCTTGTAATTTTGATATATCATGTAGCATTTCTTCCTCTTCTTCATGAGTCATGCTAGAGCTTTCAGGTTCCTTACTAGGTGTTTGCATTTTCTTTCCTCGGGGCATCAGTTACCGATAATAATGCTTTACTATGCCCTTTGAATTCCGTTAAACCAAGCTTACACAAAAATTTAAAAAAAAACTACACACCTTTTTTCACTTTATAGAAGCCTGATATTGAATCTGATGTATCTCTGTAATTTCGAATCATCCAGTTCTGAAATTGGTATCTATAGTATCCTTCTGCGTCCTCTTTCCAATGCCACAAGTCTGAGCCCAATTGGATTCTCCAAGGAAGAGTTATGTGAAATCTCCCACAGTGACTTACTTTTAGACTGGTTCAGTAGAGCGAACTTGTACGACGTGCCACGAGTCACTGTTTCAACCTTTGAATCTGAAACTCACCCACAAGAAACTACAGTCCGTCCTATTTCTGTACCTTTTTACGAAATTTCAATCCAATCCTCAAAGAGAGAGTTATGACGATTTTCCCCAGGTCACCTGTTTTGAATGTAATTCAGGAGTCTGCAAAAAGGCCAAATTCCTCAGATCATATCTCCGAAAATATCGCGCTAAAAGCTCTGAAATTCGGACCCAAAGTTCAGCGCCAATTCTTCTCAAATGGGTTTTTTTTGCAACTTCTGAAACGTCACAAAAAAAAAGTTATAGTGAAAATTCCACGATGACCTATTTGGAGCAGCGAAACCCTAGAATCCAAAGCTCTGATACCAAATGTTATGAAACCAGCTCACAAAAATATAGAAAAGAGAGATCCACGCCTTAGAATTCAGCCTCTTCGAGGGGGCAACCTCCTTTACATTACATAAATGAACAATTCTTGGATGATACAAATGAAAATACCTCCTTTCTATATATAGGAGTCTAAGTGGTCCCAATACAATCAAAGCCTACATAACAATAATATTGTAGGGCACAACAATAACAATAGTGGGCTTCTATGTTGCACAATAGTAACAATATGGGTACTACATGGGTACATCAATATAATAAGTGGGTTATACTAACAAAAATAGGGGGGTAATAGGGCACAACAATATAAATAAGGGGTATAACTACAATAGTAATGGGGTAATCACTAGTATTATAGGGACCCAACAATTTCCTACTCATCCAACTGACTGCACCTCCAAATAGGTTAAACACATACCCACTTGTAGATCTTCTCTGATCCAGATCTCCGGCCCAGTCTGCATCAACAAAGCCATGAATATCCAACACTCTGTCCAATCCTAGTCTTCCTTGGTAGCACAAACCATAATCACTAGTGCCATGCAAATACCTGAAAACCCGCTTCACTGTTGTCCAATGCTCCTTTCCTGGCTTTGACATAAACCTGCTCAATACTCCCACTGCATGTGAAATGTTTGGTCTAGTACATAGCATTGCATACATCAGGCTACCGACTGCACTTGCATATGGAACACGGGACATATCCTCTTCTTCTTCTTGTGTCTTGGGACACTGTTTAGCAGATAACTTTACACCTACAGGAATAGGAACCTTCACCGATTTACTATCCTGCATATTAAACCTCTGCAGTATTGTCTCGACATACTTCCTATGGTTTAACCAAAGCTTCTTTGCCCGATCTCTTTTAATTTCCATGCCCAAAATATAGTTTGCAGCACCAATATCTTTCATGTCGAATTTGGAGGACAATTGGGTCTTCAAATCTTGGATAATTTCTTTGTCATTTCCAACTAGCAACATATCATCCATATACAAGACCAGATAAATAACACGGTCACCAATTAATTTAAAATACACACAGTGATCTACTTTTCTTCTGGTGAAGCCAAGTACCCGTATAAATGTATCAAATTTTTGATACCACATCCTTGGTGACTGTTGTAACCCATACAAAGACTTCTTTAACTTGCATACCAGTTATTTCTTACCCTTCACCATAAAGCCTTCAGGTTGCTTCATGTAGATTTCCTCTTCCAAATCCCCATGATGAAATGTTGTCTTCACATCCATCTGTTCTACCTCAAAATCAAAAGCAGCAGCAACAGATAAAAGTAATCTAATAGAAGTTACCTTGGAAACAGGAAAAAAAATATCACCAAAATCAATTCCCGGCACCTGGAAATAACCTTTTGCTACCAACCGAGCTTTGTATTTCTCCACCTTTCCTTCTGCATTTGTCTTCTTTTTGAACACCCATTTGCTGCCAATGGGTTTCATTCCAGTCGGCAACTCCACCAGATCCCAAGCCTCATTTTTGTGCAAAGATTCCATTTCATCAACCATGGTCTCTTTCTAGAGTTTTCCATCCTCTGAATCTACTGCTTCCTTCACAGTTCTGGGATCATCATCAGTAATAGATAAAGCAAAATTTGAACAGAAAGCAGATGGACTATACCTTTCTAGCTGCCTTCTTTCTCGAACTGATCTTCTCAAACCCGGAGTTTGTGGCTCTTCATCTTCTGATTCCTCCTCTGCTGTAGAGTCTGGTTCTTCCTCCTTTAGCTCAACTCTATCTTCTCAGGCTCCTTTGGTTGGACTTCATGTTTAATAACATCTTTCACCTCTCTTAACACCACATCTCGGCTCTACACAACCTTCCTTGTTAATGGGTTCCAAAGCTTATAACCCTTTAAACCATCCTTATACTCAATAAAGATACATTTTTCAGATTTGCTATCCAACTTGGTTCATTTCTCCTTTGGAACATGTACATATGCATCACATCCAAATACCCTCAGATGTGAAAGAGGGGGTTTCTTACCAGTCCATACCTCTTGAGGAGTCTTATCCTCCAATGTTGATGAAGGTGACCTGTTGACCAGGAAACATGCAGTATCCACCGCCTCTGCCCAGAATTCCTGTCCTACCCTGGCACCACTAAGCATGCTTCTTGCCCTTTCCATCAACGTCTTATTCATTCTTTCTGCAACTCCATGTTGTTGAGGTGTATATGGACTAGTCTTCTGTTGTGCGATACCACACTTCTTGCAGAATTCTTCAAATTCCTTACTGCAAAACTCTCCACCGTTATTTGTCCTCAGCACCTTCATCTTCTTCTCTGTTTGGTTTTCCACCGGAGCCTTAAATTCTTTAAACCTGTCAAAGACTTCAGATTTCTTCTTAAGGAAATATATCCATGTATTTCTTGAGAATTCATATATAAATGATACATGGTACACAGACTTACCCAGTGATGGAACCTTCACAGGTCCAAACACATCACTGTGCACACGCTGTAATATCTGTTTCACCCTCTTACTACTAGAGGGGAAACTCACCCGATTCTGCTTCCCATATACACAATTTTCACAAAAATCAAAATCCAGAGAGCTATTACTCATACCTTTACCATGAATTATTCGAAAGCCCTTCTCTCCAATATGTCTAAGCCTTTGATGCCATAGCATGGTCTTCTCTCTAGAGACCACTAGATTTTCTACTCCACTTTTAGGAACTAGAGAACTATTGCACCCATCAATAACAATACTACCTTGCAGCTTGTACAAAGTTCCAATCCGAACTCCCCGCATCAATATCAGTGCTCTCTGAACCATCTTGCAGGTATCCTTCTCGAACATTGTTTTTACACCTGCATCATCCAACTTGCTTACAAAAATCAGATTTCTGGCCAATGCAGGAATATGCAAAACACCTAGAAGCATTCTAACCCTTCCACCTTGCAACTTCAACTTTACTTTTCCACGACCAACGATTCTAGCCTTCCTGTCATCCCCCAAGAAGACATCACCACTATCGTATTTCTCCTACTCGCAAAACTATTCTCTATGGGGAGTGAAGTGAAAGGATGCACCTGAGTCAATCAACCATGCCTCATGATCTACATGTGTACTTGAAGAAGCCAAGTAAACATCCCCACCTTCATCAGAGGTGGTTTTCGCCTCTACAGAAGGAGCATCATTACATCCCTTTCCTTTATTAGGAGCTTTAGATTTACAGTCCCTTTTGAAGTGTCCTTCCTTTCCGCATTTCCAGCACACCACCTTTACAGGTTTTCTTGGAGATTTAGATCTTCCTCTAAATTTAGATCTCCCACTCGATGACTTATTTTTTTTTCTGTTTTGGTACCTTCCTCGTACAGACAAGGCATCACCATTCTGGCTCTCCATATTTTTCCGTCTCATCTCCTCCGTCAGCAAGGATGAGACTATTTCATCAAAATGCAAGGCAGTTGCATTGCTACCTATTGCAATAACCAGACTATCCCACGAATTTGGTAGAGAACACAACAAACTGATGCACTTATCTTCATCTGAAATTTTAATATCAACAGATGCTAACTGACTTACCACAGTGTTAAATGTGTTTAGACGCTCTATCACCAAGTGTCCATCTTTCATTCTCAGGCTATACAAATTTTTCTGCAAGAACAATTTATTCACCAAATACTTAGATTGGTACAAAGTCCCTAACTTGTCCCACAAAACCTTCGTCGTAGCTTCCCCTGATACATTCAGCAATACTGAATCTGAGACACACAATCATATTGTGCTCTTTGCCTTCCAATCCAACTTCTTCCATTCTTTATCGGACACTCCCGTTGGTTTAGTACCTGGATCTACCGCGATCCACTGATCTTTATCCACCAACAGATCCTCCATCTTGAGTTTCCACAACTCAAAACTCTGACCATTAAATTTCTCAATCTCTATCTTTCCACTACTCACCATCTTCTTTCACCACCAGAATCGATCTCGCAGATCTCCCACTGAACAGGGTCTACCACAGGCCCGAGTGAAACCCCTCAGCAACAAAGGCGTCCCCTTGAAGCCAAAACAGCTCTAATACCAAATGTAGGTTTTAACCCCGTACAGAAATTACCTGCATACGAATTCTAAAACACAGAAAATAAATAATGCGAGAGCAGAACACATAAAACACATATACACAGATATTTCCCCTGGATCCAAAAACCGAGACCACCAGCTTGATTTTTCATTATGTTCCTTTCAATGTTACAATACATATTTATACATGTTGAAGCATCCAATACCATGGACTGAAAACCATCGCGTCCAAAAAAAACATGTGCGAAAATCATGCACAAAACCATAGGTGGGTCTGCCCAACCTAACATAGGGTCCAAAACCAAAATTTTCCGGGGCGCTGCCCCGAACCCCATAAAGTGGAGTTACAGGTGCCCTTCAAACCCCCTGTTAACTACGTGGAAAGAATATAACGCAACCTAACATTGAGGAGAAATAAATGCCACTTAGGACTTGTATTTTTACCCCTACAAAACATCTCAACAATTTGGGTTAATGGACAAATTTATGAATTGGATAATACAATAATGATTTCTTTTATTATCACATCCAATGAACTATTGTGAATGGATCTAAACTCTTTGAAATGTAATGATTTATATTTAGCTCATGATATTTACTTTATGAAATTAGAATAGTTTTTCCTTCCTTGGATTTTATTTCCTGTAATAGGTTAAGATTTCCATTTCGATCATTTCCATTTCTACAATTAGTTTAAGATTTGATTGCATTCACTCCATTACATTATGATAGTGAAAGGACACATTGTATATTGCACATATAGTTCTGACACCTCTTAAGTTTGTACGAAATCCAGGTTGATAATTAAAGTTGGTAGCCTTGGGAGTTGCAGCATTCTTGTTGCAATACTGAGGCTCATCGAATGGATCTACCAATCTGGAGTCAAAACCTCCTAACTTCTTCAAGTTAGTCGCCATGGGAGTCACCATGGATTTGCAATCCATCATACCAAATCTCTAAATGATTTCTAATACATACTTTCCTTGACCTAGGAATACTTCACCAAGTTTTTGCCATACTTATAATACCAAGTAATAGTGCATCAACCGAAGATATTTCATATCGAACTCAAAAGCCAACTGCTTCTTACACTGATAAGAGGCTCGACACATGTTAGAAACAAGTCATCAACATACAATAATAATATCACAAATTCATTCTTCATAACCTTAAAGTAAAGGTTTGGATCGACTTCGCTCTTGGTAAATCCCAGTCTGCTCAGGTAGTTGTCATTACCAGCATACCAAGCTCTTGGGGCTTGTTTGAGTCCATAAAAGGCCGCCTTCAATCTGTAAACATGAAATTCTTTTCCATACACCTCAAAGCCTTGAGGTTGCCCTATGTACACTTCTTCCTCAATCACACCATTGAGGAAAGTAGTTTTTACATCCATCTGGTCCAAGTTCCATCCCAACGAAGCAGCAAGAGAAATGATGGATCTGATGGAGATGTACCTGAAAATTGGAGAAAAGGTCGCATCATAGTCTTATCCCTCTTTCTGGGAGAACCCTCTAGCCACGAACTATTCCTTGTATTTGTCAATACTACCATCTTTAGTGCGCTTTATCTTGTATATCCACTTGGAAGTTACCAATGGCATCCCTTCAATCCTTGGCACAATCTCCCATACATCAATTTTCATGATCAATTGGTAATATTCATTCATCAATCCCTTCCACACCTGCTGGCTAGTTTATTCTTCATATGTGGAAGGTTCTTCATCAATGAGTCTTGTCATGAGAGATGCATAGCTAGAAAACCTCTTAGGTTTCTTCACTTCTCTAGGTGTGCAATCAAGAGTTGCATGTCCTTCTGCCTCTTCCAATGTAGATCTTCAGGCCGTTTTGGCCTACTAGTACATTTTGTATAAATTGAAAGTTCCTCCCTTGAGGCCTCTTACTTTAATTCATCCAAGGAATCTATGAAGAATTCCTTAAAGTTCTAATATGCCACTTTCTTATCGAGGGTGACATCTCGGCTGACCTCAATTCATCATTGCTATCGAATGTATACTCTGTAAGTCTTTGATGATTCATTATATCCACAAATATGCATTTCTTTCTTGAAGGCTCAAGATTGTTCCTCTTATCCTTAGGAACATGAATATATACAGGATAAACAAAGATTCTCATGTGCCCAACCTCTGTCTTCCTTTCAGAGAAAGCTTCTTCTTGATTCATACCTTCCAAAACTCTATGAGGACTTTTCTTTTGAATGTACACCATTTTTTGTGATGCCTCTCCCCATAAGAACAACAACAAGTCCAAATCATGCATCATGGTCTTGAAAAAAAATTCAATGGACCTGTTCTTTCGTTCTACTACATCATCTGTTGTGGATTAAAAGGAACAATTAGCTCCCTCTTAATCACAACCTACTTGCAGAAAGAAACAAGCTTCTTCAAGGTGTATTCTCCTCCATTGTCAGATCTCAGAATCTTGATTATCCTACCTTTCAAGTT
The DNA here is from genome assembly GCA_031772625.1 of Pinus tabuliformis. Classification (NCBI taxonomy): domain Eukaryota; kingdom Viridiplantae; phylum Streptophyta; class Pinopsida; order Pinales; family Pinaceae; genus Pinus; species Pinus tabuliformis. Next base: position 581,118,295 of record CM062811.1, on the reverse strand, counting down.
TTCCACTTCATCTTTGAATTCTTGAAACTTTTTGAATACCTCATCCTTAGTCTTCAAGAGATATATCCATGTCTTATGGGAGAAGTCATCAATAAATATCACATAGTACAATGAACCACCAAGCGATTTTATAGACATCAAACCACATACATTAGAATGAATCAGTTCCAAAGCTTCCTTATATCTATTATCACTGTTTGGAAATGGTTTCTTGATTTTATTCCCAAGAGCACAACCTTTGCATACACCATCGTTCTTTATTTGTAGTACAAGAACCCCTAACACTATTTGACTCAACTCAGGCAATTCTCTGAAATGAAGATGTCTATACCTTTTGATCTGTACACTGTCGTGGATATTCTAGTGGACAGTTCATCATAACAGATCTAATTATATTATATTAAAAATATGAGGTTCTACACAATTATAGTTTTATTTAATTTCCAGATTTGTAAAATTAATTGTAATTAGTGCATGCATGTGAAAGTAAATCAAGAAGAAAAATAGAGAATGACAAAATAATATCACACACACATAATACACAAGATATGCTCTCTTGGAAACCCTTTCGGGAGAAGACACAGCTGGAAGGTGAGGTCGCTTCACTCTCTTTCTCTGTTTAGAAATATGGCTGCAAATATAAAGAAGTAATGCATGTGGCATGTGGGCTGCTATAGTGAACAGATCATCTCTGTGTGTTATACCTCCTATCTCTCCGAGCTATATTTTCTCAGCTATGGAACAAAATGCTCTCCAAAGAATGGAATGTCTCTTCCTCCTAATGGTTCAATTATAACACAGCCCGATAGCCTACTAGTGATTAATTTTGACTACATCAACTCTTAGCTAGAGTTACAAAATAGACTCTTATAGAGTATTTTACATCATAAACACGTGGCTAGCCCCTTTTCCATGAATAATGGGGGTTGACGCGGCATCCTCCCAAACTATAGGTGTGAAAACATGAAAGTAAACTTCATAACTTTTGCGTACGGACTCTAATTGACGTGATTCTTGAGTCATTGGAAATCACTCTGTGTGTAGAATAGCATGAAAAGGTGTTCCATTAAGGAGAAAACTTTCACCCCTAAAAAATGTCGTTTGAAACCTTAAAATTCTCTTAGAAAGTTTTAGGCCTCGTTTTTCCAAAATGGGTCCCGCCAGTAAAAACAGTCCCGTGAGTTGATTCTTCCAAATTTTCCACTCCAAATGCATCAAGATGGATGAAAAACAATATAATGATCCAATTTGGATTACACCTCTCCATTTTGGGAGGATTTTGGTCCCCAAAATCTTTTACTAAATCAGGTGAGGAAATTTTTCCTCCACCTTCTCTCTGGTGTACCATTTAGCTTTGCTTGGAAGTTGTCACTTCAACCCAATCTTCCAAAGGTCTTGTTGCCCTTGTCTTTTAGTTCTGGACCTCTCCTGCAAAAATGTGTCTTCTGTCAACTCTGCCTGAGCGTCTTGTGCCAAATCCTCTACAAAAGATGGGACATGTTCCTCTTCGTGATCTAGCATGGAAGGCTCATAGAGTTTCAAATTATCTACATTTACAACCGAGTAAATGTGCATATATGGTGGTAAACTGAGTCGATAGGAATTATCACCCACCTTTTCTAGTATCTCAAAGGGACCATACCTTAGAGCCTTGATTTTCTTACCAGGCCCCTGCAGCCTCTCCTTGTTCAACTGTAGCCATACTCTGTCTCCCACCTTGAATGATTTCTCTATTCTGTGTTGATCATGCCTGGTCTTATACTTCACCTACAACTTCTGTAGTGTTTCCTGTACCTGTAGATGGATCTGCCTGATCTTCTCTATAATTTTTTCAGCCCTCAAAGCATCTCCTGTAAGGTCTTCCTTCACTCCTCTTTGCTGCCCATTTGAAATATCCAAAGGTGAAGGTGGAAAATATCACAAACAAGTTTCAAATGGGTACTTTCCTATAGAAGTGTGGACTACTCTGTTATAAGATTGTTGTATATATACAAATTTTCATCCCGGGTCTTCATATGCTTCTGGTTGTAACCCCTCAGAAGTTACACCAAATTCCTATTGACTACTTATGTTTGTACATTTGTCTATGCATGGAATGTTGTAGATCTCTTCAACTTCGTGTCCATCATCTCCCACAATGTAGTCCAAAATCCACTAAGAAATCTTGTATCCCTATCTGAAATGTTGCTCTTGGTATCCCAAAGTGTACCTAGACCTGTCCAAAGAACAATTTTGTCACTTCTCATCCACTAATGGTCTTTTTACATGGCATCAGAACACACATCTTGCTGAAAATGTCAACTACCACGAACAAGTAGTCATGTCCCTTCCTGGTTGTCAGTAAACCTCTCACAAAGTCCACGAAAATTCTTTCCCAAGGATGAGTAGGTACAATTAAGGGATGATATAGACCATGTTTCATGTTGCTAGGCTTGCTCATACAACAAAGCGTGCATCCTCTTATGAACCTAGCTATCTGTCATTGCTTCTTGGGCCAGTACACATACCTCTGCAAGTTAGCCACAGTCTTCCCTACACCAAAGTGACCTGCAACCTTGGAGGTGTGAGCTTCTCTAATCAACTGCAAACGCTCACCTTTAGGAACACATAGCTTATCCAACTTGTAGAGTAACCCATCCTGGAGATGGTGGTCAATGGTGTTGTCATCATCGTGCACATGACTCTGACTCTGCAACTGTTGATACACCTCCATGAAGTCTTCATCTTTTGTATATGCCTCTATGTATGCATCATGGGTGAATGGCTCCATGTGCATAAGAGTCCCCAAAGTTGTAATCTTTGATGTGGGTGGCCTTGAAAACATATCAACCAACTTTTTTGTGTTGCCCTTCTTATACTTGATCACCAAATGAAACTGTTGTAAAAACTCCATCCACTTGTAGTGCCTCGTCTATTGTAGCTTATTCTAGGCTTGCAGGTACTGTAACGGTTGGTGATCTCTTTGGATTATTGTCTCCTTTCCCATCAGATAGTGCCTCCACTTCTTCACAGCTTGCACTATGGCATAGAACTCCTTATCATAGGTAGGGTAGTTAATAATTGACCCATGAAATACTTCAGAATGGTAGCAAATGATTCTTTCCTCCTTGCATCAAGACAACTTCCATAGCATATCCACTCGCATGACTCTCCACTTCAAAGGTTCGTTGCAAGTTTGGTAATGCTAGAACTGATGCTTCACCGATCTTCTTCTTTCACTCATCGAAAGCCTTTTTTGCATTTTTCCCCACTGGAAACTCTTATCACTTGTTGTTATGGCATGGAGCGGTGTTGCTACCATTGAAAATGAAGCTATAAATTTCCTCAGGTATTGTGATTCCCCAATGAAACTCCTAACCTCAATAGCAATAGTAGGCACCAGCCATTTCATGATGGCCTCCATATTGGAAGGGTCTATCTTCAATTCTCCTCCACCAATCATGTTAATTTTAGGTATGTTCTATGCTTAGAGCAATTTATTTCAATTTTCACAGTTAGCTCAATTTATTTTCTAGATTAGCAATCACATTAGCATTAAAGTAAACTGCAGAAGAACATAAAAATAAATCGCAGAAGAAAATCCAAGACAAGAGGACACAAGATGTGGCGCTAGCCAGGGACAAACCCCAATGTGGGGACACCCTTGATCAATTCTTTTTATGTGTTCGTCAATAGTTCAATAGAGAGAGATAGAGAGAGAGATAGTACATTTACAGCAGAAGTCAACACTTTGACTTATCTAGATAAGAGCATAGATCATCTCTAAGAAGATGATACATGAGATCCGTTGAAGACATGTTGCTTCAACTGATTCTCCAAGGTGACTCTTTCACCTATCATTGTGTTGCATCTCGTCATCATGTTGCACCTCACCGTGTTGCACCATGTTGTACCCATCATCACAATGTTGGACCTAATAACCATGCTGTACACATCATATTGTTGCACCTTATGCTGCATTGTTGTCCCATGTGCCATTGTTGTACCATGTTGCCACAGCTGTCCCATGTGCCATTGTTGTACCATGCAACCACAGTTGTCCCATGTTCCATAGTTGCATCATGTTGCCACACTGTTGTCCCATGTGGTATGTTGAACCATGTTGACATACAACATGTCTCATGTGCTTACAGCACCATGCTTGCCATGTTGTCCATTCTTGTCATGTTTTCCATGCTATCGATGCTTGTTGTTGTCCCATGTTTTCCTTAGCATTCCTTTGTTGTCCCATTTACTATACAAATTTCCCTTGCCACTGCTACCTAGATATATTGTTGTAGTTGTTGTCCCTAACAATCATTTTATACCTTGATGTTGTCCCCTTATCCTTGCCATACCTTTCTTTTGTCCCATGTGTCTTAGCAGCACCATGTAGCCCAATTGTCCCATTTACTAGCATTGTTATCCTAGGCATGTTTGAGGCCTAAAACACTCCATGATATCCCTGTTTTCGGGTGGTTAGGATTGCAGCCTACCACAGTCCCATGTTGTCACCTGCTGCCCACCTTTTCGCTGCCCCGAACAACCCTTCTTTAACTTGGGCTACCCTCGGCCTCCTTTTAGCAGCTCGGTGCCTTGTTTTAGGCCTTAAAAGAGTCCTCCCTTTCAGCTGCATTAGGCCTGCAGCTAGGGCACCATTGGTATGTTTAGGATAGTGTCTATCTTCATCTTAATAGCGGCTAGGATACCCTTGAGATAGCATAGGTTAGGGTTGCCTTCTTAGACTACGTTAGGGTTGCCTTTAGGACAGCTATTAGGGCTGCCTTAGAACTGTGTTAGGGCTCCCTTTAGGATAGCGTTTAGGGCTGCCTTAGGACAATGTTTAGTGCTACCTTTAGGTCAATGCATAGAACCTTTCCATCGATTTGTTGGCCTGCCTTCTTTGCTGCAGCTAGGGTAACCTCTTTTCTTCCAACGTCTAGGGATTTCACTCCTAGATTTCTCTTCCACTAAAACCAAAGACAGGTGGAGAGAAATCAAGATAGAAGTGTGTGTGAAATGACTCTCAAGTCATCTCCTTTTGTACTAAAACGTTGAGCACATGTGGGATTTATTTGGTTGCTGGACAACCTTGACGAATTGTCCCATAACACAAATACATTCATAACTCCATGAATACTTATCGGAATCGGATTATCTTTAGATCAATCCTACACCTCTCAATGAGAGGGATCCAAAAAAAAATATCATCTGCCATAAATAAGATAACCCACATGGAGTTTGGCCCTAGTTTCCAATTTTAACACTCCCTCTCAACTAGGGAGAACTCCATCCGCTGATCCATCTATCCAACTGTACTATCTCTGGCATCAGTGTCCTGCACTGCTTTTCTATGCTCTACTCTACTCTGCTCTATTGAGCTCTGCTCTGTTGCACCATGAAGAAGAAGAATTGATCGAGAATGGCTCATACCATTCTCTACTAACTCAAAGTCAGCTCCATATGAAGAGAGTGTGTCATAGCACTCTTACTGACCCGAAGTCAGTTTCCTTGATCCCAGATCAATATCACAAGAGAGTCTCAAACCACTCATATTGATCCTTGATCAGTTTCATTGATCCCATATCAATGGAGGTCATCCTAGCATAGGGAGTAAAGTAGATACAATGATGCGTTCATCAATAGTATTACTATGGTCCCCAACCCCATTTCCATTCTCATTGGCCAGATGAGAGGTACTTCCCACGAGTCCCAGACTGCATGGGTAGGATGTCTCGACAGGAGAACCACTCATCCTATCCTAAGTCGTCGTGGGGTATCATAGGGGAACGCTGAGTCATTCACCCTATACACAGCACACTATTAGGGGAGGGTGAGTCGCCCTATGGTTGCTTGTTGCTCCAATAAGTACCCCAAGCCCCCTGGAGCTCCCAGAGCTCAATGCATGCAACATGCAGGACCCTCATAAGAAGGTCCCTCAATGACTCCAAGTCATTTAGGAAAGTCACAAATTTGACCTTTCCTCGGGGCTTTGAAAGAATGTCTACAATCGGTACATCAGTCTCAATGCGATAGAGCCTCCTCGCTCATCGACGTACCATATCCCAGATAAGGTAATATCTGATGTCTATATACTGGAGCAATCATAGAATACGAGATTCCTCAACAATCGAATCCCCCCTTGGTTGACACAGAAGATCACGGTGGTATCCATCATGTGTACAAATAGCTCACTGAGGAGCTTCCACAACCAGGCAGCTTCACACGAGATCATACTCGTAGCTATGTATTTGGTCTCAGCAATGCTCAAAGCAACCGTCTTATGCTTCCTACTCATCCAAGATATCGAGTAGAACCCAAAGAGAACCAGCACCCAAAAGTGTTCTTGTGATCCTCCACACTGCCTGCCCAGTCAGCAGTCGAATAATCATGCAGCTTCACATTTTTGGAAGTGTATCTCAATCCATGAGAGATTGTGCCCTGGAGATATCTCGGAAAATTATTGGCACCAATTTGGTGAGGCGCAACCAAATATGAGCCCAACATGCTAACTGCAAAACATATATCCATATGGAAATGCAAATGAGTTTATGAAACTTAGAGGCATTTCCCAAATCTAGTCCGGCATCACTACCACATAACTTCTGAAAGTTAAGCTCCATCGAGGTAGTCAGGGGCTTGCAGTTCACCATTCCCAATCTGAAATCCAACTCCCTCTTACTTTTGCAAATGAGAGGGTTTTCACCTGTCATAAAGAGGTCGTCCTCAGAAGGTGCTGGCATGAGAGGTCTATCATCCACAACCTTCAAGCAATGGTTTGGATAGGGCTTCACTCCTAGTGAATCTCAGCTTCATCAGACAACTATCAATCCTCACATACTAAGCCCAGGGATTTTTACTTCAAGCCATAAAGGGCTTTCTTCCACCTACATACATGAGATTCTCGATCATGAATCTCAAACCCCTCAGGTTGTTCCAAACCTGTGGACCTGCTACATGAGGGGAATGGTACCCTTGTAAGATTTTCCTTCGGTACATCTCAGACATGTACCTTCATGATCTTCTTGGATTCAGGCATCCCTGTTATTATCTAACTCACATCAGGTAGGGTCCCATAACAAGTAGACCTTTGGTGCTATAGATGAGATGTGACAATTGACATGGTCCCCAATGGACCTCATGCAACTTGATACAACCCTGAACTCAAAAGCATCTTTGAAAATTCTATTTTCAAACACGTACCTTTCCATCGATGAATGCCACCCTGAAACCTTTGACTTCCATCGCCGAAATGGACACCAGGTTCTTCTTGTGATCAAGTACATAAAAGAGATTCTCATAAAGGAATCAAGTTACCCTCATTCAATTGAGGGGTAACATTCCCTACACCCTTTCCCCAGTAGGTGGCATCGGCTCCAAGTATAATCCCACAATTGTTTCCATCTCTACTAAATTAGAGAGATCACCCTTCTATATGTGAAGTGCCTTGAAGCACTACAATCAATAAGCCAGATTCCCACAGAATCTAAAGGAGAGGGCCAATACAAGATAACGCTTTTTTATCTTATCAGAAACAACATTTGATTCTTCATATCTGGGGTTCCTTGCTTTCTTGAAGAGTTGGTTGTTTCCTTGATGACCTGCATTAACTGTCATTCCTCTAATCATTGAATATGTCCTTGGAATCATTGTTATTATCATCAAGTGATGTGTCCCTACCACTTAGACACTTCTTCGCATAATGGCCGACTTATTATAACCAAGGCATCTATCTTTCCTTCCACCCTTATATCCGAAATTTCCAATAAAGTGATCTTATAGGTAGGTCATGAGAAGCTTCCGCTATGCCATTCTGATAGTATTCTCTGCTTTGATTTCACCATTGGTGAATCTGAAGAGGGATGAGGAATCGACTAATCCTTTTTTCCTTTCCCAACTATCTTCGATGATTGCTCTTTCACTCTTGCTTGGGCTTTGTCTTCACCTCAGCTCTGATACCATGTTAATTTTAGGTATGTTCTATGCTTAGAGCAATTTATTTAAATTTTCGCAGTTAGCTCAATAGCTTTTCTAGATTAGCAATCACATCAGCATTAAAGTAAACTGCAAATAGAACATAAACATAAATTGCAATAGACAAGCCAAGACAAGAGGACACAAGATGTGGCGCTAGCCAAGGAAAAACCCTAACGTGGGGAAACCCTTAATCAATTATTCTTATATGTTCTTCAATAGTTCAGCAGAGAGAGAGATAGTACATTTACAACAGAAGTCAACACTTTGACTTATCTAGATAAGAGCATAGATCATCTCTAAGAAGATGATACATGAGATCCGTTGAAGACATGTTGATTCAATTGATTCTCCAAGGTGACTCCTTTACCTATCATTGTGTTGCATCTCGTCATCATATTGCACCTCACCATGTTGCACCATGTTGCACCCATCATCACAATGCTGGACCTCATGACCATGTTGTACACATCATACTACCGCACCTTATGATGCATTGTTGTCCCATGTGCCATTGTTGTACCATGCTACCACAGTTGTCCCATGTGCCATAGTTGCATCATGTTGCCACACTGTTTTCCCATGTGGTATGTTGAATCATGTTGATATACAACATGTCTCATGTGCTTGCAGCACCATTCTTGCCATGTTTGCCATGCTTGCCATGTTGTCCATGCTTGTTGTTGTCCCATGTTTGCCTTAGCATTCCTTCGCTGTCCCATTTACTATGTAGTTGTCCCTTGGCACTGCTGCCGAGATATATTGATGTAGTTGTTGTCCCTAACAGTCATGCTATACTTTGTTGTTGTCCCCTTAGCCTTGCCATACCATTGTCCCATGTGTCTTAGCAGCACCATGTAGCCCAGCTGTCTCATTTACTAACACTATTGTCCTAGGCATGTTTGAGCCCTCAAACTCTCCATGTTGTCCTTGTTTTGAGGTGGTTAGGACTATGGCCTACCACAGTCCCACGCTTTCACCTACAATCCACCTTTTCGCTGCCCCAAACAACCCTTCTTCAACTCAGCCTACCCTCGGCCTCCGTTTAGCAGCTCGGTGCCTTGTTTTAGGCCTTAAAACAATCCTCCCTTTCAGCTAGGCCTGCGTCTAAGGCACCATATGCCTATGACTAGGGCACCATTGGTATGTTTAGGACATTTTCTATCTTCATCCTAACAGCAGCTAGGATACCCTTGATATAGCATAGGTTAGGGTTGGTTTAGTATAGTGTTAGGGTTGCCTTCTTGGACTGCGTTAGGGCCGCCTTGAGGACAATGTTTAGGGCTGCCTTAGGACTGCATTAGGGCTGCCTTTAGGACTACATTTAGGGTTGCCTTGGGACTGCGTTAGGGTTGCCTTTAGGACAGCGTTTAGGGCTACCTTAGGACTGCGTTTAGAGTTGTGTTTAGGTCAACGAATCGAACCCTTCCATCGCTTTGCTAGCCTGCCTTCTTTGCTCTGGCTAGGGCAGCCTCTTTTCCTCCAACGTCTAGGGCTTCCACTCCTAGATTTCTCTTCCACTAAAACCCAAGACAAGTGGAGAGAAATCAAGATAGAAGTGTGTGTGAAATGACTCTCAAGTCATCTCCTTTTATACTAAAACGTTGAGCACATGTGGGGTTTATTTGGTTGCTGGTCGACCTTGACGAATTGTCCCATAACACAAATAAATTCATAACTCCATGAATACTTATCGGAATCAGATGATCTTTAGATCAATCCTACTCCTCTCGATGAGAGGGATCCAAGAAAAATATCAGCTGCCATAAATAAGATGACCCACATGGAATTTGGCCCTAATTGCCAATTTTAACAAATCACATATCCCAAATACACCAAGGATTGTCGTGCAAACTCACACTTCTTGAGATCTTATAGAAGTTGGTGCTTCTTCAATGTTTCTAGCACCTGCGTCAAATGTGAAATATGATCCTCCTAGGTAGCACTATATACCAGTATATAATCCAAATAGACAAAATAACAAATGAATCTATAAAATGGAACAGTACATCATTCATTAATCTCATAAATGTAGTTGGTGCATTACATAGGCCAAATGGCATAACTAACCACTCATAAAAACCTTGCCTGGTTTTGAAGACAATGTTCCATGTATCTTCTTCTTTGACTCGAACTTGGTGATATCGAGACTTCAAGTCTAGCTGGGTGAAATATTTTTCTTGTTGCAACTAATCTAGCAGATCGTCTATCCTGGGAAGGGGGTATCTGTTCTTGAGTGTGATTTTATTCAATGCCCTGTAATTTATAGACATCTGCCAAGTCTCATCCTTCTTTGGCACAATGATGATGGGTGATCCACATGGTGATGTACTCAGTCAAATAACACCCTGTTCCAGTAGCTGCAACCATTGTTTCTTCACCTCACTTTCTTCTATAACAGATTACTTGTACAACCCAATATTTGGTAATGGAGAGTCTGGCAATAGATGGATCTCGTGCTCCACTTCTCTCTTGGGGGTAACCCTTTAGGCTCTTGGAACACATCCTTGTATGCATGTAAAAACTCCTCCAATTGTTGTTTTTGTTTCTTAGTACACCCCTCTAGGGATGCCTTACATAGACTAATTGACTCCTCTATAGACTTACTTTCTCTTAAAAGCAATAAAACATACTTCTTGATGGAACTGATCAATTTTTTTTGCTTGGTTGGCACTTACCAGTGAAATTTTCGACTTGCCTTTGTGCGTGTTGATGATGAATGATTTTCCATCCTTGATGAGTCGATACTAATTAGCTCTCCTCATGAATATTGCATGACGCATGTACATGTATGGACTCCCAAACACGACTCCACACACATCAAGGGGAACCACATCCAGATCTACTTCATCAATAAAATCAACACTGATATCAAATCTAATTTTACATTGTTTTGTTACCTTCAACTTTGAATCCTTATGTACGCATCCTAGTGGATATCGGTTTGGATGATCACAAACTTCCAGTCACAACTTCTTGACCAGGTCTGCTGCAATGAGATTTGCTTACGATCATGAGTGAAACAAAGCATCAATCTTCATCTTCTTGACCTGTATCTTTACATGGAAGAGTTTAGTCATTTCCTTCTCTTCTTGTTGCTGAAGGCTACTCAGATTCACCTTCTTATGCATTGATGTACAGACGATCTTCTCATCCACATTTGAGCTGCTTTCAATTTGGTTGCTTGAATTAGTGGCCATGAGATTCTTCTTCTCATTATCTTTCTTCTTGTTCTTCGGGCTTAGCTCTAGATGCAACTTCCAACACTTTTCCTTTGTATGGCTATCAATGTTGCAGTGGTTTCTAGGATCTTTACACTGGTGTGTTGTGGCTGCCATATTTTTATCTTTTCCCTTTGTTTTCTTCTTCTTCCCCTCTTTAGAAGCGTCTTGTTGCTCATTTTTCTTCGATCTACTTGATTGCACTCTTTTTAGGCCTATGTTCTCCAGGTATTGTGTATGTATACAAGCTTCGTCCATTGTTTTGGGCTTGAACAACATCACTTGCTCACGCAAATCTCGGTGTAGACCCCCCAAATACTTGAGGAGTACATCTGGGTTCTTTGGAGATATACCCAACATTATAACCATCTTTCTAAATTTTGTGGTGTACTCTTGCACGCTTTGGCCTGGATTTTGCCTGAAGTAATGCCACCGGATCCACTATTCTTCCACGTACCCAATGGGATAAAACTGTGACTTAATGAGGGTTTTGAAATCCTCCCACTTAGTCACTGGAGGTTCTCCCTCCAACCTCAAGGTTTCCGTGTGGCTCTCCCGCCAAGTCAATGCATGGCCCTCCAATTTCAGTCGCGCGAATGAGATCTTCTACCCTCCCTCAATCTGATAGACACTAAAATAAACTTTCAATTTCTACAACCAATGGTTCAACTTCAGAGCGTCAATCTCGTCATGGTACAACATGATATCAATTTTTTCTTCCACTTTAAACAGGGACTGTGATAGATTCACAGCGCTTGTTGGGTTGATCTTTTTCGGACTCTTTCTTCGGTTGGTTCTTTGTTTCTCCTCGATCTTTTGTTCGCCGTTCTGATTTTTCCTTTGCATTAGAACCCTTGTCTTCTCCAAATATCCCCAGCTTGTTGCTCAGGGCAGTCATGAGGAGGTTTACATTGTGGTTTATATCTGCGCCTTGTTGATCGAGCCGTGAAAACCTCACCTCTGTAGGATCACGAGGTTCATTCACATATTCTTCGCCCATGATTTATGATTTTCGGCCTCGCTGATCTAGATCCCTGTAACCTCCAAAAAATACTCAAAGAAACCCGCTCTGATACCAAATGATCCATAAACTTATGTGGATATTCCACTGGACAATTCATCACAACAAATATGATTATATTATATTAAAAAACTGAGATTCTACACTATTACAGTTTTATTTAATTTCCAGATCTGTAAAATTAACTGTAATTAGTGCATGCATGTAAAAGTAAATCAAGAAGAAAAGTAGAGAATGACAGAATAAGCTCACACACACATAATACATAAGATATTCTCTTTGGGAAACCCTTTAGGGAGAAAACCCAACTGGAAGGTGAGGTCACTTCGCTCTCTTTCTCTATCTAGAAATATGGTTGCAGATATAAAGAAGTAATGCATGTGGCCCGTGGGCTGCTACAATGCACAGATCCTATCTATGTGTTGTACCTCCTATCTCTCTTGGATATCTTTGCTCAGTTATGGAACAAAATTCTCTCCAAAGAATGGAATGCTTCTACCTCCTAGTGGCCTAGTTATAAGACATCGCAATAGCCTACTAGTGGTTAATTTTGACTACATCAACTCTTAACTAGAGTTACAAAATAAACTCTTATAAAGTATTTTACATCACAAAAATGTGGCTAGCCCCTTTTCCATGAATAATGGGGGTTGGCATGGCATCCTCCAGAACTATAGGTGTGAAAACAGGAAGGTCAACTTTTGAGTGGCATAACTTTTGCATATGGACTCTGATTGACGCGATTCTTGCACCGTTGGAAAGCTCTCTGTGTGTAGAATAACATGAAAATATGTTCCAATAAGGGGCAAATTTTTACCCCCAAAAAATGTTGTTTGAAGCCTCAAAATTCTCCTGGAAGGTTTCGGACCTCGTTTTTCCAAACTTGGTCCCACCAGTGAAAATGGTCCCATTAGCTAATTCCTCCACTTTTTCCATTCTAAATGCATTGAGGTGGATGACAAACAATATAATGGTCCAATTCATATCACCTTCTATGCCACAACTCACTTGGATTTATCTCATTATGTACTAGTGCTTGATCTAGTTGATTCACAAGTCTACACAACATTCCATCACAAATCCCAATAACCCTAGCATCATATATACTAGAGCCCTTGGACCAAACAAGTACATTGCCATGCACAAAAGCAATTCTATCTCCTTTATCTTCTAAACAAGGAACACATACAAGATTCTTTTTCAAACCTGGTACATAAAGAACGTCTCTGAGATATACATAGTTACCAGATTCTAACTGTATGGGTATCTTTCCAACTCCTTTGACTACATAGTTGTTATTGTCTCCCAGTTCAACCCTTTGAGACAACTTTTCTTTCATGCTTGAAAGATTCTCCACTATCTACTAGCCACATATCATCATCATCTGTAAGGGAACCTACCACATCAGAATAGTAAAAGAAATATTTATCGCCTTTGGGAGTCTTTTGTTTTTCATCTTCAAGATTTGTTGCGGAAGCATGTTGTTTCCCTTTTCTCTTCTTATTATTATCCATATTCAAACAAACTCCCTTGAAATGTCCACATTCCTGACAACCATAACATTGGATCTTTGATAAGTCTTTCTTCTTCTTAGAGGAAAGAGATCCCTTTACCGATTTCTTCTTCTTTCCCTTGTTCTTGAAGCAAGTTGCAAGGGCTTGAACTTCTTCATCTTGACTATCTCTAGTCATCAATCTTACTTCTTCTTGAGCACAAGATGTCCATAGCTGTTCAAATGTAGGAGCTTCCTTCCAACTGCTTATATCTACTACAAAATCATCCCATGATCTAAGAAGACCATCGAGTGTTGTCATCACTAGTTCTTTATTAGGGATGGACTCACCAATTGCTTGAATCTGATCTCTTATTTGAGAAATCATTATGAAGTAAAAAATCATAGTGTCGTCATTAGTCATCCTTGTATTTCAAAGTTCATTTTTCAAGCTCATTGATTGACCAACGTTCTTGATAGTGTAGAGATTCATTAAGGTACTGTACATATTCTTTGAAGTATCAAGTTTTGCAATGTTAGGAACTAAATGATCCCTAATGGAGTCCACTATAATATTCATAGCATTGATGTTGTCTTCCTTGAATTTCGCTTTCCCTACTTCATCAGTTGGTTCGGTAACCTTCCCTATGACGATATCCAAAACCTTGTTCTTGGAAAGAAGAATGTTTATGTTAACTTTCCAAGCTCTAAAGTTTGATGTTCCCTCTAGCTTGTTTTCAGATTTAATAGAGGTAGCCATGTTCATTTTCATAATGCAATTAGGGTTAGCACAATATCTCTAAAATTCTGATAATTACTTTTGATATAGATCTTCTTTTAACTTATTCCAATATATCATTCAGCAATTATACTCTAGAAATTCAACCATAAAGAACAGTGAAATAATAGAGATCACAATACACAAAATAAGACAAGATTTACCGTAGGAAAATCCACCAAGAGAAAAAAAACCCAACAACCTTTTTCAATAGAGAAATTATTCTTATTCAATGAAAAACACACCTAAACCTGTTGAAGGAAAATCACACAGCCATAAAACCATATGCACAACAAATTAACTCACAGAACAATAAACTGGTGAAAAGAGCAGAGAGCCATCATGTGGCCTCTAATGCTTATGTAATTTTCACTTTTTTTTCAAATAATTTAATAATACATTTAAATACATGAGCAAGTGGTCTTAATATAGTGTGTCTCTCTTAGACTCACTTGGTTGAGACAATTTCTCAACTTACACACTAATTTAGGAGAGCTAGTTGGAGAGAATCTCTCATCCAAACTAGAATCCTTGGTTTGAGGAATTCTCATGATTTAATTAATTTAATTTAATATTTGGATTTATTAATTGATTATTAAGAGAGTGAGGCTAACATTCCCCCCCTCAATGATAAATCCAAAACGAACAAGGAACCATCTTCCAAGTTCTCAAGTCGATCCTCAAAAATTATTTGCCTAAAAAACCGCCAAAGTTGGATGCTGGAAAAACTCAAATCTGAAGAGAACATGAATCAGCTGCATGTTTGATTCATCTTTGAATGTTGCTTGAAAACTCCATCATGTGCCAAGCCACAAAAGGATCCAACTGTCCTTTGCTTGAAAACAGCATCTGGTGTCCACTGACACAATTTGATGAACGCACACTGGCAAATCTACTAATGATGATTGCCCATTAGCTGATGACTTTGAAAAACAACTCACTGTTGCTTTTGCTGTGTTTGAAAAAGTGATCATTGCAGCTTTTGTTGTTGATGCCCACTGCTAATTTTGAAGACGCCCACTGGGCACTTCGCTGATGTTGTCAAGATTTTCAATCTGACAACCACTTGTCAATTTCATTGACATTTTCCCCCCTTTGTCAGTTGAAAGGAGAGGCAATCATCTGCGTTTGATATCTGAACTCTCCCCCTTCAGGTGTAGGAGAGTTTCACTATTGTACTCTCCCGTTCAACTGCACAAGAGTACCATTGTCATTTGACTGTTGGCTGCAATATGTATGAGTGAATCCAATTGTAAAACTTGTACAAGCTTCTGGCTGTAAATGACCATTCCCAGGGATCAATCCATGAATAATTTATCTTCAATCTGGCTAACTGTTGTTGGTTGCAGCATTTCTCTAATGAATGATTCTGCTTGCCATAATGGTGACAAGGATGGATATTAAAACACTGATCTTCCAGATGACCGGTTATTTGACAATGAGAACATTTCGGTTTGTCTGCAACTTGAGTTTGCATGCATTTTTGTTTGTCTGCACTTTCAGTTTGTGTGCAATGATGTCTATCTACAACTTGTGAAGAACTTGCTGAGGTGATATGTTCAATTAATCCGGCATTGATGAACTGAATGGGCTTTGAATAATCAGGGATATGTAAGTTGTCGTCATCTTCGACATATCCTAAGCCGTGTCAATTTCGATTACTTTGGATTTCTTCCCATGGCTTGATGATGGGTTTGGAAGAAAGTTGCACTGGAACAACTTCAACACTTGAAGCTGGTTGGATGAATGAGTTCGAATGATCAGCTGTATCTGGAAAATACTTGGAAGCAACACACTTCTCTTGCAACTCAATTCTCTGCAGTTGCAATTCTAGTTGAAGGAACTCAATCGTTTCATGTGCATGTTGAAGATACACTTGAATGTCAGCAAGAGTGGTTTTGTTGATGTGCACCATGTCATTGGCTGATGATAACATTAAATTGTGAAGAATTTGGGACAGCTGAATGTGTGTCGCCATGTTGTCTTGCTTACTTTGAAGTCAGGCTCGCTTGGTGTAGAAGTCGTGCTTGAAAATTGCGCACTTGAGTTGATCACTGAAATGACAGGCTCGCTTTCACTATTTGTTGATCGTTGATGCTTTAAACACTTGCTTGAATTGTTGACTTGATGCTCGCTGGATAACGATCACTTTGCTTGAAAGGAACTTTGTGAATGTTGTGATGAACTTTACACAGGCTCGCTTGTTGTGCGTTGAACTGTCGCACTTGATTTGGTTACTTGACACTCTGAGTGCACTTGCTGTAGACACATGTTTGTTTTGATGCTTACTTGAAGATTAGAAGCCACGCTCATTTGATGATGATTGCTTGCTTGATTATTTTATGAACACGCTTGCTTGCTTGATTTTTTTTTACTTGAAATACTTGTTTGTTTGATTGTTTTTAATGACATGCTCGCTTGTTGATGATTGGTGTACTTGCTTTAAACACTTGTTGTCTTGAACTATTGGGTGATTACTACACTTAGTGATGCACTGAATGTGTTGAAAAATGATGGGTGTCGAACACTGTCGAAAATGCACCCAAATGACAAATGACAAGTTCAATCTTAATGACTCAGTTGAAGACTTACTTGACTTTAATGTATTCACCTGGTTTAATTGACTCTCTATCAATTCAAAGCTTGGGTGTCGGTTTCAACCGAGAATGCACCCTTACAATTCAACTTAATTTGACTTTGATTACAATCCAACTTACAAATTATGATTTGCAAGTTACAGTTTTGTATTGAGCTTAATAAAAAATGGTGCAAGTGCAATTGCCAAAAACTTCTTGTTGAATTGCTGCAAAAATTGTTGATGTAGATGACAGCTCAACTAACTTGATTGGATGTTGATGTAGAATCATCTTTGACAACTTGATTATGTAGCATCCTTAACTTGATTGCTTTGATGATGTGAAATGTATTTGCTTGAAAGATTGTCTTTATCAAGTTGATGATGTGACGCTTTGTGCTTGTGTACTTATGTGCATGTTGTTGTTTTAAGCATAATACAAAGAGATAATTTGAACACAAGTCATGCACATGCATTCATTACACACTGTGTACCTAATGATCTCCTTATTCAATTTCGGGCAGATCTAGGACACAAACACCACAAAAAATATGTCTTTATTAAATAGTGAATTACATCAACCTTCACCTTCACAACATCAGGAATGAAATTTCGCAAACAATGAGAATGCTACACTCCCACAGCCCCTTGAAGCAACTTGTCTTCAAAAATAAATGTACACTGACTCAATCTACTAAAAATAAATCTTTCTTCAAAATACAACAAAAAATCTTCACTTATCACTCCAAAATAAAAATTTTACAAATTAAAAGCATACCTTATCCAACAATGTTTAAAAGGATTTGTAAAAAAAATGAACGCAAACTAAAGCCAAGCAACTTGTCTTGTGCAGAAAACTATAGCCACATGCGAAATCGCAATTGCATGCATCGATTCTACGAAATTCCCGTTTAATTCACCTTTGCATGGTCGAACGCTGTGAGCCAACCAATGTTTTGCTGATTTGTCTTTAGTTAATCGTTTGACCTGCTGAAAATGGCTCCGAATAGCGTGCAAATGCCAACTTTGGTTAATAAGCGACCACACTTGAAAAACATTGATCTTTGCAGTCATGCCTTCAATGTAGGCGACATAAAAATAACTACATATCAAGAAAATAATCAAAATTGAATGCCTTATTCTTTAATATCGCGAGTAAACTTTTATTTGGACCACAATGCAGCGCTATGGACCAACGCTATATTTAATTTTCATCCTGAATTTCAGATAGCTTTGAAGCATATTTTACTCAATTTGAGATCTAGCTTCATTGATTTGTCTCCTGGCTTCCACCCAACTGGGGAAACTTCATCCAGGGTTATCCTGAACATATTGAAGAGCTTGCAATGTATGCAACGTTTCATCCACATTACGACCAATGGCTAGATTGTTGGTTGTGGAGTGTTGAATCACACCCTCCTTGTCAATAATAAAGAGTCCGTGTAATGTTATTCCCTGATCTGCAATCAAAACATTGTAGGCTTTTGAAATACCCTTCGTAACATCAGATATCAGAGGATATTTCAAATCACCAAGACCGCCAGCTTTCCTATCAGTTTGAACCCAAGCAAGGTGAGAAAACACACTATCGATAGAAACCCCAAGAATTTTAGTGTTCAACTTCTCAAACTTAGAATATCTGTCACTGAAAGCAATGATTTCTGTGGGGCAAACAAAAGTGAAGTCCAAAGGATAGAAAAATAGAATAACATATTTTTTCCAATGTATTCAGACAACTTGACCTTGATGAAATCTTGATCAAAAACAACCTCTGCTTCAAAATCAGGAGCCTTGTTTCCAACCAATGGAAGTTCACCAGCATTGACGACCAGCCTCCTCCATACAACACATAATACGCTGCATACTGCAAATTCAGTGTGAAGATCGTGAAGACGTCAAACACGTCAAATAGAATAATTTTCTCTGCAGGAAATGGCCTGAAACTGGTTCTTCGTCAAAGCAGGCCCACGAAACCACAACTGCACAATGATGGCTTCACCAAGGGTGCTTCACAGTGCTCAGGTTGTGGTGACTCTCCAGCTCGATCTCCACAATCAGAGCCTTCACAACAGCCTCTACCCTTTTTATTCACCAACAAACCCCAAGGAGTTTACACCCCCTTTCCACTCGAGGGATGCAGGTCATGCATTTGGCTATCAATGCGGACATTAAGCGGCCAGTTTCTATAGAGAACAATGTAAACTTTGAAACGAGAACTGCTACTGTTACCCATTTTGTAGAGATAGTAAAAAAGTGACCCAATTTTGAAAAGGGGTGATGCAGAACACACATGTTTTTTTTAAAGCATAGTTTTTGGCACTTTAAATTTTTTTATGTACATTGCGTTTTAGAATGGTAGTGATTTTCATGCTGATTTAAAAAAGTGGTTATTCTGCATCAGACCCTTTTTTTAAAAGACCTAATTTTTTACTTTAAATTTTTCAAACATATGAAATGTAAATAATTATTTCGTAAATTTAATAATTTTGGAAGTGGTCTTCTTTTTCATATTTTCTAGTTTTTATTTTAATTTTAATTTTTTTTGTAGTGGGGTTTTTATTGATTTACATATTTAAAGAAGAAGGTCGATATTTTGCATTTTCAATATACTACATATTTATACATTGTTAATTAAATTTTCAATCCAAATGAAATAATTGTCTCTAAAAAACAAATATAAAAATATATGTAAAAAAGACAAAAATAAAAAATAAAAAATGTTAAAAAAATTATCTCATAAACCATAAAAGAATTTGGAAAAAAAAAAAAACAAAATTAAAAAAAAATATATATATATATATATATATATATATATATAATTAAGTAAGTAAATATTGAGAAATAACAAAAAAAAAAAAAAAAAAAACATTAGCAAAAACTAGGGAAAAGAAAAAAAATTAAAAACAAACTAATTTAAAAAAAAAGAAATAGGAAAATAAAGAAAAAAATTAAAAAAACTAGTAAAATTAATATTAAAAAAAAAAACAAAAAATGTAAAAAAAAAAAAAATCTCATAAACCATCAAAGAATTTGGAAAAAAAAAAAAAACAAAATTAAAAAAATATATATTTATAAAATTAAGTAAGTAAAATAGAGAAATTAAAAAAAAACATTAGCAAAAACTGGGAAAAAAAAATTAAAAACAAACTAATTTAAAAAAAACTAGAAAATTAACGGAAAAAAAAAATAAAAAACTGGTAAAAAAAATAAATAAATAAAAAAACAAAAAAAAAACACACACACACAAAAACAAATTTAAATTAACAAAAAAAAAAATCCAAAAAAACGTGTATTTTTTATTAAAAAAAGAAAAAATGCAATTATTTTTTTATTAAACGTATATATTTTATTTAAAAATAAATAAATAATTTTATGTTTTTTTTAAACCATCTTTGTTTTATTAAAAATAAAAAATAAAAAAAAAATTAAACAATTTTTATTTGAAAAGAATAAAAAAAACAATTTAAAACGAATTTTCTTTTTATGTGAAAAAAATATATATTAAATTTTATTAAAAATTAAATTATTAAAAAAATTTAACAAAAATTTTTAATAAGAATTAAATTTTAATTATTTTTTTTTAAATTTTGATTTTATAAAAAATAAATAAATAAAAAATTAGTTTACGCCCCCGGCCGCGCCACTGCTGGGCGGCTGGCCGGCCCTGGGGCTATTCCCGGGCGGCTGGCCGTCCCTGGGGGGATTCCCGGAATCGCCCCAGGGCCGGCCAGCCGCCCGGGGGTGGCGCGACCGGGGGCGGGGGGCCTGTCAGAATCGCCCCAGGGCCAGCCAGTCTCCCTGGGGTGGCGCGGCCGGGGGCGGGGGGCCTGCCGGAATCGCCCCGGGGTGGCGCGGCCAGGGGCGGGGGGCCTGCACGCAGACCCCCCGCCCCCCGCCGGGCGACTGGCCGGCCTTGGGGTGATTCCCGGAATCGGCCGGGGGCGGGGGGCCTGCCGGAATCGCCCCAGGGCCGACCAGCCGCCCCGGGGTGGCGCTGTCGTGGGCGGGGGGCTTGCACGCGGACCCCCCGCCCCCGGCCGCACCACCGCCGGGCGGCTGGCCGGCCCTGGGGCGATTCCCGGAATCCCCCCAGGGGGCGCAAACTAAATTTTTATTTTATTTATTTTTTATAAAATCAAAATTTAAAAAAAACGGCCCCGAGGCGATTCCGGGAATCACCCCACGGGGCGCAAACTAAATTTTTATTTTATTTATTTTTTATAAAATCAAAATTTAAAAAAAAAAAAATTAATTCTTAGTAAAAAAATTTTGTTAAATTTTTTTAATAATTTAATTTTTAATAAATTTTAATATATATTCAAAAAAAAAAAACAAATCGTTTAAAAAAAAGAAACATTAAATTTTATTTTTTATTAAAATTATTTGATAAGTTTTTTTAATAATTTAATTCTTATTATAATGGTTTAAAATTTAAGTTTTATTAAAATGGTTTATTAAATTAAAATTTAATAATTTTTATTAAAAAATTTTAATAATTTTTTTGTTTGTTTTTAAATAAATAATGAAAATTTAATAAGAATTTTTTTTTTTTTAATCAAAAACATATTTTTTTTGTAAATTTAAAATGTTTTTTAATTTTATTCTTTTTTTTTAATCGGAAAAGACGTATGTTTTTAAAATTTTGATATTTTTTTGTTTTCTTTTTTAATAATTTGAGTTTATTTTTGTCTTTTTAGTTTTTTCTAAAATGCTTTTAATAGTAATTTTACTAGTTTTTAATTTTTATTCTTTTTGTTAATTTTCTAATTTTGTTTAATCTAGTTTGTTTTAATTTATTTTTTTTGCTAGTTTTTGCTAATGATTTTTTTAATCTTTTTATTTTTACCAACTTAATTTTATATATATAATTTTATTTATTTATTTATTTATTTTTATTTTTTTTCCAAATCCTTTTATGGTTTATGAAACAATTTTTTTTTAAACATTATTTATTTATTTTGTCTCTTATATATATATATATATATATATATTTTTAAGTAATCATCATTTTAATTTTAATTTCACTAGTTTCTATTTTTATTTTTTTTTTGTTAATTTTCCATTTTTTTTTTAAATCTATTTTGTTTTTAATTTTCAATTTTTTTTTAGTTTTTTGTTAATGCTTTTTTAATTTTTCTATTTTTACCTACTTAATTTTAGAGTTTTTTTTAATGTGTATTTTTTTCTTTTCCCAAATTTTTTAGTTTACATATTTGTTTTTTTTTTTTTTTAATATGTTTTTTTTACTATTTATTTGTTTATAATTTGTAATTTTTTTCTAATTTTTAATTCTTATTTTTTATTGGTTAATTTTGTTTTTTATTTCCACTTTTATGATTGATTTTTATTTTTGATGTTTGTTTTTTTGTTTATTATTTTTATTTTATGTTTTATTTTTTGTATATATTTTTATTTATGTTTTGTTATTTTTATTTTTATTTTTTTTGTTTTGTGTTTTTTCATCGTTTTAACTTTTTTATTTTTTATTTTTATTTTTTTTATATGAAATTTTAATGTTTTTCGGGCTCATGATAAATATTTTATGCTATTATTTCGAAATGTTGAAATTTTACCCTTGAAAAACAATTTGTTATCCCAGCATCAACACTTTTCGTTTTGAGGGTGTTTTCTGCACAAAATTTACCATTGAGAAAAAAAAAAATGTTATTCAAACATCAGCACTTTGTTTTGAGGGTATTTTTTGGACATTTTTTGCACAAGGGTGTTTTCTGCACAAAATTTACCATTGAGAAAAAGAAAATGTTATTCAAACATCAGCGGGTATTTTTTGGACATTTTTCACGGCCATTTTTAAAACATGTTGAAAATTTACCTTGGAAAAGAAAAAGGTGTTATTCCGGCATCAACACTTTTCGTTTTTAGCATTGTTTTTGATGTTTTTTCGGTCAGAGTTCCCGTTTTGAGTTTATAGTTCATGTTTCAAAGTTTACATTGTTAGAGAATGATGTGGTTTCTCAAGAGAAAACCGAGCCACAATCTACCATTCAAATTCCATGCGATCTGCGCACCACCCCGATCAAGAACCCCGCAGGAAAACAGAGATCGATCCGACTTGGAGGTCCCGACGCTGAGTCCTGTCCAGGTCGATCTGAAAAAAAAAAAAATGGAAAATGGGTAGACTTGATAAGTGCAAACACCGGAATTGCTTTCCCTTTGCTATGATGTTGTTGATGTTTCAATCAATCAATCAATCCGTGGCATCCATCTATGCATCTTCACACGTAGTCCTTATGCAATAGTTCTACAATGTTTCAGCTTTAAATCTAAGATCTCCATTCGCTCTGATACCACATGAAGGAAAATCACACAGCGAAAACCATATGCACAACAAATTAACTCACAAAACAATAAACTGGCAAAAAAGATAGAAAGCCATCATGTGGCCTCTCATGCTCATGTAATTTTCATTTTTTTTCAAATAATTTAATAATACATTTAAATACATGAACAAGTGGTCTTAAGATAGTGCGCCTATCTTAGACTCACTTGGTTGAAACAATTTCTCAACTTACACACTAATTTAGGAGAGTTAGTTGGAGAGAATCTCCTATCCAAACTAGAACCCTTGGTTTGAAGAATTCTCATGATTTAATTAATTTAATTTAATATTTGGATTTATTAATTGATTATTAAGAGAGTGAGGCTAACACCTATGGTCAAACCTAGTCTTCTCCTCCAAGTCAAGTTACCCAATCGAATCCTGCAATTCATTCTATTTGTCTGACCCAGAATTTTGGCTCTCCTGCGATAGCTAGTTGCCACAGAATTTTTGCCCTGCAACAGTTGGCATAGGAAAATGTGAACCACAAAGAGGGAGACTAATCTAGACATGTAAATTGCTAAAGAGAGAGAAACGAGAGATTTCAACATCCTTCATCCTACTTCCTCCTTCTTGTCCTTCACTTGCTTGCCCAGAAACTATCTTATGTGAGAGAATGTGAATTCCCAAATAAAAGAGGTCAAGCTGTGTTTATATAGTAGTGTGTCTTGGGTGAATAGACGTGTCTCTTGGCCAAGGCCAACTTGACTTGGAGGGAAGCCAACTTGTCACTTTTGGAGCCAAAATTAACATTTCAAAAATTTTAATTTTCATATTTAAAAAGTTGCAATGGAATGTTGACTCAAAATAAATTATCCTATGACTCAAGCATTCATAAATATGAATTACAATGATAAATACAATTACATCAAGTGACCAAATGTATATTATGAAGACCGACCATAGTTACAGATTCAACACTTGGTACATCCTTTCATTACTACGTTGACAATATCCATGCCATCCACCTCTTCCCCAATCGCTGAGAGTTCATCACGAACCTATTAAATCCTTTTGAAGTATGAGGCCACAATCTTAGATCTATTCATCTTGATGTTATTCAACTTCCCCCTTAACACCATCTTTCTATTATGGTTGCCACTCTAGTACAACTTTATCAAGGTCTTCCACATTTGATAGGTTGAATCTTTCTTCGTTATGTGAGGGATTATATGATCCTTCACACCTTCCAAAATGATGTCTCTAGCTCTTATACTTTTATCTATGCTCACTTTCTTGGGTAGCATCTTGAGAAATTTGAATCTCTTGGCTTGCAATTTCCCACAAACCAATCGCCATTAAAACAAGGGTGATTCACTATTTCATGAACTGAAGTTTACAACCCCCTCCAACTTGTCTTTATACCTCAGAATTGATGATGCCATATTGCCAAATCGACTTTAGCCACAAAATCCTCACTACAAAATAAAAATTGTTGCCATAAAACCCTTGTGATATTTGATCTTCCCCACAAAGTTTTTATTGCTCTGATACAATGTTAATTTTTTTATACCGGATTTTATTTACTTTACTTTGAAAATTTATTAAAAACCCATAAAATATTTATCTCAAGTATTTCTCTGAAATTGTTGATAAAATAAACACACTGGCATATTAATTCAGAAAATGAAACGCAGTAAAAATAAAATTGAGAGATCAATCACACTACGACAAATTTGTACCCAATACAATGTTCCTCATATTAAATTTCTCAAGAGAATCTAGGCTTAGACCTACATAGAATACATATAAAAATACAATAGTTGAGAACCTGGAAACTCGGCTCCACTGGAAAAATCAACCCCTGGAAATCGACCCTCTTGAAGAAAATTGGCCCTAGAGAATTAGACCTCTCTTACCAGCAAATCAAATTCCTTTCTTCTCACCTCGTATGGCCCCTGCGCACTTGAGAAAATCGATTTTTTTGGATATTTTAGCCTCCCCACAATTTGTTCCTCCTCTTCAACAACTCGACCTCCCTCTTTCATGAACTCAACCCTCTTAAATTTATCTTGAAATTCCTTGTTGCTGAAGAGGAGGTCGATAAATAATTGTCTTATTTATCCTAAGAACTTTGACCTAATAGTCCACAATAATTAATTAGATTAAGTATTGTACTTTCACTAAGAGAGGAAAGAAAACAGAATATCACTTACTCCACCAAGCAAGCACCTAATGAGGAAATCAAATATCTTCAACATGTTAAGACATTAGGCGAATGTAGAAGACCTTTCAAGACTACAAAATCAACATGGAATAAATATACAACTTTGTTGAATGTGTGGCAAATGTTCTTAATGCATATCGGTGGCTTTATTGCAAGTTTTCGATTGTCAAAGTTAACTCAAACACCATAAAAGAGTAGTCTTGCTACATTGGAAGAGGTTAAGTCCCCCTTTGTTTCTTTGTATCTTTATTCTAAAGATAAAAATGTATGCCCTAGACATCTTGAGAGTGAATGCATAGTTTGGACCTTTAGGCAAAGCCACTCTATCTCGATTTTGAACGGGATCTCGCTACAGTGTTTTTCTACTCTCTAATTTGTGGTAATTACGCACCAAATTTAGTGATGTTGTGGCACATCTTCAATTGTAAAACCAACTCCTAAATTTTTCATCCATTTCCCTCTAAAGTTGCATGCTTGAACCCATTTCCCAAATAAAATAAGGGATTGATCTTCCCTTTTAACCACCATAAAGAAGGGCGACAAATTTTCAAACCTATTTCTATTTCTAACCTCTTTTGCTCCCACTTTATCTACAATGTCTTGAACTTAGTAAAGCATGGGGATTCCCCGGGGTAGAGTTCATCATCTTGTCTAACGAGAGAAAGGCAAGTCTACAGTTCATCTAGTTAACTATGATCTTAGTTCCCCTCTCTTCTGCTTCTAACAGTCAAAGTTGTTGCTGTAGGAGCAAGCTGAAGGAAAGCAGGTGATAATAAGAGCCTCTTTGAATGAAGCATATTGGTAGAATGGATGAGCATATGATTTGAGTCTTTGTATATATCTTGTGAAGCAAAGCAACCATAACAGAAAGCAATGTCAAAGTTGAGAAAAGCGTTGCAAATTGGGTTTACACTATCGTATATGTTTATGGTGTTGCTCCTACTTCTTCTTCTTCTAGATTTGTATCTTTAAACGGAACATGATATCTGGATATGACAGTTGCAAACAATATTCAATAGTTAGCATCAAAGCCATGAACTCGTAGAGCCTAAGAGTAGGAATTCTGCCAGCATGTATCAAACAAACACAACAATTGTCAGTGAGATGGATGGTTAGAATTATATGGTGTTGCTCCTACTTCTTCTTCTTCTAGATTTGTATCTTTAAACGGAACATGATATCTGGATATGACAGTTGCAAACAATATTCAATAGTTAGCATCAAAGCCATGAACTCGTAGAGCCTGTGTAGCATCATACACAAGGTTTTAAGAGTAGGAATTCTGCCAGCATGTATCAAACAAACACAACAATTGTGAGAGAGATGGATGGTTAGAATTATGAAAGGTTTCTGAGCATCTGATGGTTAGGTTAGAGTCATCAAGCGACAGAGAAAGATGGTGGCACAAAGGCTAAGCATATTAATATATGCACTACCTTGCATGCCACCATTTAACAAACGACCACCACTACTGCCAATGGCCAATGCCTCAACATTCCATGTCATAGTTAAACTAGTAACCACAACCACATACTTTTCATTTAATGAAATATTAACGTGATTTTGTTACTACACTCAATATATACGAAGATTTTGACCAATTAAAAAGTTACCGAAAACGTAACTGTAGGTGAATTCGAAATGAGAGAAAGTATTTGAATCATTACCCAACTCAACTTATTCTACGATGAGAAAAAGCTAAATTTGAAATTAATATGCTTTTGTTTAGTTGAATACATCCTATTTTGCAATGTGGACATTAGATTTTTGCAATTGTTGCTTTGATTTACAGGATGCAGATAATTTAAAATGGCGGTTCTCTGTCTAGCTAAAAAACAGAAAAAACATGTGTGGTTAATTAATATCATCATCGAACAGGTTCCCCTACACTCCATAGCCATGCAAAAAAATATTTGCAAGTTTTTGGCATCCCACTTCCATAACAAAGCAAACACCTCTACCGCAAAACACTCTCTCCACCAACAATGTAGAGAAACAGAGCTTCAACAGAATAGAAATGAAGTCCCCCCATATTATGCTCAATTTCAAGATAGAGCGATGTGTCAAAATTAAGTAACAGCGACCAGTGCCATTAAAAACAAAATTACAGAATTTTTTCATGCACTAAATTAACATCTAACCAACCAGCAGAATGCAAGGACTATACCGGGGAGCCTCGATATGCAAACTTTTGAAAATTCTTACAGGAACTGTATGATCTTCATATTTTCACTATGGGGCCCTTTTTAACTTTAAAGTATGCTTCATCGATTCTTTATTATCAATTGCAGGGAAAGAAAATCAT
The DNA here is from genome assembly GCA_031772625.1 of Pinus tabuliformis. NCBI lineage: Eukaryota > Viridiplantae > Streptophyta > Pinopsida > Pinales > Pinaceae > Pinus > Pinus tabuliformis. The sequence continues at coordinate 581,090,443 of CM062811.1, read as the reverse complement.
AATCTTGATTTTATAATTACAACTATTTAAGGGTTTAGATTGAATGCCGTTTGAATGGAGCCGTGGCACTCATCCTGTTGTCGTACTTACGTGTTTTACAGCTAATAATATAATTCATCTCTCTAAAATATACAGTTGGCCTGCAATTCAGAAATTGGAAATATAATTAAATGCTTATTTGGCTTCAAATTTATCCATAAAGTACAAGGGGAGTATCAACTTCTCCATAAATTACGAAAAAAATATAGTACAGACTCAGTTGGGATCTTGTTACATGATCTTCCAGAGCAAATGCAACTACTGATCAAGGGTATTAAAATTAAAAACACTCCAATGATAAAATAAACTGCTACCGAAAAAATTCACTCAAGAGCACTACTACAAGAGAAATTGCTGAGTGAGGAATTGCTGTCAAGAGATTCACTCAACATAACTGCTACTCCAGAAACAATTGCAGAGTGGTTAAAAATTAGAAAAGATTCACTCCATCAATGCTAAAATAAACTGCTGCCAAAATATTCGCTCAAGAGAACTGCTACTCCAAGAGCAATTGCTATGAGTGAGGAGCCCCACGAAAGTCCCTCAGTGATTCTTGGAACTCTTTTTTTCAGTGCACTACTACAGGACCCAATAAATGCAGTGTAACTACCCATTGCAACAATTGTTCCAACCAGGAACATACAGAGAAAAGCTGCTCCAGATAAGCGAGAAGGTAATGCAAGAGCAGGTAATATCATCAGCAGTGCATCTGGCTGCAACCCGTGCACTATTCCTGTAGCAAAGGTTGCAAAACCAAACTTCCTATTGTCATTTTTCATGGAAAGACTAGAATCCAAAATACCTGCTTGATCATTGACCCCCTCTAGAGCTACACAAGGGGCAGGTATTTCTGAGGCTTCTTTAATACCCATAACTCCTATAATAAGTAATGTTATGCCAACCACTCGTGCTCCCCACGAGCGAAGAAGCTCAATGTGCAATCTATCTTTTAGTAACAGAAAAATAATGCCAAAAATAACTTGCCCTGCATCATGACCACAGCCCCAGAGAGCTCCCACTGCAGCACTTTCCATTTTGGTACGACCAATTGAAAGGGGAGCAAGGGCAGCAAGGTGGTCAGGTCCCGTTAAAGTGTGTAAAACGCCAGCAACAAGTCCCGTCCAAGCACTACTAAGAAGCTCTGTTCGCAGAAGGGAGAGAGTTGCCTTCTTTCCTACTGCAGCAGCAGCGTTAGTACCACCAATGGTTGCTACTGCAAGAGCAGGATGTATGGAGATTACCGTGAGTGTTGACAGTAGAATAACTGCTCCAATGCTAGATATCTGAGATGACAGTAACATAGTCAGGCAAGAAAATACTTTCCAACTAGACAAGACAAAAGTCGCCAAGAATTGTTACACAGCAATGACCCTTTGACAGTTATATTTCAGACAATGACCAATTGGAGGGAGGGCAGACACTAAGCACCCAGCAGCAAAGAATTAATAGAAGTATAGGCATATATGCACCACTAGAGATCTATGAGCATATATATTGAAATTTGACAGTGTATATAGAAGCATATTCTGCCATTTGACGCTCCTGTTGGATCCTTATTGTTTTGCCCATGTGAATGAAATATGCAAAAGTTGATGCCTACGGAAACGTACCTATAATATATACTTAAAAGACTAACTGAAGGGCTGCAGTTCAGAGGGAGAAACTGAAGAACAATAGGGGTCCCACAGAGCCCCAAGTTGGATCGCATAATTTTAAACATGTAATAAAGTTTTACATACTTGAGCATACATAGCATCATCTTATCTATCATTTTAGATAGGTTTATACCACTTTTGTCTATATCGGAGATGATGTTTTAAGTTTCGTTAAATCAAGAAAATTACAATGTCTATCAAAAATATACTTCTATTTTATGGGATGGGTGAAGTGGCCTTGTCCTAACAGTTGTGCCTGCTCAGCCAGAAAACTATAATTTATATTTAAGCTCTCAACAAATTCAATATCAGCACACTGACAAGGCAACAAGTGAGCTTTCTTTGCAAAGACCCATGGTCAAATAGTTAATTAAGTGAGCTTCTTTCACAAAGAACCATGGTCATGTAGTTAATCGAGTGAGATTTCTTCATATAGATTCATGACCAAGTAGTTAAGGAAGTGAACTTTAATCACTGAAATCCAAATCAATGTTACAAATGTAATAGCTATCATTATTGACTAAACTAATGTGATTTTGACAGAATAGATAAGTCTTTTGGATGACATCTAAGCTTTAAATAAAAATAAATACCCCTTTGTTGTGGCACCTGAGCATGAGGTCAAAATAAATGACCCTTTGTTGTGACATTTAAGCTATGGAAAAAAGGAAACATAATAGAAAACTGAGTAGGCAAAACATTTTACTTTTTCAATTTTCCTGGTTTGCCATCATCGGAACTTAGGTAATAAGAATTACAATTTTGGATTTGATGAAATTGAAATTGTTGTTTTTAATATATAGATAGATTCAGCACTATCAAATTGTGCAATGTTAATATGTGATATTTGCAATTCCATCAAATCCAAAATAATTTTTGCTAAATTTAAAGTCAAAAATACCAGTTTCCCTTGCCATTACTTTGAAAAATTAGAAAAGGGTCAATTTGTAGCATGGCACCAACATTTCAAATACAATAAACCATACATGTCTGAAAATCAATGGAATAGTCTGCATTAATGCTACTGTACGAGGATAACCAAGACATGGAAGGTAAGCAAACAAACACATTACTGTAGAAAAATTGATTTTCTTAAAATAATTTCGAAGGAATACCCCTGCAAACTACAACTAGTTCGAATCTTACCAATTTTTTCATGTAATCTGCCCGCTTTACAGCATCTCCAACAGTCAAAGGAGAGGAAGAATAAACACTATACTCTCCATAAACGGAATCTTTGCACTCTATATGTTCTGAGAGGTAATCTGCCTGTGGAGAGGCCTCAATCCTTCCAACCAAAGAGTCTGCCGAATTTCTCGCTCCACATTGAAGTAAAGGACTTCCATGATCTTGTTTCCATATTCCCATAGACTTTAGATGGCAAGGCATCAGCTTAGGCTGTATGCCCAGTAAACAAAAACGATTGGTTGCCCTCTCATTCCCCTTATGTATAGAATAAACTTGACATAGATGGGATACCTGAAATGCAAACTGATTGTTGGTTCGTCTCAACTTTCCTCCGCCGAGCGGACTGAAGAGATTAATCCCTGAAAATCCAGACTGTACAACTCGTTCCATGCCTGTTTTTCTCAAAAATAATGACTCTGAAACCAGGCAACTGACTAGGACCTGAATGAGGAGCAAGCTTTAACTATACACTGATATGGTGGGCTACCCTGTGCAAACAAAATTGCCAACAGATTGACAGATTCCAACGGTACAAGCCCACAAATGAAACATAGAGAGAGTGCTCTAACGCCCTACAGGAGACTGCAAAAGCACCAAATTGTGAAAAATTGGCCTTTAAATCCGGCACAAACTTCAATCAAAAGCCTCAAATGCCCTGGGACTTCCTTCCCAATGACGAATGTCTGAAGAAACCTTGGGCTTATAACACCTTAAACACCCAAGCACAAGGCCATTTGTAGGAAATTCTCGACTCTGAAACCAAGAAACGTTGAAACCTAAATGCCCAATAGGCTCTCCCTCTTACAGGGCCGAGATATTGACCAAAGGGAACCGCAAATATTTGCCCCGAAAAACCCAGAAGTTTAAGCGAATAAAATCACAAAAATATAATGAAAAGGTACCTAGAATCCGAGTCTTCACGCCAAATCAACTGAAGAATGCAGGTTAATATAATGAAAATGTACCTAGAATCCGAGTTTTGACGCGGAATCCACTAAAGAATGCAGGTTTTGCACAGATATATGCATCAAACCGTGCGATTGCCACCATTAAAAGACCAACTGGCTGGAAATAATCCACGGATTAAGAGTAAGTTTCACGGATAGGAAAATTCTATTCAATTCAGACAATACATCCCGTGGATTCCGTTCGTTAAAGCACCGTCCATTCCAAGAGATCTGACGGTCTATTTGGAATCCACGTTCGATATTTGATGGTTGGATCACACGGAGAGGTCGGTGAAATAGTTGTACAGTTTCTTGGCCGGCGGCGTAGTCCCCCATGGTATTGAGAACGGATCCACCGTCGATTTACAGAAGTCTCCCCACTGAGATGTAGACACGTGTATATGACAGGGATAGGAGCATGTGGAGAGCACGCGTCTCGTCCAGCTGGCATGGTCTTTTGACGCAAGCAACCACGGCATTGTGGTGATTTTTTGGGGTCGGCGGGGCCGGGGATTAGATTGGCCGGTGGACGGATCCGCGCAAGAAGACAAAAATATTTTTCTTAAACGTTAAAATAAACAGTGATTATTTGACTTATCAACATAGATTAACGTTGAATTTGTCATTGTGCGTTCACAAGTAATGAAGGTTCCAAATTTGTTGAATATTCCAACTATCCATTGTGTTGCCATTTGAAAATTGGTACCTAACTGGTTAGTTGGTGGAGGAGAAAACTTAGATGATGTCGATGTTTAACCATCATCAGAAATTATAATTTAATTAATTAATAATTAAATATGTAGATAGGTGTATTTTTATATTAGAAAGAGGATTCTATATTTTAGAGTTTTTTTAATTATAAAGATTATCAGTATGTTTAGTATTTAATAATTAAAAAAAATATTTGTTTTAGTTATGGTTTAATGAAAGTGGTAATCAAAGTCTATTAAGTTATTTGTATTTTATAAATGGGAAGTGGGATTATTGTGTAGTTTAATTAATAGATGAAATGACATTTTTTAGGGTTTTTTTGTTAATTTTAATTAAAATTTTGTAGATATTTTTAAAAACTTAAGTTTAAGTTTTTTAATCTGTATAATTTGAGTGCCCTAGGGTTTTTTAGGGTGTTGAATTCATTTATGTATACAAAAATGTATTTTAAATAACAAAAAATCACAATCTTGCTTGAAATTGTAGCGACATATTTAAGTGAAAAGGGTTATTTTGTCTATAAGTTAGATTGCGTCTTTATGATTATTTGCATTAAGCAAACTCTTTTGTTAGAAATCACATAAGAGAATTTGTTGGCCGACGCGTTTCGAACCAACAAGTTTGGTTCATCATCAGGAGAGACCATGGCAAAGGCTTAAATAGAGAACAATGTAGAGACATAATTCCAAGTAACAGTTATATTTGAACAATAATATTTAAATTATAATATTAATTTATTAATATATTAAAAACAAATATTATTAATTAACGGCTAGCTTTTTAAAAAAATACTTAAATAATGATATTATTTCATTAATTTATTAAAAATATTAATAGGTAATGACTATATTAAATAGCTAGTTTTTGAAAAATAATATTTAAATTAATTTATTAAAACCAAATATCCCAGAAGCTTGAATACATAAATTATTTGCATTATTAAAAGATTTTTTAGACCATATAATTAGCTTCCAACCTGACATCAGCAATAGGCGAAAAAATCAGAGCTCGGGTGATGGTGCTTCTACAAACCCTAGCTTCTAGTTTTGGTGCTCCCTTCGAGTTTCTTCCACCTGCCTGTGACTGGGGCTAACTCGCCCAATCCCCTTCTAGTTGTCTCCCTTCGCCGCGTCCGTTCTCCTGTTCTGTTATCTGGCATTGGGACCAACCATTGTTGTCTGGGCAACTGTCTGTTGGCACTATTCCCTGGGTGCTTTCCTCGCGGGTTGTCGAATAGTATGGAGGAGGACATGGTAGACTATTCCGAGGACCCATATGCCTCAGTGCCCATCTGGACGGTCTCCCCCCCATAGTTGTCGGTTACTTCTTCCAACATCTCCCTAGAGATCCCCTCGTCGTTGGTCGGTGAACCGCAGGTCTATACGGTGTCGAATTATCCCGCTTTCTCCCTTTCAGCTCAACAGTTACTCCCTTCGACCAACCCGCCTACTATCTCGTTTCCGTCTTCTAGGCTACCCGACAAGATTTTTTATGCTCTTAGACTGGACTACCCCCCACTCTCCCCAACTTCTCTGCGGTTCCTTGCAACCTGTCTAGACCCGTCCTCTGCTTCATTATCCTCGGAGCCCCCTGTTTTCCCCAGCATTGAGACCCCTTTCCCTCTACCCTACCCGATACTGGACCCTCTTATTCCCCCATCCTCTATCCCCTCATTTTCCATCCCGCTTCCTTTGATTTCCAACCCTCCCACCTCCAGTTTTTTTGTTGGCACCTCTCCCCCTCTCCTGGACTCAGCTGGGGGTCCTCAGGTGGGTTCTGATCCTGCTCCACCCTCCGCTCCAACTTTTTTTCCTTCTACAAGCAAGTCGGGCCGACCGGTGAAGAGATACAAAGGGGTCAAGGCTGGGACTAAGAATATTTCTCTCACTTTTGGTGACGATCTCCAGATGGGCGATGTGCTTGATACCTCTGATCAGGTTTTCGTGGGGAGAGGCTATGGCAAAGCATACTTGGATTCTCATCTACATTAGTGGATTCTGGAAATATGGGGACAAGTACTCAATGAACTACCATTTGCGATGACTCTATCTCGTGGCTAGTTTGCGCTATGCTTTCAACGCCCTAAGTTCATCCCATGGGTATTATCAAAATACTGGCATATTGAATTTGCTCCAGTTCTTCTTAAATGTTGGAGTCCACTCTTCGATCCAAAGCGCAAACACTTGGGGGCTAGTCCTATATGGGTGCGTCTTCCGAGATTACCACTTCACTTCTGGTCGGAAGATGTATTTAAGAGAATTGGGAATGCATTGGGTACATACTTGGACTATGACAAATCCTATATTGTCACTGGGAACATGACTATGGCGCGTATCTTAGTGCACCTATACACAAGAGAGGGTCTAGAGGAGAACCTGCAAATCCACTGGAGAAATACATGTCGTGTTCAAATTTTAGATTATGAAGGTGTCCCCTATCACTGCCGAAGGTGCCACAAAATTGGGCACCTATACAAGGATTGCCCTCTTCTTGCCTCCAACTCTACCTCAGTGGCTCAACTTGAACAAGCTGCAGCAGACAATTCATTTGATTTGTGTGGCAAGCGACCTGCACAACCTAAGGACCATCCATCGATGATAGTTTTACCATCCCATGAAGCTCGCATGGAGATTGTTCGCCCCCCATCCCCACGTATTACCAAATCTCGTGCAGCTGCAGTGGTAGCTGCCTCTAATGCAGGTACTTCTTCCTCTTCACCCTCTCTTAATTATGTTATTTTATTTAAATGCATACCATGTGTTTCTCTATGCACTTCTGCACCTACATTTTGTCCTCCCTTTGTTTTGTGTTCATTGGCTCCCTCCATGCCTACTTTTTCCACCTCATGTCCCCTCCATTCCAAATGTCCTTGATTCCATCACTTCTGTTGAGCTCTCCATTGACTCTTGTTGGAGTCATCACTATAACCTTCACTCCCTTGCCTTGCTTTCTCGCAGTGATCGTTGTGGTATCAGCATTGTTCCTCCCCACCCCCTCTGCCCTCTAAATCTGCTAGGGGTCGTCATTCCAATATGTCCAAGGCCATCTTCCAGGCGGGACTGGATGTGGCTCATGGTCGTCAACCTACCATTGATAAGGTCCTTAGAGCATTGACCTCTTCACACCTTGGTTCTCCATGAAGTGGCTCTCCTTCAACTATCGTGGGTTGGCTAGTCCCACAAAGAAACTAGCCTTTCATCGCTTGATAGACACAGAAATGGTGGATATTATTTTTCTATAGGAAACTCTTGCACCTTGTACATTGATCACCCCCACACTTGAGGCACTTATCCCAGGCTGGCATTTTAATGCCTTGGATGTTCGTGGCTGATCTGGTGGACTGGCTTTGGGTTTCAATCCCCGGGTTGTAAAATTATTGAATATTTGGGGTGGGGAGGGTATCATCAGTGCTGATATTTTCTCTTCCGAATTTGGGATGGAGCTGAGACTTATCAATGTATATGGTCCCTGCATCAATCAGGCTCCATTCTGGCACAAGCTCCTTAACCTCACTTATATGCAAGTTGATAATCTTATTATTGGGGGAGATCTCAACTTCTCTATTGGCCATGCTGAATCCTGGGGACACAATGCACAATATGACACACTATCTGAACATTTTCGCTCTCTACTGGAGGACCATCAACTTTCTAATATTCCTATGGCCCGATTACAACCTACCTAGCATAATAGAAGGACTAGAGATGTTGCGCTCACCAGAAGGTTGGACAGATTCTTAGTCAAGGACTCTCTACTGGACCATCTCTCTTTATATCATCAATGGGTGGGATTTGGGGGATTGTCTGATCACTTGCCCATATATCTCAAATTTGCTTGCACTGACCATAAACCTAAGGCACCATATAAATTCAATACTTGGCTCAAGGATGAGGGATACTTGAATTTGGTTACTAAGCATTGGAATACCTACACTCCTTCACCTACCCAATCAATCTCTGAAGTTTTTGCCAAAAAAATGTTCTCCCTTAAGAAAAAACTATTGATTGGGCCAGGGAAAAAAGACATAAGGATGAACAGACATTGAAAGACACTGAAGTGGAGCTTGCCAATCTGGTGGACTGGGATGGTCATGGTTTTGTCTCCATTGAGGCCAAAGAACGACTCATCAAATTAGAAGTGGATTGAAATAGAATTTTGAAGGATCGTGACAAAACCTAGAGACTTCAGAGTCGTTCCATTTGGCTACAGGCAGGGGATGAAAATACAAAGTTTTACCATCATTTTACAAATGGTCGTCAGGTTACCAATACCATCTGGCATCTGGTGGATGATGCAGGTTCGCAGGCAAATACTTTTCATCAATTAGCTACTCTCAGTACTTCCCATTTTAGTCAACTATTCAGAGCTTCACAGGATGAAAATCTTGTTGAGATCATCAAGGTGGCAAGTCTTTTCCCTATATTTGTGGATCAGGAAGCGGAAGAGAACCTTCTACTTCATGTTACTATGGGGGAATTAGAAGGCACCCTTAAATGGTTCAAGAAGGATAAAATCCTTGGACCAGATGGCTAGTCGATTGAATTTTACCTTTATTTCTTTGATATTTTAGGGAACGACCTCCTTCAAGTCATTGAAGAATGCTATATGGGGGAGCGTATCTATGATGCATTTAACTCTACCTTTATTGCTCTGATGCCCAAATTTGATGATCCTCCATTTAATGATTTCCAGTCTATTTCACTCTGCAACTGTATCTATAAGATTATTGTGAAGATCATAGCTAATCGTTTAAAGCCCATATTATCTGAGTTCATATCCTCGGAGCAATTTGCATTTCTTGAACACAGGCAGATCTATGAAGCAGTCGAAACTGCACAGGAGGTCCTTCATTCCATCAAAATTAAGAGACTTAAAGGTATGATTCTCAAGATTGACCTAGCTAAGGTATTTGATCATAGCAGCTGGCTCTACTTAAGGGTGTTATTGACTCACCTATGGTTTCCTTTACCTTTCATTCAATGGATTATGTGTTGTATTTCTAATGTATCTTACAGTGTCCTTATTAATGGCTCTGCATCATCATTCTTTCATGTTGAGAGAGGTCCCAGACAAGGTTGTCCCCTCTCACCTCTTATGTTCTTATTGGTCATGGAAGAACTGAGTCGACACATTATTGTGGAAAAAAGGAAAGGCAGACTGATGGGCATGAAGATCACAAATTATTGCATCCTTACGCACATTCTATTCGTTGATGATATTCTCATTTTTCTGAATGGATCGTTGGGGAACACAACTGCTTTCTCCTTTATTTTTCGATCATTTTGATTTTCCACTGGCATGGATTGCAATCATAACAAATCCACATTATCTTCTATGGGATGCACTCCTAATGAAATTATCTATGGTCAACAGCACTTCCCTTTTACCTTTCTTCCCTTTGAAGAAGGTCTCAAATATTTGGGATTTCGACTAAAGCCTGCAAAATACAAGATTGCAGTTTGGGTTTGGTTGGTGGCTAAAATCAAAAGGCGACTGAATATTTGGCACCATAGATGGCTCTCCAGGGTAGGCAGACTTGTCCTCATCAAATCGGTTCTGGAAGCTACTTTGGTATACTGGATGTCACTTGCTTGGATACCGAAAGGTATCCTTAGCAGAATACAATAATTGTGTTGTAGATTCATTTGGAAGGGCAAGCATGAAGGGCACATATTTTCTTGGGCTAGGTGGGATAATCTAGCTCTCCCCAAAAAATGGGGTGGATGGGGTATGAAAAATCTAGATATATTTGCAAGTGCCCTGGCAGCCAAATTGGCCTAGAATGTCCTCACCTCCAAGAATCTTTGGGCAAAGGTGGTCACCCAGAAGTATATCTCCTCTCTCCATCCCCTTAACTGGATCTGTTTTCCCTCCTGGGACAGATCAAATATTTCAATGGTTTGGAAGGCGATCCTAAACTCGCTTGTATATATCAGGGATGGATTGACTTGGAAGATTGGCAATGGAAATCTAGTTCGCATTGGGTTGGACCCATGGACTGGTTGTGGGAATGCACATCAACTTCCCTAGGATCTGATACACTATCTCTCAATTGCAGGTTTCTCTAGACTGGCCCATATTGCTGATCAGGGCAACACTAATATCTTCAGACAGGCCTGGAAATATTCTGGCATTTTGGGCATCCCTCCCATCTGGCATGCCATTTGGAAATCATATACAAATTCACTTATGGAATCCCATGTCAAAATTACCGATGGGGATGATGAGCTTATATGGGCTCACTCACTTAATGGAAAATACTCCCCAAAGTTTGGTTATCTTCACATCTTTTCGGATCACAAACCACCTATCACTAATTGGTGGTGGATTGTTCTCTAGAAATTGAAGGCACCACCCAAAGCAAAATTATTCATGTGGTGCATTCTCCAGAATAAGGTTCCTACTGGGGATAATCTTCAAAAGAGATCCTATCAAGGACCATCTTGGTGTGTTCTCTGCAAACAGGATCTGGAATTTGTTGACCATATTTTTGTTACTTTCCCTTTTACTATTTCTATCTGGCTTGAAGTAACTGCACTTCTTCAAATCCAAACTAGATGGAATGGAGTGGACATCTTGGAGGCCTAGAATCTATGGTGGATGACTGCACAAACACATAGGATATGAAACTTACATGTTTTGATCTGCTGGTGTATTTGGATACAAAGGAACAAAATCATTTTCACTGACACCACTCCCTGATGGGTGCATGTTACTGCACATCTTATCTCTATATATCATTGCATCCTGGTGGATGACCGTGTTCCCATAGTGCGCACCATCACTGCCGAGACTATTGAGCGTAATACTTCATGGGCATACTTTAATGGCTCGGCGCAACGTCATGGATGTGGTGGGGAAATCCTCCTACATATCACTAACAACCACTTCTACAAGGTCCAGATGGGTCTGAGGGACGGGACAAACAACTTTGTTGAACTCATTACCCTCTGTCATTTATTATTTTTTTCACTTAAGAAAGGTTGTAGTCGTTTACAGATTTTTGGTGACTCACATATTATCATATATTGGTTTAATCAACAATCTGCATGTCACACTCACGCACTCCGTCATATTTTGGATGACACATTGATGCTGAGGACTCATTTTGACTATATTTCTTGTCATCATATATATAGGTAGCACAACAAAATTTCTGATCAGCTATCCAAAGAAGCCTCACTCCAGCCATGGGGGATATGGTTGATTAGGGAATAGTCTGATAAGAAATGTTACAGCTACTACTATTGGCCATATATGGATGTGCAATAGGATGGGACCAACAGGCCTTGATTTTATGTCATATATGGAGCTTTGTTTATGTATTTCATTTTTGTTATTGTACATTGCATGTCTATATATTTCCAGAACATATCCCATGTAATTATTTAAATAGTCTCCCATGCTTGGGATTGACTCATTTTTGGATAGAATAGCACAGTCAGTGTCTTTGACCACTTTTACAGCATATGCTACTAGCATCTACAACATGTAATTTTCAACTATCAATGAAAATTATGATTTTTCCTTGGGGAAAAAAATTGGCTTCCAACCTGAATATTTGAATTATTGGAAAACATGTTGGCATAATTATTTTTCTTGCTTGCATTGATGTCCTAAGCCTATTGGCATTCATCAATCATTTAACATATATGATTGAGTTAATAGACTAGTGGAGTTGACTAATCATGTAGAAATTTCTTATAATCAAGTAATATTAGAGTTCAAACTATGTTCACTTGCCACTAACTTGTAGTTACCCTTCAACGCTTTAAACAATTTGTCCAATGACAAGTTGAACAATTTAAAATTGGGCAACATCTTTGAGGCATTTTTCTATGATGCATGAAACTTTGATCATGTCTAATATTTCTATTAGATTCATGTGGAAGTTATCGCTGAAGAGAGTATCCTTATACCCGAAGATTAGCTTAATGCATGGAATTCATACCAAAAGTAGGGACATTAAAAAATTAACATTTTGATCTCCACAAACTATTATAGATTATAACAAACCATGTAATTTTTCATTCACTTACAATGTGGATATTTATTTTACATGTAACTCATCAAGTTTGTTAATTGCATAATTCTTGCTTAAATAAGATGATCTCATTTGCTTTGTTGTAGGTCGTCGATAATGGTTCAAAGGTTGAGGAATGAGAAAATCCCTATTATTGGGGTTATTGAGAGCTTTCCAACTTGGTAGAGAATTGTGAAAGTGAATTTTGTTAGACAAAGTTATGCTCCCAAAACTTTGGTCATTGCTCTACCACTGAAATGTTATGTCAAAGCCATGTTAATGTCATTTCATTTACACATGTGGAACTAAAAACATAGCGTTTTCCAAGAAGATTCAATAGCAATCAAGACAATGCAAAAATCCCTAACCCTACAATGAAAAGGTTGAAGCTAAAACTACAAACATTGGGGAAGAAATGGTTCAATGCCTATGATAGAGAAAAAAAATTCCATAGTAAAAAACATCAAGGGAGGTGAGAGAAACAACATAGAGCAAAGTAAAAACAATTAACCTATAAAACTTACCAGCATGGGATAATGTTCGTTGGCTCTGTAATGAGATAACTTTTTTTGTATATTGCATTGTTATTTATAATAATAATAAGAGTGAGACAAGATGCTTCATATTTAGTTGAATTTACCCCCTCATGAATTTATCTAGGGTAGATATTTCCTTCATGGTTTTCTATGGTGTGATCTTACTATTATATCTTGTTCTTATTTCCTATTGTATTCTAAGAAAGTGAGTGGTATGCAATTTTAGCCACAGGTAAATCATTATGCAATATAATCTCATTATATTTGCAATAATATTTCAAATCAGAAATAAATAATATAAATTTCCATGGTGACAATTTGTGTATTGGAATATCCAAGGAAGTTTATAGACAATGGTGTTAGACAAGTGTTCTTTAGGAGTCTTTGTAGAATAAGTCATTGTAGCTTCTCACTAAACTAAGTCTAAAACATGCGGAGCACTACACCCCATGGATCCAAATATGGAGCAAGGAGGGTTAGGAAGCATCGTTAAGCTTCATGCATGGCTAATTAACATGGTAATGTATCATATGAGGAACTGGAGGCACGATTTTCGAAATTGGAAGAATAAGTTGTCAACATTTCCAAGGGTATGGCAATATTGATGAAACCATTGTTGTAACCACCCCTCCCATATCTACCCAGGTTCACCATCTTTCTAGGGTAAACATGAGAGGAGGAGCCACTATGACATGACTCAACCTCTTAAGTATAGTTAAGGAAGTGGAATCGAAAAACTAAAACTCTACTCACCTTCCTCAGGAGCTACAAGACCCTTAGGAGCCAAACAACCACTCCAGGTGCCCAAATCCTGAGCTAACTTGATTTTCTATTGATATGGACTCCTAGTCGCTTACATAACAAGGCAATCCATCGACTGTAACCCTCAAGTCACTTGGATAACCTTGCCTCCCAGCGAATGCAGTTTAGAATTCCCATTTCTGTGCATATGACCCCAGAATCTGAGCCACTTTTTCAAGGCTAGTATCCATTCCTTTGCCCAAAACTTGATAGAACTTTCCAAAATTATGAATGACACAAGTACAAAGACATTAATGCAAAACTTAGTCATGAAATTGACCTAACCAGGCCTAACCATGACGTACATTTCGTCAAACACATTGTGAACGTGTAATCTACATGTCACAAACACATATGTGAACATAGGGGTCTCATACTTATCTAAAAATCATCAAGAAGGTCTAATGCTCTTTCACAATAACTACAATAACTTCTATTAGTTAATGCATTCAATTACCATTCATTCACCAATCAAAACATGTTAAGAGCCATAACTAGAATTTGTCATGAAACCATGCTTATAACCAACATATAACCAAAATAATAACAATGATATAACAACCATTAAAGCCACATAAAAACAAGTATAAATACTCATGAAAATACAAGAGGAAAAGAGCTATTATTAACATATGCAAAAGCCAACCAAGTCAGAGATTTCCACGTACCACCTGACCATAGATTGGAATGAACCAAATATTTCTTTCATCCAATCACCCCTATTTCTTTCATCCAATCACCGCTATGCCATATTCTGTTATGCAACCAGCTCGCAAAATAAAATAAAATATAGATCATTGATTTTAGAACTAGCCTCTTCGAGGGGGGAACCTCCTTTTCATTACATAGATGAACAAATCTTGGATGATTAAAATGACAAGACCTCCTTTCTAAATATAATGGTCTAAGGGGTCACAATATAATCAGAGCCGACATAAAAATAATAATATAAGGGCACAATGATAACAATATGGGGCACAATAATAAAAATATGGGGACTACATGGGGCACAACAATACAATATGGGGGTACACTAACAATAAAAATGAGGGAATACACTAGTATTATAGGGACCTAACATGTCCCTCTCCTTAAAAAAAGTGTTGTCCTCAATGCTTGAGTAGTTTTGGATGCTTCTGTATAAAATTCTCATCCTCCCATGTGGAATCTTCAATGGGTAAGTTTTTCCACTTGATGAGATACTCTGAAATTGATCGATTTTGTAGCTATCGAGTTCTTGCTTCTGTGACTACTTCAGGTTCCAATATTATTTTTCCTTCCTCATCAAGTTCTGGCAATATTGTTTGAACTGGGAGCTTATCACCTATAGCTTTCTTTAAGCATGAAACGTTGAAAACTGGGTGTGTTAGCGCTTGAAATTTCACCTCAGGCTGAGAAAGGTAAACCTCAAGGCAACATCAAACCACTTAGCCTCGTAGCTAGCCTTACGGGGCAGGAGAGGACTCTCTCCGGTCTATCTCGATAAAGATATTCAATGGGCGAGATAACCAATAGGGTAACACTGATTTTAGGCTAGTAAATTGATCAAAAGGGTTGATTTGGGATTTTTAGGGTTTTTGGTGGAAAATTGGGGAAATGGCAATTTTAGGTGCGGGGATTGGACACAGTTTTCGTAGGGGGTTCTTTGGGGTGAGGTAGGAAACAGTATTGATGCCTTTAATAGAGATGGATGGATGAGAATGACCGGTGAGGAGTTAAAGAGAGCAAGCAATAACCTTGAATTCCCTTTAAACAGTCGAAAACATTGATATTAAGCAAACTTAAAAGCAGAGCATGACAGTCATGAGTTCTACTTTAACACTTCATTTGCCTAATGTGTAGAAGGAAAAGTAAGGAAATTATTCACATAACACACTTACAAGTACAAAGAGAAACACACCGTCAATACATGTGACCACAAGAATCCAAAAAGGACTGCAAAACCCTGGTCTTCCTTTGCCAAAAATTGCAGAGATACAGTGAGTAATACAATAATAGCTTCTCCCTCAAGAGTCCAACAATGAAAATGAGCAAGAAAGTACATAATATAGATCATCTAACATCTTTTCCTGCCTCTAGGGGTCGAGCTCACTATCCTAGGAGATGTTTCAACCAATTCTAAACTAAGCACTGAAAACTAGGCAGTCAAAACAACTTGCCTCTATAAACTAGGAAACCAATTCATTCATTTAATTTTCACCTATCTCATGAATGAATCTTCCAGAAGAGATACATAAGTGTAAAAGTGTCATAAATTTACATAATTTACAACAAGAAGGATAAAAATCAACTCCAAAAAGTCAAACACAGTAAAAACTGCGTTTTGTTGAGCTGTAGGCTGAAATCCTGAGCAATTTGCCTGACGGGTCGCGCGCCTTTGAGAGCACTTTTGGGGCACTTTCAGGTGTCCAAATTAGGCAAGAGTAGGCTTGTTGGAAAGGTATGTGAGTCTACTTTCCAACCCAACTAGAATTTCTGAATTTGGTTGTCATTTTCCCCTCCAAAATTGAAATCTCCCAAGACTGCTTTTTGTGTGTCAAAAATGTGGCAGAAAGTCATTATTTGCTTGTTTTTTGACTTTCAGGAGGCCCAAAACTTCATAAAATCTCTTGGAAATGGGTGAGCATCTGTAAATTTTCATGCCAAATCTAGAAATGCTGAGTGTTTTGAAAATAGAGTTGCCAAGTGAAAGGGTCGCGCGGGGGGTGAGACCCGTCAAGCGGAAAAACCTGTTTTTTGCCTTAAAAACCAAAAATCACCCAAAATGCTCAAAATTTCTTGGAATTTGTGCTGGGGCTGAGCTATTTAGTGCCATTCTCCTTCAAGGAAGCCTCGGCCAAGATGTGGAGGGGGTCGGACCTTTTTCTTTGTTTTTGTGCTTTGGCCAACCTTCTTAGATCTGGCGATTGTAATTTTGACATTTCTCTCAAACCATGACACCTGTGCAAAAAGTGAAGGAGGTTTTTCTTATTTGGCATGTTATGGACAAAAACCTCTCTCAGTTTTCCAAAATTTTTCTTTTATTTCTCTGGAACATCATTTGAGTACGACTTGTCCCGATGTGTGAAACAAGGAATTTTGTCGAAATGGAGCGAAATGAAGGGGATAGGGGGCTTCTAAATTCTTGGGGAAATTTTTGGGAGTGGGGAGGGATGTTAGGAAGCAGGGGAAAGTTGAATCGCGGAGATCGAGTGAGGGGAAGGGGTCCAAAAGGGCAAAACACAGGCCAAACCTAGAAAATTGCCAGGTTGTAGCTAGAAACTAGGGTTTGTGCAAAAATGAGGATTTTGGGGAATCTCAGTGATGGGAAGAATTTGATAAGGTACATGAAGGATAGGGGAAGGTGTATGAACATCTGGATACAAGTTTTGCCAATGATTTGACCGTCCACGAGAAATCGCCTTCAAAACCCTAGGAGAGGGAAATGACCTTACCTAGGCGCAACTGAAGCATGAACAAGGTGTAAAATGACTCATTAGACACTGAGATGATAATGAAAACCATATGAATGATGGTAGACTCAGCTGAATAGTGACATAGACTAACATTTGGACAACTTTAGAAGGAGTGAAAGCAAACCCTAGACCTAATGCCTAGTAACCAAATTTTGCTTGAAAACTCTTTAAAATGACAAAATTTGACTTGGAAACTCTGAGACCACTTTGTAAGAGCATATTTGATCACTGGAGGAAGGCTGGAAAGACTGACACTAACAGGGTGCACTCAGGAAGATGTAGGGAGCTCCAATTTGTATGCCATAGTACCAATCTTTTGCAACACCTTGTAAGGACCATAATACTTTGGTGATAATTATTGTCCTTCTTAGCTTGCTTGAGGGACATTTGTTTGTATGGTTGTAGCCCTAAAAATACCCAGTCGCCTACATCAAAACTTATTTTGTTGTGATGTTGATCTACTTGTTGTTTCATTCTATTATGTGCCAAAGTGAGGTTATCTTTTAAGAGTTGGAGAATTT
This sequence comes from Pinus tabuliformis, assembly GCA_031772625.1. NCBI lineage: Eukaryota > Viridiplantae > Streptophyta > Pinopsida > Pinales > Pinaceae > Pinus > Pinus tabuliformis. The sequence continues at coordinate 581,072,567 of CM062811.1, read as the reverse complement.
GTTGTTCATGCTCGATGCGATCTTCCACTACTTGAACCTTAGAATTTTCTCTTAAACATGATGCGATAGATGGTGGATGATATCCATAAAGTGCCATAAATGGGGTCATTTTTGTTGCAGTATGGAAGGAAGTGTTATACCACCATTCCGCTAGAGGTAACCACTTGACCCATTGTGTTTGTTTATCAGATACAAATCAACGAAGTTATACTTCCAAACATTTGTTCACAATCTCAGTTTGCCCATCAGATTGAAGATGATAAGATGAGCTATGAGCTAATTGAGTACCCATACAAGAATATAATTTTGTCCAAAAATTTCCAGTGAAAATGGGATCTTTGTCACTTACAATAATCTTTGGTTTTCCATGTAGCTTTTGAATTGTTTCCATAAATGCAATAGCAACTATACTGGCTTTAAATGGATGAGATAATGCACAAAACTGTGCATACTTGGTAAGTCTATCAATTACCACCATGATGACGTTATTTCCTTTAGACTTGGGTAAACCAATGATAAAATCCATTGAAACCTCCTCCCAACATTGACTTGGAATGGATAAAGGTTGTAACAGACCTGGAGTCCTAATTGTCTCAACTTTATTTTGTTGGCAAACCGGAAATTCCGCCACAAACTTTTGAATACCAGATTTAAGGCCATCCCAAAAAAATTTCTTTTTAACCCTGTGGTAAATTTTTAAAATTCCTGAGTGCCCTCCTAAGGGAGAGGTGTGAAATTCCATAAGAATCTTTTGTTTGAGTTGGGAATTCTTACAAAGGTATAAGTGATCTTTGTACCGTAATGAATCATTTTTCCAGCTAAATGTATCAGATGTATTGGGATCTTATTGCAACTTTTGAATGAGTGCTCACACTTCTTCGTCATTCTTCCATTCATCCCTTGCTTCGATTATTCAATCTCATTGGAAAATAGAAATGGCACAAAGAAATGCTTCCACATCCTCATCCATTCTTAAGAGTGCATCTACAACAACATTTTGCTTCCCTTTTTTGTAGATGATTTCAAAGTCATAACCCAACATTTTTGTGACCCATTTTTGTTTCTCTTTAGAAGATAATATTTGTTCTAACAAGTATTTAAGACTACCATGATCTGTTTTTACCTTGAAGTGTCTTCCTATTAGGTAAGGTCGTCATTTCTTAAGTGCATGTAGTATTGCAAACATTTCCTTCCCATAAATAGCTTTGTGTAAATACTTTCCTTTAATTGGATGACTTTCAAAAGCAATGGATCTTCCTTCTTGCATTAAGACAACACCAATTCCATTTCCCGAGGCATCATACTCCATAATAAATGTTTTTGTGAAGTTTGGCGTAGCTAAGACTAGTGCTTTGCACATTGCCTCTTTAAGATGTTCAAAGGCCTTACTTGCTTCTGGAGTCCAAGAAAATGCATCTTTCTTCAATAATGTTGTTAGAGGTGTAGCTATTCTCTCATAATTCTTAGCAAACTAGCGATAATACCCAGTCAACCCGAGAAATCCTCGTAGATATTTTATGGATGTGGGGATTTTCCATTCCCTAATGACTTTAATTTTTTTAGGGTCTACCTTAACACCCTCATGAGATACAATATGACCCAAATATTCCACCTCTTGTACTCCAAAGAAACATTTGGATTTTTTTTCATATAATTGTTTCTCCTCCAATAGTTTGAGCACCTTGTCAACATGTTGAACATGATCCTTCCAATACTCTTTGTAGATTAGTATATCTTCAAAAAATACTAACACAAATTTTCTAAGGAAGGGTTTGAAAATGGAATTCATCAAAACGTGAAATGTAGAAGGTGCATTGGTAAGGCCAAAAGGCATGACCAAAAATTCATAATGACCTTCATACATTCTAAATGTTGTTTTCAGAATGCCTTCGGTCTTCATTCTTATTTGATGATATCATGAACGAAGATCCAACTTGGTGAAGTAAATTGCTCCATGTAATTCATCCAATAATTCATCAATGACAAGAATGGAAAATTTATCTTTAATAGTGAGCTTTTTGAGCTCCCTATAATCCGGACACATGTGCCATGATCCATCCTTCTTATGCACCAATACTACTGGAGCAAAGAAAGAACTTTGACTAGGTTGAATTATACCAGCCTCTAGCATTTTTGCAACCATATGTTCAATTTCACTCTTTCGGGCATAGGGATACTTGTAAGGTATGATATTTGGAGGAACACTTCCTGGAATAAAATGAATAGCATGATCATGATCATGAATAGGTGGGAGGCCTTTGGGAGTCTAAAATACCTTGGAATTATTGTCCAAGACTTTTTGGAGATCTGGAGAAATAGATGATTTCATTGTTTGAACCTCTAGTGAACATAATTGTGCAATTACTTCCCATTGTTCTTTCTTTAGAAGCTTGGTAATGCTATTACAACTGATTATCTTTCTTGGTTTCCCTGTGATACCTCTTAATTAAACATCCTTTCCTTCCCAAAAACAATTCAAGAAAAGTTCTGAAAATTAAAAGCTATTGTACCCAAAGATTGTAACCATTGGACCCGTAGTACAACATCAGTACCCCCCATTGGAATGGAAAGAATTGAACTATTCAATACGTATTCTCCCATGGATAGCTTGATATTATGGCACTTTCCAAAGAAATTTATGGTTCCTCCATTTGCAATCATTACTTAACAGTCTGGTGCTAGATATTGGAAGCAATTCAATTCCTTGGCTATCTTACAATGAATAAATTATGGGTTCTACCTAAATCAATCAAAACTATGACATTTTTCTTCTTGATATTCCCTTCTATCTTGAGAGTTTGAGGAGTGGTAATTCCCTCCAAAGCATTACAAGATATGGATGGATTCATTTCTTCTTTCTCTAAGGTTGCTTCTTATCGTATATCCTCCTCCTTTGATGTTTCTTGTTCCTTTTCTTCCTCCTCTTCACAATCTATGTAGAATAATTTATTATCATCACACTTATGACCTTTAGTGTATTTGTTATCACAATTGTGACAAAGCCCTTTTTCTATTTTTTCCTCCAATTTTTGTGGTGTCAACCTTGTAGATTGTGGAGGACTAGGATCAACAACACTTCCATCTTTATAGTTGTGAGTGGTAGACTTCCTTGTTGCCATAATTTTGCTTTCAACTTTTCTTGCCACCTTGAATGCCTTCTCCAACGAATTAGGTTCCCAAAGGCGAACCTCATGTTGGATGTTATCTTTTAAAGTCCCTATGAATACATCAATCCTATGCTCCTCTGGAATATCAACTACCCTAATATTCAATTTTTGGAAGTCTTCATTGTGCTCTACCATTGAACCCTTTTGTTTCAGGTTTATCAATTGGGTAAAGAAGATATTGCTCTTTGTATCTTCATAATTGTTGGCATTATAACACAGGCTTGACACTATGGCACAAGTATTGTCCTTAATGGCAACTCACTTGGCAAATCATTCAGATGACAGTTCAAGCTCAGGCTCTCAGAATGAAGGAAAAAGAGATATACGCAGGTTCCACTTAACGAAGCCGCGTATACACACGGGATCACCGATCAAAAGGCGCGTATACATATGCACACACTTTCATGCAAGGAAAAGCACGTACATGTGGGAAAACTTGGTTTTTGGTCCTTACTATTTGGACCTATGCTTTTGGACCATGGTATCTCGTCCGAAGTAATGAACCCAACTATTTGGACCCAAGTATTGGTTCTAAGTGGTTTTGGACCATGGTATTGAGTAAGGCCTAAGACTATAAAAGGGAAAGGAGATCATAAGCAAAGGCACTCAAGGATTGAATATCTTATGAAGAACAAGAGCTAGAATACTGGTCCTTGGGTTATGGTGCATAGTTGGAGCTAAATCAAGGAGGAACCTGAGCATTAGAAGAAGGATAAGTTCTATTGATGGGTCAAGATCTTAAGGCTTGAAGAGAAGTATCTTTGTGTGATTTTGATCTTTTATATTTGGCACATGTCTTGATCTGTAAATCTGATGATATCGGTATAACTGATGTTTGAATAGTTGAAAAGGATAAATTATCTTTTACAAATCTGTACACAGGTTCCACATAGCAAGGGCACGTATACACATTGGTTTAGTAATTCAAAGTGGCATATATGCATGTTTGCCTTAATATAACAGTGTATGCACGTAGGTTCTACTTATTGAAGTAGTACGTCTCATAAAATATGTTTTAGCTACTTCTATTTATTGCTGTTGTGTTCTAGGTTTAAGATTGGTTTCTGGTTACTATTACTGTATTCTGGTTACAACATTCAGAGAAGTGAGTGTTTGTTTCAGTTTTGGTTAGTGCAAAGGAGATTGGTTGATGCAGATATATTTGATGTTTGATTGATGTTATTGATGGATCCAGTCTGAAAATTTATGAAACGTGGTCCCTGGAAGAAAAGAGAAGGTTGTAGCCTTCTGTAGGTCAGTGCCTATGTACTAGTACATCAGCTAGTACAAGAGCTAAGGGGGTAGTAGCTCCCTTCCAGGAGAAGCTGGAGAATGAGAGAAGGTGGTAGCCTTCTACAGGTAGAAGCCTGCGTACTTGTATAAGACTGCACCAGTACAGAAATATTGTAAAAGGAAGTTTCTTATTAAAAGAAGATAAAGACGAATTGCAGCAGGTGGTTTTCACCCACATTGGGTTTCCACCTTATATCTTGTATTCATGTGTGTGATTGCCTGTACTGTTTACTGCACTTGATTACTATTTTATGGTTTTAATACTCAGATTAAGATCATCTAACTAAATTAGAAGTCTGCAAGATATATGTGGTTTTTTCTCTAAACACAGTTGTGTATATACGCAGGTTTAATTAGCAGAAGTAGCATATATCAATTTGTTTATGGAAATGAAAAATTGTTAAATTTTTAATACTGATTCACCTCCCCCCCTCAGTATTATTTCCAACAATTGGTATCAGAGCAGGTTCTTCAAAAGAAGCTTGATCGCTTGAAGGAAGATCTATCATCATGAGCAACTACAAAAAGAGGCATCCATCACGCTACCAATCTTTGATGGGAGCAACTTCATCTATTGGAAGGTAAGAACCACAGCCTATGTTCAATCTCTTGGTACAGAAGTTTGGGATATCGTAGAAGGAGGATACACATTCCCATCAACAACTCCTATAGGTACGGCTAGTAAAAAGCAGTATGAAACAAATGCAAAAGCTGTCAATACTCTATTGGGGAGTCTATCTCAATCAGAATTCGTCAAGGTTATGCAGCTCAAAACCACCAAATAAATATGGGACAAGATTATTCTAAGCTATGAAGGAGACGATCAGGTAAAACATGAAAAACTACAATCTCTCAGAATTCAATATGAAACTCTCAGAATGCACAATGATGAAAGTGTGGCTAATTATTTACTACGTATAGATGAGATTGTTAATCGCATATAAAACTTTGGTGAAGAGATAAAAGAAGTTACTTTAGTTGAAAAGGTTTTAAGATCTTTGTCTTCTAAGTTTGAATCAAAAGTTTCTGCCATAGAAGAAAAGCATAATCTTCAAAGTATTACCATGTCACAGCTACACGAAATCTTAACTGCTTTTCAAATGAGAAAAGGGGGTCCATTAGACATTAGAGAAGCCACATCCAAAACTTCAAAAGGAGAATACAATGAGACAGGACATACATCATAAGGAGAGGAAGAATCAAACTTTGTCAAGAACCTTCAATGAGGCTCTAGAAGATTCAGAGGTAAGCTACCTTTCAAATGCTTTGCTTATGGGAGAGTCGGTCACTATGAAGCCAAATGTCCTCATAAAGATAAGCTTGATAAAGGTAAGGAACCAGTTAAATGGAACATAAAACAGAATGTAAGTAAGAAGAGCTATTATACACATGAAGACAGCGATGGACTTTCAAATAGTGATGAAGATGAACATGGTAATGATTATAGACTTTTGATGGCTTTTGAAGATGATGATTTCTTGGATGTTATAGATGAAGATGATCTCTATGAAGAAATTTCTAAACTTAAAATTTGTTTAGAAGAAAATAGTATGATTATAGATAATCTGACATTCCAACTTGCTGAAAGGGAAAAACACAATGAAAAGTTAGAATGTGAAATTGTGGGACTTAGAAAAGATATTGAGAAAACAAAAGCTCTTAATATTAGATTTGTGGAAGGATCTAAAACTTTAGATGAGACTATCAAAGTGCAGCGTTCTCCTCTAATCAAGATAGGTCTTGGATATACTGAAGAAGTATCTCAAGCACAGAAGCCATCCACCTCCAAAAGTTATCTTGATACAACAAGGAGAAGTGAATAGGTCGACAATTGTCAGCAAAGGCATAAAGTGGATCACCAGGTAAATCGGGGTCAATCTACTTCAAGGATGAATAAAAGCAACAACCAACCGTAGGTAAATCATTCTCAATTTGCCTCAAGAATGAATGTCAATGGAAACTACAATCACCTGGTCGGTAGATTTGATAATCGTTGGAATTTCTTCAATGGCCAATGTTTCTCATGTCATAACTTTGGACACAAAGCTGCTCAATGTGTTGCCTACAAGACCATCATGACTAGAGAAGCATGAAATCAAAGGAGTGTGACTGGAATCATGAAGAGGACCTACAATAACTTTTCTGCGCTTGAAAATGAAATAGAATGCTCCATTTGTAACAACTTCGGTCATGAAGATTCTGAATGCAGAAGTAAGCTTCGGCAAACATCTTAGAAGGAGCAATCTTCATTGGGTCCAAAACAATGGAGAAAGAAGGAACCGCAACTAGAAAGATGTGGTATAGCCTTATATGCGGAAGGACAGGAAAATCAGTGGTACATTGACAGTGGATGCTCGAAACATATGATAGGTGATAAAGAAAAACTTCAGTCATATAGTGCCTTAGAAAAGGAGAGGAAGGTATCATTTGGAAACGACACCCCTGCACTCATAAAAGGTAAAGGCTCTGTTCTTTTAAAATAAAAGGTCAAAGCTGGAAATGTTATGTATGTTGATGGCTTAAAGCATAATCTATTGAGTGTTAGTCAAATGTGTGATCAAGGAAATGAGGTAGTATTTCGATCAAATGGATGTATTGTTCGTGAGCTTGATATAGGAGAAACAGTGATCAAAGGCATAAGAACTCCAAATAATTTATACATACTCAAGGGAGGAAAACAACAATGCTATCTAAGAAAAAATGATGAACACTGGCTATGGCACAAAATATTGGGGCATCTAAGCTTCCCTCAGATAAGGAAAGCATGCAAATATTAGGCTGTTTGTGATCTTCCTAACATCAGAATTCCAGACAATACAATATGAAAATCATGTCAGTCTGGTAAGCAAACCATAACTCATTTCCATGAGAAGGAAGGATCAGCTTGTAAGCCACTTGAACTTGTCCATACTGATTTATGTGGTCCATCAAGGAAAAAGTCACCTTGAGGAGAAGAGTACTTTATATTGTTTATTGACGACTTTTCCAGGATGTGTTGCATAGGACTTCTAAAGCATAAAGATGAAGCTTTCGAAAAGTTAAAAGCGTTCAAAGCCTTGGTTGAAAATGAAACAAATCACAAAATCAAATGCCTCAGGTCTGATCGAGGAGGGGAATTTACCTCGGATGAATTTTTCGACTTTTGTGAAGAACATGGAATAAGAAGGGAATTATCTACTGCAAGGACTCCTCAACAAAATGGAGTGGTGGAAAGGATGAACATAACGGTTCAACAAATGGCTCGTGCTATGCTTGATGAGTCTAGAACTCCTGCAACCTTCTGGGGTGAAGCTGCATTTGCTGTCGTTACTATTCTCAACAAAACAAACGTCTGGGTAAACAACACTCAAACTCCTCATGAACTTTGGTATGGTAAGACTCCTACTGTTAAATACTTCAAAGTTTTTGGAAGTAAATGTTACATCAAAAGGACTGATGAAAATCTTGGCAAGTTTGAACCTAGAGCAGATGAAGGCATTCTCCTTGGTTACTCTTCTCGAAGTAAAGGATATAAGTGTTACAATAAAAGACTTGGAAAAATTATTGAAAGTATTGATGTGGTGGTTGATGAAGTAGACGACAATCCAAAGCAGATAAAAATCAAAGATTTTGAAGATGAAGAGGACTATCCTTCAACATCAGATCAGACTAATGCTGAAGAAGAAACTTATGAGGCACCAGAAGAACATATAAGAGTAGAAGAAAAGACTCCATCTAGGTATGTTCAGAAGAACCATCCAGAGACTCAAATTTTGGGGCAGAAAGAGGCAGGTGTACAAACAAGAAGAACTATTATAGAAGCTTCAAGCTATCTAGAATTGCTTTCCTTCGTCGAACCACGAAATATAAGTGAAGCATGCAAAGATGAATGCTAGGTCAAGGCCATGAATGAAGAACTTGAGCAGATTGAAAAGAATAACACTTGGGAATTGGTTCCTAGACCTAATGATAAGAATTCATACCAAATGGATATTCAAAAAAAAGCTGAATGAAAATGGATATGTTATTAGAAACAAGGCCAAACTTGTTTGTAAAGGGTATGCTCAACAAGAAGGTATAGACTTTGAAGAAACTTTTGCACCGGTTGCTAGACTTGAAGCCATAAGAATGTTCCTTGCTCTTTCTAGCTTTCAGAAGTTCAAAGTATATCAAATGGATGTGAAATATGCCTTTCTAAATTGAGACTTAGAAGAAGAAGTGTATATTGAGCACCCAGATGGATTCACCCTTGGAAATGATCCAAAACTTGTATGCAGAATTAGAAAGGCACTCTATGGTCTTAAACAGGCTCCAAGGGCTTGGTATTATCGTATGGACAAATACCTCCATCAACAAGGTTTTTCAAAAGGATCAACAGATAGCAATCTATATATAAAATTGATAATGATAAATTGCTAATACTTGTTGTGTATGTTGATGATATCATCTTTGGTAGCAATGAAGAAGCCATGAGTCAAAACTTTGCTTTGGTGATGCAGAAAGAATTTGAAATGTCCCTGCTTGGTGAGCTCACATACTTTCTTGGGTTACAAGTCCAACAAAACAAAGACGATATCTTTCTATCACAAACCAAGTACCTCAAGAAGATCTTGAAGAAATATGGCATGGAGGATTCAAAACCAATATGTACCCCTATGGTAACAGGATGCAGCCTCAGCGCAAATGATGAATTAGCAACAGTACATCAACCAACCTATAGATCCATGATTGGTAGTCTGCTCTATCTAACAGGTACCCGACCAGACATCATGCATGCAGTGGGAATAGTTGGAAGATTCCAGGCAAATCCAAAAGAAGCACACCTTTAGGTAGTTAAAAGGATTTTTAAATATCTTCAAGGAACACAAAACTATGGCTTATGGTATCCTAGAGATACAGATCTCACACTTCATGCATATACAGATGCAGATTGGGCAGGAAGCGTGGATGACAGAAAAAGCACTAGTGGTGGTGCATTCTTTATGGGTTCTAGATTAGTATCTTGGTTCAACAAGAAACAAAGTTCAATTGCATTATCTACAGTTGAAGCAGAATATGTCGCTGCTGCATCTTGCTACACACAACTCCTTTGGATGATGCAAACATTGCAAAACATTCAAATCACTTGTATTCCACCGATCTCCATTTTATGTGATAATACAAGTGCAATTAATATTTCAAAAAATCCGGTCATGCATTCAAAGACCAAGCACATACCTATCAAATATCATTTTCTCCGGGAACAAGTGCTTGAACAAAAGGTAAAATTGGAGTATGTTCCCTCCAAGGAATAGGTTGCTAATATATTCACCAAACCACTGCCTAGGGTGATGCCTCATCTTGTTGTTGACACTTATCTGTTTCAGAGAAAAGTGGGTGTACGCGAGTTTCATGAAGAGCATCCACCTATTTCGGTGGATACAGTCACGTATATGTTGGTTTGAAGGAAATCAGTGGGCCAGACTCAGGATGAAAAGAGTCTGATATGGGTCTATCAGTGATCATCTGGCACAGGTTCAGGGGGAGCATATAATGCATTATCATTGTTGGCATTACCCTAGAAGATCTTGGTACTACTTCACAGTGGTTTTTGATTCAGGTGGAACAGGTGCAGAGGGAGATCATGGTTGATGGTTTGGATGATGATTAACAGATGCTGTTGATGATAGTTACTGTTGAATATCATAGTCTTGTCTTAGATATTTCGTCTCTATGTCATATATATCTTTTATTATCAAGGTCATGTAACGACCTATTTTGTTTCCCCACTATGCCTGGGATGGATGATGTAAGGTTCTTGTATAAACTTTTGGTATATCCCCACTTGGTTGGGATATGGATGTATGTATGCGTCTTTTGTGATAGGAAGGTCACTTATGATGTATAGAGTCATGTTCTTCTTGTAGAACATATTTTTGCAGACCTTGCCTACAGTTAGGGGGAGCATGGACAACACAACAGAGTAGAGATTTCAACATGTACTCAGGGGGAGCATAACCCTTTGCCCTTGATGACAAAGGGGGAGAGTGACTTGGGGTTGCCATCAAGTCCAAAGGGGGAGATTGTTGGCATTATAACACAGGCTTGGCACTATGGCATAGGTATTGTCCTTGATGGAAACTCACTTGGCAAATCATTCAGATGACAGTTCAGGCTCAGGCTCTCAGAATGAAGGAAAAAGAGATATACGTAGGTTCCACTTAACCAAGCCACGTATACACGTGGGATTGCCGATAAAAAGGCATGTATACATATGCACAGACTTTCACGCAAGGAAAAGTGCGTACATGTAGAAAAACTTGGTTTTTGGTCCTTGGTATTTGGACCTATGGTTTTGGACCGTGGTATTGAGTAAGGCCTAAGACTATAAAAGGGGGAGGAGATCATTAGGCAAAGGCACTCAAGGATTGAATATCTTATGAAGAACAAGATCTAGAATACTAGTCATTGGGTTATGGTGCATAACTGGAGCTGAATCAAGGAGGAACCTGAGCATTAGAAGAAGGATAAGTTTTATTGATGGGTCAAGATCTTAAGGCTTGAAGAGAAGTATCTTTGTGTGATTTTGATCTTTTATATTTGGTGCATGTCTTGATCTGTAAATATGATGATCTGGGTATAACTGATGTTTGAATAGTTGAAAAGGATAAATTATCTTTTACATATTTGTACGCAGGTTCTGCATAGCAAGGGCGCGTATACACACTGGTTCAGTAATTCAAAGCGGCGTATACACAAGTTTTCCTTAATATAACAATGTATGCATGCAGGTTCTACTTATTGAAGTAGCGTACATCTCATAAAATATGTTTTAGCTACTTCTGTTTATTGCTGTTGTGTTCTAGGTTCAAGATTGGTTTCTGGTTACTTTTACTGTATTCTGGTTACAACATTCAAAGAAGTGAGTGTTTATTTCAGTTTTGGTTAGTGCAAAGGAGATTGGTTGATGCAGATATATTTGATGTTTGATTGATGTTATTGATGGATCCAGTCTGAAAATTTATGAAATGTGGTCCCTGGAAGAAAAGAGAAGGTTGTAGCCTTCTGTAGGTTAGCACCTACGTACTAGTACATTAGCTAGTACAAGAGCTAAGGGGGTAGTAGCTCCCTTCCAGGAGAAGCTGGAGAATGAGAGAAGGTGGTAGCCTTCTGCAAGTAGAAGCCTGTGTACTGGTATAAGACTGCACCAGTACATAAATATTGTAAAAGGAAGTTTCTTATTAAAAGAAGATAGAGATGAATTGTAGCAGGTGGTTTTCACCCACATTGGGTTTCCACCTTATATCTTGTGTTCATGTGTGTGATTGCCTGTACTATTTACTGCACTTGATCACTGTTTTATGGTTTTGATACTCAGATTAAGATTAGCTAACTAAATTAGAAGTCTGCAAGATATACGCGGTTTTTCTCTAAACACATTTACATATATACACAGGTTTAATTAACAGAAGTAGCGTATATCAATTTGTTTATGGAAATGTAAAATTGTTAAATTGCTAATACTAATTCACCCCCCCTCTCAGTATTATTTCCAACAATAATGTGCTATCATTTCCTCCATAAAAATTGACCAGGTGACAACTGGTTTACGAGAACAAAGGAATCTATACCATACAAACTGATTGGGTTCTAAATATAAATATGCAATGCGTACCTTTTGTGAGGGTTGCACCTAATGTAGATCAAAATATTGCTCCATATGTACTATCCAAGTTATCAGATCCTTGCCATCAAACTTCCTCGTATCTATTTTTGGAACGTGGTGGTTCTTAAACCCCACTTGGGAGCCTCAAAAGTCATGATTGATATTTCTTTTGCCTTCATCATGATTTTCATGGATTGCCTTGTCACCAATGGGACACCTTTGTTCTAGCAACTTTGTGAAACCTTCTTTCAATCCTTCTATCTTGACATCCATCATTTATTCCATGTTTGATTTTAAACCATCATTCAAAAGTACCATGTCCCTTTTTATACCATCTATCTTAACATTCATCATGGCTTCCAATTCAATATTGTTACTTTTTGCAAGAGCGAAATTTGTTCATTTGGTCTTGCAATTTTCGTATATCATGTTGCATTTCTTCCTCTTCTTCATCTGTCACAGTGGAGCTTGTGGGTTTCTTACTAGTTGTTTCCATTTTATTTCTTTGGGGCATCAATTAATGATAATTATGCTTCACTATGCCCTTTGAATCACTTCAAACTATTTTTTCAAACCAAACTTATGCAATTTTTTAAAAAGACTACACACCTTTTTTTTGCTTCGTAGGAGCTCGATATTCAATTTGTTGTATCTTTGTAATTTTGGATCTCCAAAGTCTTAAATTCCATCCTATGGTATCCCTTTGAGTCCTCTTTCCAACCGCATGGGCTTGATCAATATTGGAATCTTCCAAAAAGAGTTAGGCCAAATCTCCCACAATGACCTAATTATAGACTGGTTGAGTAGAGTGAACTTGTACAAAGTTCCACGTGCGTTGTTCAACCTTAGAACTTGAGAATGATACAAAACAAACTACAGTCTATTTTCTTTCTATACCTTCTTATGAAATTTCAATCTGATACTCAAAGAGAAAGTTATGACGATTTTCCCAAGGTCACATGTTTGGGATGTAGTTTGGGATCCTACAAACACCCTAACTTCCTTGGATCATATCTCCGAAAATATAAAAATACAAGATCTGAAATTTGGACCTGAGGTTCAAAACTATTTCAGCTCAAATGGGGTTTGTTTTCATCTTCTGAAACTTCGTATAGAAAACATTATAGTGAAAATTCCATGATGACCTGTTTGGAGCAGCGAAACCCTAGAATTTAAAGCTCTGATACCAAATGTTATGCAACTAGCTCACAAAATAGAAGAAAAGATAGATCAATGAATTCAGAATCAGCGTCTTCGAGGGGAAAACCTTATTTTCATTACATAAATGAAAAATTCTTGGATGATTCAAATGACAAGGCCTCCTTTCTATATATAGGGGTCTAAAGGGTCACAATATAATCAAAGCTGACATAAAAATAATAATGTAAGGACACAACAATAACAATATGGGGCACAATAATACAATAAGGGGGTACACTGATAATAAAAATGAGGGAATACACTAGTATTAGAGGGACCTAACATATTCTAAGCATGAATTTGGGATCTCATGCAACAAACCAAGTAAAACTAAACCAGGGATTCCATAGGCAAAACAACCTCAACCCTTAACCAGTGATTCCACCTCATGCTTATAGATCACCAAACATCACCAGATCGGTCTCTACCAAAGTTGTCCAGGGCTCCAGAGCATTTGGTCCAACCTGGTTCCGGTACTAGTAACTCAACCCATAGTTGTTGTAAGGATCTAGAGCATTTGTCCGACCAATGCTCCAAGACTAGTAACTCAACACACCAAGGGATCTATAGTATTTTTCCAACCAAGGCTTCCAGAAATATAACTCATCCCAAGTTATTTCAGGGATTCCAAAGAATTTTTCCAACCAAGGCTCCAGGAACTAATAGCTCAACCCACAACCATAAGGAATATGAGCACCGATCAGAGAACAATCAAGTGGGAAAGCCACAACACCATGGTTATCTAGGAAATGGAAAGGCTAGGCAAAACCACTGTCAATCTAGGAAATCCTCCATGCCAATGACATATCACAACCAAATAATCACATGCATACACCATGCATGCAAAAACTAGTAAGGAAATCATATATGCAACTCGATACCTATAAAGCAATCCAACTACAACCATTGATCCCGTTGTCTCCTTGCACTTTCTTGATTTCCTTTTTCCTTCTTTCTCCAAATGAAAGGTATACCACAATGTTCTAAGAAAACTCTAAGTGTCCACGAGTATGAAAGAGTGAGAGATTAGAGAGAGATCTCTAAGCTAAAACTAACAAAACATTGTGAATTGATCCTTGGAAGCCTTTTTATCATTGAGGCCTCTATTCTCTTCAATTTCCTCTATTTTCCTTCAATTTTCCTTACATTCAAATTTGTGACCTTTCACCTTCCTTTTCTCATAATTTCCTTTATTTTCATAAATAAAATTCCAATTAGTGCCACTTTGCCTTTGCCCATAGCCATTTATTAATCACAAGTGATCCCTCATCACTATGTTTTTCCCAACATTCAACTTGGAATACTTGTCTTGTGACCTTGGTTATTATTTTTCCTTTATTAACTTTATTACATGGATTTTTAACTGGGGCTATTATAGAACCCTCAACCTTAGGGGAACACCATCCTTAGTGTTCAATGACACCTATAAACCAATAAAACGCATGTTGCGCATGGATCTTTATAACATAGCTTGATACAACATTTACATTATATAATACTATTGAAGACACACCTAACATAGCATGAACACCATACCACTTATTGGAGCTTTATATCACAACTCGATACGGTATTTACAACATACATATACATATATAGACATAACAAAAAGACAACATCAAAACATATATCAAAGACATCCGCTCAACCAGTGAATAGATAAGGATACATAGCCTGCATTTGATCAACCATCTCCCATGTAGCTTCATCAGGCCCAAAGTGCTTCCACTGCACTTTAACTTGCTCGATTTATTGATTCTGGAGTATGAGCATCTTTCACTGCAAAATCCATCGAGGTTTCAGCTGGAATTCTCCTTTTGATCCCACTTACAATAAGACTTGTCAATCACATGATCAACATCTTTCACATCTTAAGCATTGACACATGGGAAGCACCATGAAATTTCATTGTCGAAGGTAGTGCAAGTTGGTAGGCTACTAGTCCAATCCTCTCAAGAATCTTGAAAGGCCCACAATATTGAGGTGCCAACTTGGCACATTATCTAATCCTCAAGGAACTCTTCTTGGGCTTGATGTGCAAGTACACCTATTCCCCAACCTGAAACTTCTTAAATACCTTATTTTGATTTGCATAACTCTTTTTCATATCTTGTGCTACCTTTAGGTTTTTCTTGATTACCTAAATTTCCTGTTCCATCTCAGCCAACATGTCCAGTCCAATCAACACCTTGTTCATTGGATCACTCCAACTGATAGGAGTATTAAAACTCTGCCCATAAAGTGCCTCAAATGGTCTGCATATGATAAGTTGTACTGAAGGCCAATTTTGTACCCAAACCTGCAAACAACTCCTTCCAAAACCTGGAAGTGAATGTGGCATCTCTATCTAACACAATCTTCTTTGGAACACCATGAAACCTCACTATATATCTGGTGAAGACCTGTGCTACCTCACTAGCTAAATTCATCAACTTCACTAGAATGAAGTGAGCTACCTTTGTCAAGTTGTCAATCACAACCATAATAGAATCATGTTGCCTAGATGTCCTTGACAAACATGTAATGAAGTCCATGGAAATGACCTCCTATTTCCACTCTGCAATTAGAATCAGTTGTAATAACCCATCTAGATGCTTACACTCTACTTTTAGTTGCTAATAATCCAAACATCTCACCACAAACTCTGCCACATATTTCTTTAATTTTTGTCAGTGGTAAAACTTCTTAACTGATGTCAATGTCTCCTGATATCTCGAGTGATCTGAATACGACTTAGCATGAAATTTCTACAAGATAAGATTCTTGACTTGCTATTGTCTGACACATTGATCATGTCCCTAAATCTAACCAAACCATCTATCGTGATATGATAGTCCACATCATGTTCACATGTACCTTTCTGTTGTAACTTGTGCTTAAGTTATTAGTACTTGTCATTATGTTGTCTTTCCTGCAATATTTGATCTTGTAAGTCTGACCCATATGAACTCATAATTGATATGTGATTTACTTGTACTCTTCTGCTAAGAGAATCTGCAACCCTATTCTCTTTTCCTTTAATGTACATGATCTCAAAGTCAAACTCGCTGATTGTAGCCATCTATCTAACTTTCATAGAATTTAGATTCGGTTGGTCAAAAAAATATTGTAGTCCACTGTGTTCGCTCATCAATACAAATCTCCACATATTCAATGCATGGATTATAGCTTCCAACTGAAGATCACGGGTCACGTAGTTCTTCTCATGCTCATTCAGTTTCCTCGATTCATAGAATACTAATTGTACTTCCTGCATCAAAACCCCACCAAGTCCTCTCTTGCAAGCATCTATACATACCACAAACTCTTTGTCCAGATCTGCAATATTTAGAACTGGAGCATTCATAAGTAACTCTTCAATTTCTCGTTGCACATTCCTCTATCCATTCAAATTTCTTTCCTTTCCTTTACAATGATGTAATAGGATAGGAAATCCGTGAGAAGTTCCTAATGAACCTCCTGTAATAACCTACTAACCCCATGAATTATTTGACCTCATCCACATTCCTAGGAGTTTCCTATTCCATGATAGACCTAATTTTTTCTGGGTCCACTACTATACTTTCCTTGGAAACAACATGCCTGAAATAGTGGACCTTTGTTTGAAAGAAATTTCATTTACTAAGCTCGGCATATAATTGATGCTCTCTTAGCAATTTCAACATTACTGCAAAGTGTTCTACATGATCTTCCTCATTCTTAGAATATATCAATATATAATTAATGAATGCAATCAAAAACTTGTCCAGAAAAGTACACAATACATTATTCATCAAACACGTGAAAGTAGTTAGAGCATTAGTCAAACCAAACGAAACCACAAAAAACTCATAATTCCAATACCTTGTCCAGAAAGCAATCTTGTAGATATCCTCTTCTTTGATGCGTACTTGATGGTCTCCTGATCTCAAATCAATCTTCAAGAACATTTTTTCTCCTTTCAACTAGTCAAACAAATCATCAATCCATGGAAATGGGTACCTATTCTTGATCATCACCTTGTTCAACCACTTGTAATCAATGCATAACCTGAGAGTACCATCCTTCTTCTTCACAAACAATATTGGTGCACCCCAAGGAAACTAATACGGATCTTGGGGAGGGCCCCAAGATCTTAGTAATTTCCACAACAAGAAAAGAACAAAAATAACCCAAATAGAAAAAGTAAATCATGAACAAACTTTTATTAGATCTTAAAATGATAATTGCAACTACATTGTGTTGGACCCTCTCCTCTTACAAAAAGAGGCTCGTTATTTATAACATTATTTTAGTTACATTACCATGGGTAAATACCATGGATGGGAAAATACCTTGGGCATATTTCCATTCTTATCATTACAATGGGAAAATACAATGGGTGGATTTCCATTCAGATCATTCCTCCCTCCTTAGGAAGTAATGTTACCCATTGCGTGAAGTTCCCTCTGGAGAATATTTTGTCGAAGATGATTTGTGGATGACCAAGTGTTGTCGAAGACAAGGGTTTTACGTGGTTGACCCATAACCAAGGGTTTGTAGATGACCCGTAACCATGATGCACGAAGATACAAGGATAGAGATACCCTGTAATTCTTGTGATCCAATTGTGATATTGACAGTGTGTGGCCAAGCAAATGGATTTCACTAGCAAGGGTTTTTCATGGTTGACCCATAACCATGATGAATGAAGAGCCAAGGATAGAGATACCTTGTAATGTTGGTGGGCCAACTGTGAGGTGGACAGTGTGTGGTCGAGAAAATGGACTTCGTTGGAAAAGGGTTTTGTGTGGTTGACCCATAACCATGATGAACGAGGGTTCGAGGATAGAGATACCCTGTAATGAACCTTGAGATCACTTATCAATCTATCTGATAGAGATTTGGTGGCTTATCTTTGTAGATTCTCACCATCCAATGAGATGTTGTAAAGATGTCATCCAAGTAATCAAGTTTCACATTTTTTAGTCCCATGGCTGTGAGTTGATAGGTGCACCATGAGATTGCTTTGGCATTAGAAGGGTTACTTTGTCGCAACCAAAAATATGCTTCAAGATAGTAAGAAAAGATAACCTTATCACCATAAACACCCCTAGCTGCTAGAAAATCATAATACAAAGTTTTGACATACACTATTGTTCTAGAAAGAATGAGCCATGAACCACTATTTGCTCCATCTCGTGCAAAAGCTTCTCCATCCTCCTCCACCAATTTGCCAAGAATGCATAAGAAAAATAAGTTGTCAGAAAGGTGGCTCCATTTAACATGACAACAAACAGTTGTAATGAGATGGTACCATTTAAGAAAGTCATGATAAGGATAGAGACATCTAATTGGAAAACTCTGTAACCAATGATCCACCATATAGATTGCAATGTTGAGAAGTAGAAGCCAAAATATCACTCTGACATATCTTTGTCTTCTTGGCTTAGCTGAACCCAGGGCATTGGAGTTGGAGACATGCAATCCCATAGGAGAAGGAGGAGAGGCCACACAACCCCTAAACTTTGTGTTGTTGTTGATGTGGTGTTGTATTTAAGACATGTAATCACACACCTCTTTGGCCACCATCTCTTGTATTACTTCTAGTAAACCAGAGGAGCCTGGGGTTAGAAAAGGGTAAACACCTGAGTCAATGTGGTGTTTATGGCATAGTTCATCCATTCCATGGCTTCTTCGGTCTTGATGTATCCGGGCGGAGCGACGGGAGAAGAAATGATAGGCAGTATAACTTTATCTTGATGTTCCTATTTTGTTGATGGCTGGGAGTTTCTTTGTAAATCCATTGACCATTGAGGAGGGTTTTGAGTGGATGGTTGTAAGATTCCTAATGGACCAACAGATGGCTCTTGTACATAAGACTCTTTTACAGATCCAGTTAGAGTCGGAGGCCTAGCTAACATATCACCTTCTAAACTATAGATAGTTTTGGTATCATAAACTTCCTTGGAAGCCAAAAACTGTAGTATCTTTTGTAGACGTGATTGATTTTCATATTTGTTTTGAGGATTGTGATAGATCCTTGCAAGCATTTTATGTTTGTGGAAAAACCTGTGAAAGTTTTTGAAACCAACGTTTCGGACTAGATTAGTGAGTCCATCATCAGGGCAATGTGACTTGTATTTTGAGAAGAGAGAGCATGAAATCATGGAGCTATTAATAGTTAATTGAAAAATATTTGATGTCTTCTTTTAATGTCGACTTTCAAATGACTAAATTATTAATAATTATTTATTTATTTGTTTTTATTTTTTTATTGTTATTGGTTTAATTAATGACTGATTATATTTAAATTTTTTTATTTTTTTATGAGGTTTAATTAATGATTGATTATGTATATATTTAAATTTATTTATTTATTTATAGATTCTATGTTATATATTTAAGTTCTTTGCTATGTATTAAATGCTTTACTAGTAATATATATAATTTTAAAGTAATAGTTTGAAGGTTTATTTATGTTGACTTATTAAATTATATTTAAAAGAGAGTTAGATAGGGTAGGTTATATTTATTTATTTTTATTAATAAAAATAGGAGTGTGGTAGTTTAGGAATTCTTATCCTATTACTAATCTAGGCTTGAGATCCACTTAAGATGGGAGGATGAGCTCAAGGGATAAGAGATTAGGTCTCCAAGATATGACCAAATAGGAATTCAAACCTTTTATCTGAGGTAAATAGTTAAAACTACCTTGGAAGCTTCTTGAAGAGGAAGCTTCACAATTTTTTTTTATTTTTCCCAAATTTATAGAATCAATGCACCTATAGAAGGGAGCAATAGGTGCTGACTAGTTCTGGTGAACAAGCATGAAACATGTGTTGAATGTAGGTGACTAGTTATGTAGGGAGTGACGGGGCTAAAAACTATGTTTTTTAACAAATTTTCCTAGAAACTCAGACTTTTTGGAGAAGTTATGCTTAGCGCTTTGTGAAGGCATGATGACAAAATGTTCATGGATGTTGATTGATCTGATTTTGGGATGATGTGAAAAAATGGCATGTAACAGATTTCCCCCTAAATTACAAAGTTAGAAGCAGTGGCTAAGGACTAAAGTGCTTTACCTTGTGAGAAATTTGGATCAAGATCAACTGGTTAAGATCAACATCTGTTACAATACATTTTCATCATGATATCATTTTTGAGGGAGGCATAACCATGCTCAGGATATAAGTCAATATTACATGTACAATGATCAAGAAGTCTCGTCCACTAATGACAAAGTGTGGACCCATGCTTGGATAATCTTCTATATGATCATAGTCATCATACTCTTGTAATCTTGTATTAATCCTAAAATTACAACCCAGATGGATGGAACTAGATTCAAGGTCTTCTATCTCATTCACTTGATCACTTGATGTATGAGTCTAACCATGTGAATAAATGAGTTGATGTCAAACATGGTAGACACCATCTAATTACCGACTAATGATGTAAGTCGTTAACAACCGTGGGAGAAACCACCGATGATGTTAATGGATCTCAAGGTATTATAGTACAATCTACATGGTGTGAATAGATGAGATGAAGTCGAACACCACATGGAATATTCCAGTCGAAGGTCAATGATTAAGACTTGTCACTGAGAGTGAGGAAACTTGCCATTGATGTATGCAAGTCCCAAGGCACTTAGAGGTGTATCTAAGTCAACTTCTTGGATAATGAGCCGATGTCGACATAAAGAGGCCCATCACAGGAGGGCCTTGATGTATCCCCCATCAATGACATGAAATGGGTATCAATATTTGAGACAGAATGATGTTTATGTAGAGATGATTAAGAAATGACATACATGAAAGAAGGCTTAGGAGTAATGTAGAAGATAATAACTAAATGAATTCTCTTGAACATACCAGAGACACTTTATGAAGTTAGCAGCATTGACCCAAAATCAAATGCAAAGGTTTTTAACATGGTATGATGAACCAAAGAGATAAGAAAATTTCCCAACCTAATAGTCAAAGAGATGGAGTGGAAGAGCGTATTGTTCAAGAGTGACTCGCTGCCATTAATAAGTTAAGTACCCTGCTTTCCAAATTTCCCCAACCATTTCTAACCAGTACATATTTTTGACAAGCTTGAGGAGGATAACATATGCTTGATCTATAAGTTCATCCTTCAGATGAATCCCTCTGAGTATTTTTAACGAACCCTGAGAAGGAGTGGTTTGGTCCCGTCATGTTCGACGAGTCCAACGTTGTTTTATGATTTTACGAGTCTAATGAAGGTGTAACTCGACTCCTTTTTCATGTTTAGAGAGTTTGAAAAAGAGGTGAAAAAGAAAACTCCAAAGGTTCCTTTTCGTAAATTTAGTCTCTTGAGTCCGAAAAGGCAGAAAACAATACTCAGGAGAACCTTTTAGTCATGTTCAACTAAAGTATTCATTTTTCGTAAATAGTTTATCCCAATCCAGAAAATGGTAAAACTTATACGGGAAAACGTCTTTTCATTTACTTTAACGAGTTCGAAAAGACAAGTGCTCCAAAATCATTTCATGTTTAGGGAGTCTAAAAAGAGATGAAAGAGTACTCCTCCTAGAGGAACGAGTGTTATAAAGAGTATTAATTGGTTCCAATCATGATTGAACTACTCAAAACATGTAGAGGTCAAGATGTTGACTAATAAGACCATGCATCACAGTGGTTCCCCAGGCAAGGGCAACACAACCAAGTGAAAGCGTATGATCGTCCAAGCAGATGGTGACAATGGAATGAGAAAAGAAAGGTTCATCTAGTAGAAATAGGCTAATAAAAAGGGGCAATCACAAGAGGTAAAGTGTGAGTGGTTTCATTTTTACACAATCTTGAAACTGGAAAAAAAAGCTTCATGCCCCGAGTACAACTATGCTTGAAAGCTTGAAACAGAGAAGAACTATGCTTAAGATAAGTTTTCATGCCCCGAGTACAATGAATTAATTCTAAGGACATGCCCCCCAAGCTTCATTTCGTTCACCTAAGTAGAACTATTTGTTACTAAGGCGGATGGAATGAAGGTTAATTTACAAGATCAAGTGAGAGACTCGACTAGGAATTTATGAGATCTAATAAAAGACTCAAATTGGAAGGGTATTTGTTTCATTTTTTAACAAGCTTGACATAGGAAAATAACTATGCTCAAGGGACCTTGTTTCATTTTTTAACGAGCTTGACACAAGAAAAGGAATTATGCTCTGAGACCTTGTTTCATTTTTTAATGAGCTTGACACAAGAAAATGAACATTTCTCTCAAACCTTGTTTCATTTTTTAACAAGCCTTACACAAGAAAAGGAACTCTTCTCCGAGGTTCCTTGATCATGACCTCTAGGAGGCCATGGATTCCAAGAGGTTCTCATCGGATGGAAGAACAATGATATGGAAGGTATCAAGGGATCCATTGGAAAGATAAGGCTCCAATGCCATCAATAAATGATTCACCAGATCATCTATTGGATTGAGGTCAAAATAATTTGAGCGAATAGTGAAATACTCGACTTCATCGATAGGTTTAGGCATGGAATAGGTTGCCACATAATTAACCTGTGGCGGGAGAGATACCACTTGCATATAAGGACCATTTATGGAAGTTGGTTTATTGGGAGTTAAATTAGGACCAACCAACGAAAACTAGACAATGGTCATGATTCTTCCTTCATGCGGGAAACACATCACACAAAATAGTGAAGAGACAAGAGCTCCCATGTCATAAAAATAGTCACACACAAAGAGTAAATTAAAACCCAAAGGGCCTTGGACTACCATCACATCAATATAGATAGTCTTTCCTCCCAAATTAATTGGAAAGTGAGGAAGGATCCATAATTGTTGAATGGTTCCTCTGTTAAAGGCCAACAGGTTTTGGGTAATAGGCACAAGTTGCAGAGAACTGAAATCTTGCCAAGAAGTTAAGGACATAATACTAACATGTGTTCCTTCGTCTATGAGTGTGAAAGGTACTTCTATATTATAATCTTGTACTATGCCATGGAAGGGAACATAAGAGGAAGAAAATATCCTTCCAGTCAAATCTAATCAAAGGAAGTGACCATACTACTTGGAGGGGGTGTCATGGGAATGGTAGAACTATCCCCTTGTGCTATGGGAATGGGAAAATTGCTCCCTTGTGCTATGGGAACAAAAGAAATGCTCTCCTATGTTGTGGGAATGGGAGGATTGCCCCCCTATGCCATGGGAATGGTAGGATTTCCCCTTGTATCATTGGAACAAGAGGATTGTCCCCCAGTTCATTGAAACCTGAATAAATGAGAAGAACCTGAGCAATATGAGACTCACTCTCTATGAGAAAAGTACGATCAATGGAAGGTGAAATCGAGTCAACCATTGTCTCAACCAATGGTTGGTCATGAATGGACTCATGGGATTCACATTCAGAGAGAATGGGATTGAGTGTAGATGGATTTTGATCAAATCACTTCATCAATTAGTGGAGGATTGGGACAAATATTTTGATAACCAACTAGAATACAAGTCTAAGAAGTTGTAAGTTTTTCCAACACTTTTGAGGCTTCATCCATATAAGGACAAAGGTGACTAGGATTATTCCCTTCACATAACTTACAAGGAAACCTAATTTTACCCTTTTTCCTGTAGACCTTACAATCACTAGTGGATGGTTTATCACTAGCATGATCTCCAGAGGTTGACAACAAAGGTTGACGTGAGCTTGTGGACTACACTTCTAACACCTATGGAACACCAAGGAAATTTCTAAGAATGTGATCACCCTTACAAGAATGCAAGTGAATTTAACTTTACGGGGATTTTCAGAAAGTTTCTCAACATCAATTTCATTCATAGCAATGTTTACTTTGTTTCCCCCCTGCTTATTTTGCTCCTTATTCTTCGTCATTTTCTTGTTCTTCTTATCTTTCTAGTTACTAGAATTAGGACTTTCACCAGGTGAGGAGGAAGAAAGGGATGAAGAAACAAATGGTGAAGAAGGTAAAGGGTCAACTTTAGGATCAACTTGAGGTTGATGTTTTTCAAGTGGAGGACTACTTGGTTGAGAAGCAGTTTGGACATTCAGAACCAAAGGGGTTGAAAACAACCGAACTAGCAAACCAATGGAAAATCTGGGAAGGGACAAAGTTGCCATGTAAGGAGCACCAATATTTACAAAAGAAGGAAAATGACTAGGATTCCAATTAGATTTTCTTAATTTGTGGACTTAGGAACTGTTTCCATTAGTCTCAACCTAAGATCTACTAACGAGTTGTTCCAAGGTGAGGATGTTGTTCCATGATAAATTATTTGATTTTAGAAATCAAAGAAACAAAATAAAACAAAGGAGTAACTAGGAAGATAAGGATTAACAAGTCACTATGAATTGCGATAAACCACCTTGGTAAACCAAGGATTTACGTACAGGAAAGAAATCTCCCTGAATGTTGTGTTTGGTGTATCACAATTTACAAGGTGACTGAATCGGTCACCTATGGCAAGATAAAAACCTGGTGGGGACTTCCAAAATATACCTGGAGGTATATGGAAGTGCACTCCATAGTAGCATTATCTAATGTGTAATCGTTTAGAGCATTCCCATATACTTATCATGCGTGAAGCACCATCTGATATACCCGAAGGTACGTGGAGAATGACCCTATACACTTACGTACATGGAACATAATATCACCCCCATAATGTAACACTAACAAAAAATGGTAGCTCCTACATTTAAAGACGTTGGAACACATCTCTAGCCTAGACCGCTATGTGTGTGATTAAGTTTCAAATGATCCTTAGGTTAATTGAGTGGATTTCAAAGTTTATCTTGAACTACGTTTCGATTTCAAGGTTAAAAACTCTATTTCACCTGAATACACCTATGATGCAACTAATATGACAAAAAGAGCTCTTTTCATTTTTCCTTTTAAGAATGAAAGGCCTAACTAAGTAGGGGAAGAATAAATCAATCAACAATGCAACAAAGAAGTGATGCAACAATCAATCTCCTCAACTTCATTATTCCAATCAAAATCAATGCCCTATATGCAATGCAAATAATTGTTTTTTATTTTCTTTTCTTTTAATGTTTCAAATGCAAAGAAACATAATAATGCAACTTGATCGCTGGCGACACACGGACTTTAACTATAATGAAAATTTTACTTTTCAAATTCAACAATCAATCGATGCATACAAACCCGAATTTACAAGAAGAAAGAAAGAATGAAACAAAATCTTATAAAAAGGTGATGACAATTAGAGGTGATGATAAACTCAAAGACACAAAGAAAACTTTCTGAACCAAATAATAATAAAGAGAAAGGAAAAGGAATGCAATTTTTTGTATCCCACAAGAAGCAACACAGGTGCAGAACAGACACCAGTGCACTGCAACACAGGCACAAAGAAGGAACAGGTGTGTTGAAGTGCTCTGTCTAATAACAAGGAGTGTGCTGGAGATGTTTCAATCAAAACACGACACAAGAAACCCAACCAAGCTCAAAAGGGAGTTTTCCTAAGGTCAATCAATGTTTGAATGAGTCATTTAAGGTCACTTTGAGAGGTGAAAAGTGCTAAGGTCAAGGAAACCACTAAGGGAAAATATTTTTCCCGGTATGGTCGCCAATTTGTTATATGGAATTTTCACTATTGCGGAAAAAGGTGAATTCCCTAGATCTAATGGTTTGATCTAGAACAACAGAAGACAAAGAGATTCCAATTTTCCTTAGAGAAATTAGAGAATGGGAAAGAATCCTACCTAGAATCTGTAGCAAGCCTTCCTTTCCTCCTTGCTTGTAAGCTCCAACTCTAGCTCCAAGTGCTATAATTAGAACCTACACACATGACTAAAACAAGCAAAGGAACCACAATCCACATAGCATAATCTAAAATATTTATTCAATGAGTCAGCATGGCATTGAAATACATGAGTGCAAACATAACACATCAAATATAGGAAAACAAGATGATCTTTGTATTAACAAATATAAGAGAGAGTTACAACCATAAATAGAAGTCTGACTTTGTAGATGTCTCCCCAAATTGACTTGCCCTTCCTTGTCACAAATCACACCTCAACATCAACCCTAATGCATGAATATGGTGACTCCTTTAGGCTCAAAGCAGCAACATGAGGGTACTATCAATTTCCAAAAGCCAACCCCAATCTTATGGGAGGCAATAAATTTATAGGAGGAGTGTGGTAGTTTAGGAATTCTTATCCAATTACCAATCTAGGCTTGAGATCCAATTAATATGGGAGGATGAGCTCAAGGGATAAGAGATGAGGTCTCCAAGATAGGATCAGGTAGGAATTCAAGCCTTCTATCCAAGGTAAATAATTAAAACTACCTTGGAAGCTTCTTGAAGAGGAAGCTTCAAAAATATTTTTTAGTTCTCCCCGAATTTCTAGAATCAGTGCACCTACATAAGGGATAAACATATGTTGACTAGCACTGGTGAACAAGCATGTATCATGCGTTAAACGTAGGTGACTAGTTATGCAGGGAGTGTTGGGGCTAAAAATAGTGCTTTTGAGAAATTTGTCCTAGAAACTCAGACTTTTTGGAGAAGTGATGCTTAGGGCTTTGTGAAGGGATGATGACAAAATGTTCATGGATGTTGATTGATCTAGTTTGTAGGCCTTTTGGGTTGATGTGAAAAAATGGCCTGTAACAATCCTCTTTATCCAACCTGTTTCCTAATCAAGACCTACTGCCATATGCCCCATTGGTCATTTCCTCTTGTCCATGGCTGACCGTAAGGGGTCTTTGTCTCTTCAAATCTGATAAAATATGAAGAATAATTGCATTAACCTCTACTTAGTTTTCTTGTTCCCTAGAAATTCTTCCCTATGACTGAATTTTCCTATCATTATATTCCTTACAGCTCCCGATCTTTGATTTCAAACTTCTCAGTGTATATGCTATCTGAGGGGAGTACTCATCACCATGCTGCTCATCTGATCTATAGGGAGAATCACATGAATTGTAGTCCACCCTTTTGCTCGTCATATTTGATCTTCTTCCTGCAAACATATTATGTCAGATAAACCAAATATAAACAAAATCAAATGTACCTCAATGAAGTTTAGGGTAGGCTATCTCGTCTACAAGGTCAATCCAGATTAGCACGATACACGTATATATACATAATAAAATCAACATGTCCATCATCCCAACAACAACATCATCATCAAATTCTACATGAAAACACAACTGCAACAATGAACATCACCATGCATGCGTAACAAGCACATATACAATCTACATGCATTCATGAAAAACCCATTCTATCCATCCAGTCCAAGTGTTGAACCAGAGAGCTTTGATACCACTCTGTAACCACCCCTACGATATCTACCCAGGTTCACCAGCTTGCCAGGGTAAACATGAGAAGTGGGGCCACTATGACATGAATCAACCTCCTAAGTATAGTTAAGGAAGTGGAATTGACAAACTAAAACTCTATTGACCTTTCTCAGAAGCTACAGGACCCCCAAGAGCCAAACAACCACTCTAGGTGCCCAAACCCTTAGCTGACTTGTTTTTCTATTGATATGGACTCCCAGTTTCTTGCATAACAAGGCAAGTCAATGATTGTAACCCTCTAGTCACATGGATAACCCTACCTCCCAACGACTGCACTCTAGAATTCCCAGTTCTGTGCACGAGACCCCAAAATCCGAGCCACTTTTTTAGGGCTAATATCTAGTCCTCTGCCCAGAGCTTGATAGAAATTTCTAGAATGATGAATGACACAAGGAAAAATCCATTAATGAAGAACTTAGTCAAGAACTTGACCTAACCAGGCCTAACCATGGCATACATTTCATCAAACACATTATGAACTTGTAATCTATAGGTCATAAACACATATATAAACATAGGCGTCTCATACTTATTTGAAAATCATCAGGAAGGTTTGATTCCCTCTCACAATAGCTGCAATAACATCTTTTATGCCATGCATTCAATAACCTTTCATTCACCAATCAAAACATGTTAAGAACCATAACAAGAATTTGTTATGAAACCATGCTTATAACCAACATATAACTAGAATAATAACAATGATAAAACAACCACCAAAGACACATAAAAACAAGTAAAAAAACTCATGAAAATAC
This sequence comes from Pinus tabuliformis, assembly GCA_031772625.1. Lineage (NCBI taxonomy): Eukaryota > Viridiplantae > Streptophyta > Pinopsida > Pinales > Pinaceae > Pinus > Pinus tabuliformis. The sequence goes on along the minus strand of CM062811.1, from coordinate 581,044,231 downwards.
AAGAGGAAAGAGCTCTTATTAACATATGCAAAATCCAAGCAAGTCAAGGACTTCCATGTACCACCCAACCATAGATGGGTTGAACCAAATATTTCTTTCTTCCAATCACCCATGTTCCATATTCCAAGCATGAATGTGGGATTTCATGGAACAAACCAAGCAAAACCAAACTAGGGCTTCCAAAGGCCAAACCACCTCAACCCTCAACCAATGATTCCACCTCACGGTTGGACATCACTAACCATCGCCATATTGATCTATACCAGAGTTATCCATGGCTCTAAAACATTTGTTCCAACCCGGCTCAAGGAATAGTAACTCAACCCACAGCTGCCGCAGGGCTCCAAAGTGTTTTTCCAACCAAGGCTTGAGGACTAGTAGCTCAACCCACAGTTGTCGCAGGGCTCCAGAGAATTTTTCCAACCAAGGCTCCAAGACTAGTAATTCAACCCACTAAGGGCTCTAGGTCATTTTTCCAACCAACCCTTCCAGGGCTTCTAGAGCGTTTTCCCAACCAAGGCTCCAGGAACTAATAACTCAACTCACAATCATAAGGAACATGAACACCAATCAGAGAATACTCAAGTGGGAAACCCACAACACCATGGCTATCCAGGAAATGGAAAGGCTAGGCAAAACCACTGTCAATCGAGGAAATCCTCCATGTTAATGAAAGATCACAACCAAATAACCACATGCATGCACCATTCATGCCAAAAATATCAAGGAAATCATACATGCAACTCGATACCCACAAATCAATCCAACTGTATCCGTTGATCCTGCTATCCACTTACACTTGCCTACTTTCCTTTTTCCTTCTTTCTCCAAATCCAAATAATACCACAATACTCCAAGAATGCTCTAAGAAAACTATAAGTGTCCAAGAGTATGAGAGAGTGAGAGAATAGAGAGAGAGCTCCAAGCTAAAATTGACAAAAAGTTGTAAACTGATCCTCATAAGATTTTTTATCGTTGAGGCCTTTATTTTCTTCAATTTCCTCAATTTTCCTTCAATTTTTCTCACATGTAAATTTGTGACCTTTCACCTTCCTTTTCTCCTAATTTTGTTTATTTCCATAAATAAAATGTCAATTAATGCCACTTTTCCTTTTCCAATGCCCTTGCCAATTTCCATAGCCATTTATTAATCACAAGTGATCCCCCATCACTATGTTTTGCCCAACATTCAGCTTGGAATACATGTACCATGACCTTGGTTATTATTTTGCCTTCATTAAATTTATTACAAGGATTTTTAATTGAGGTTGTTACAATTGCAGAGCAAGTCTTGACCCTTTCAGTGAAAATCTAGCTTTAATAAAAACCCTAAAGAAGAGCTAGAGAAACATACACATTGAGCTCTAGTAGCACATCTTCTCAATATTTATTCAAAGTGGAAGCAAAGGTGGATATTAATCCCTATGAATGTTGGGTTGATGTTGTTGAGTTAAATAATTGGATACAACAAATATAAGCTTATCTTTAGTGTCCATAATGTAACTAAAGTGAGAAGATAACATTTACTATATTGAAGTTAGAGGTTCATGGCCAAACTTGGTGGGAAAGAGGCATAAGATACTTGTACTATATAATAATCCATTAATGAATAAGTGGGAGATAAATACCACCACAAGTCCTAGGTTCACCCCATTAATTATGAAGAGGACCAAAGGATTCATTAGTACTACTACCAAATAGAGAGAATAATAGAGTGCATAAGTGTACACTACTGAATTTAGAAAAAAAACCATTTAGTTGAGAATCTCTCACAAGATCAAGATGGAGCCATCAAGTATTCGAGTGGAAAACACAATGACTTAAGGAGGCAAGTAATGCTTGTTGGACCTAGGATCATTGGTAAGCTTAAGTATAATAACAATGCACAACGATGGAAAATAAAAAGGGGCAACCAAGTGGTTCAATATGCACATACCAACACATGCATTTCCCAAGAAATGAGGAAGGAAGAAGTGGGAAAGGAAAAGGAAAGACTACCATCCCCATTATGCATAAATGCAAGGATCCAAGTAATAATTATAATCATTCTAGCAAAGATGGTCACAACAAACAAATCTAGAAGATACATCATGAGCTTCATCTAAGCAACCATAATAAGAAGTTCAAAAAGGAATTTTTAGGCATGGACTCGAGGAATTAAAGAAAACAATTCATATGTAGAAGAAAAGGTTACTTGTAGCACAATGCATAAAGATGTAAAAGGGGTAACCTTCAACACAATGAAGATAGATGTGACAAAAATATTCCACATTAATATACATCTTGGAAAACAAATGTGGATGCTCTATTTAATTTTGGTTCACAAGCTAATCTCATAGTAGAGGACTTGGTAATCAAGCTTGGATTGGAAGTACATGACCATTCTATCATATCCCCAATGGAATAGGTGAATAGGGATGTAAAGTTGATAGTTATCAAACAATGCTAAATTATATTTGCTATTAATGAAAACCATATTGATTAAGTGTAGGTAGATGTGGTGCCACTTGATGTATGTGCTATAGTTCTTAAAATCCCCTACATGTACATGAGTGATGTTATTTTCATGCAAAGAGAAAACTAATATTACTTGATCAAGGATGGAAAATCCTTAATCATCAATTCACATAAAGGTAACTCTAATATCTCTTAGTGTTAATCAAGCAAAGACATTGGCTAGCTCAAATAATAATTTTATATTTTTCTTGAGATGAAATCACTAAGGGGATAATTCGGTAGAAGAAATACATCTCTAAAGAGACGCATAATAGGTTGGAACATTAGTTGGAGGTTGGAATCTTATAGATACATGTTCCAAGGAATCAGAGCATTATTATTCAAGAGGAAAGTGGGCCATGAGATACAATTGTTGCATGATTATCCTAACCAAATGTAACAATATATAGACAAACCATGTTGGAAGCCTAAGAAGTGAAGAAGTGGTTAAAAAATTTGTCAAAGAAGTGATCCATAAGAACAACAATTTCACCTTGTGGGTCACTTATCATCAATACCCAATAATGATGGAACTTAGAGGATCATGTGCATCAACTATTCAACTTTTTTGCAATATTTCCATCATGAATCTATACCCATTATCAAAGGTCAATGACTTGTTGGAGTCATCATAGAAATAAAAAAACTTCACCAAACTGGATCTCAATTTGAGATACTGCCAAGCATGAGTCAATGAAGAAAATGCCTAAGAGAGTGTCATCAAAATAATGCAATGTCTATATGAATTAATGGTAATTCATTTTGTTTTATGTAATGCACTCACTACATTTATGTATTTGATGAATGATGTATTGTATCACTACCTAGATTCATTTTTATTAATGTCCTTGGATGAGTTATTAATTTTTAGCTTTGGGGAAGAACATATACCATGTTTTATATAGATGTTGGAGACATTAAAGAAACATAAGTTGTCGAAAAACATTAAAAAATGTAAAATTTTTGAATAATCCTTGATGTACTTGGAATATGTGATTGGGAAATGGTAACTCAAGATCGATCCCATGAACATGGAGACCATAATGAAATGAAAAAATCCTACTAATGCTAATAAAGTAAGGAGCTTTATGGGAGAAAAATAATACTTAGGAATTTCTTAGCATCATTTTTAGTTATAGCTACACCACTTCGTGCTATATTTTCCAATTACAAGACTTTCCAAGAGGATAATTAGCATAAGGAATTTTAGGAACTAAAATGCAAGATCAATCAAGCACCAATCCCAAAATTTCCCAGTTTCCAACAACCCTTCAAAGTGGACATAAATACAAGTGGGTATGCTATGGGAGTGGTCATGATTCAAGGATAGAATCTAATATCCCAACAATATAAGTTGTGACATGGAGTATTCATGAACTATCCCACATATGACAATGAGATTTATGTTTTTGTGTACATTGCTAAGAAATGGAAACATTATCGATTGGGAAAGGAGACCATCATTCAAAATGAACACCCCCTTGCAATAATTTGTTGGCCTAGAGTAAGCTTCAACAAGAAATAAATAATTACAAATGGATGTATTTTTTTAGCAATTTCATCTCATTATCAAAGATAAGAAATGAATTTCTGACAAGCTAAAAGACATAACATTTAGGTCACCAACAATTGGAATCATAACATTAGTTTTTAAAATTTGAAACTAGGGTCAAATTACACTTTGGACAGCTCATTTCATGGAGATGATGATTGCATTGAATTCCTATTTTTGAGAGGACAAAAATCGACCTTAAGATCATCTAATTTGGACAAGGGAAAGTATATTTTTGAATTATGATCCCACATCTGCATATTTGATTTGGTCGACCCTAAAGAAAATTAGACACCCTTGGAAGGATATAAATACAAGTGACCTCTACCTCATTTGGAAAATCATCTTGGATCTTTTTCTCTTTCTTCCTTTTTTGGCTCGCACAAGTCTGAGGTAGGTCCGCAGAGGAATGGGTTCGCACGAAGGTGAAATTGCAGGGTCTGAATCTTGCATCTATGTTTTAGGGTTTTGGGCCTTTGTCGAAGGCATGCTGTAGAGGAATCTTGACTACAATCACTCGTTTCCGGGATCATCCATCCAATTAAAGCTTTTCAGTGGCACAAAGAACATGTCATCCATGCAACTGGAATCTAGGGTTTGGTTTTTCAGCTATCCAAAGTTTTCGCTCATTGGCCACAGGGTTCGATAGTTGACTGCAGACAATGACAGTTGATTACAAGCTTTTGAATCAAGGTTTTGAGTATGACCATGGTTTTGTTCATCTCATAGATATTGTTTACTTGATTTTTGTTGGATAGCTGTATGGATGAAGATATGGATCATTGTAATATATTTTGTTGAATAATTCAATGAAAATCTAATAAGAAGAAGAATTTGAAAGTGTTTTCCCCATAGTGGGTTTTTCCCCGGTCTCTGACCAACTCATGGTGTGTTTATGTGTGAATTATTTTCTTCTATTGTTCCTTTAGGTTTTGCTGCATTGATGATGACGATATCGTTCTTTCTACATAGTTGCATATGTTGCTGAATAATGATGTTATGATGCAATTGGGGTGATTTTATTGTGTAAATGAATAAATGCAATTATCAAAGCAAAGAAGAATATATCCCTAAGAAAAATTAACATGGTGTCAGAACTGGGATGAAGAAAATTCATTGAAGATCACCTCTATGGAGACACCTATGATGGAAGCAAGAAAATATGGTGGAGAAAAGATTACTAAGGTTTGAAGATAACCTTAGGCAATTTGATTATTAGGGTTTGATGGATATTATGAGGTTAGGGTTTGGAAGAAACCCTGGTTTATGGAAAAGATTTGAAGAAGCCATAGATGGGATAATTTCTATTAGGTTTGGTTGTTGATGAATATATATTGAAGGAAACAAGTGGACAATGGACAATGATGGCTCTTGAAGGTTGGTTCAAGAGAGAGATGATCACCTTCATTGAATATAAATACTTTTCGATTTATGGTTCTCCTTTATGTTTAGACCTATTGATCTTATTAGTGTTTTGATTATTACTTATACTTCCTGTATGTATATGTGATTATTTGGATACCTCTAACTTCTTGATGAGATATGATAAGTGGATCCTTCTTGAGGATCATTTGAGATGCAGGAAAGATGTCTAGTGTAGGAGGAGAAGAACTAGCATTGGGAAAGGTAAAGAGGCACTTGATGAATAGGTGACAAAGTGCTACAGTTGTTGATGTAAAATAAGAAGGTGCACAAGTATCTAAACACTACAAGGTATGAATGTTATTATGTTTCAGTTGAAATATTGATGGTAAGGTAAGCCCTAAGACATGCTTAGTATATCACCTTCAAAAATGGCTCATGTATGCATATGAAAGGAAGTTTGATTCATGATACCTATGATGAAATGATGCACTTGGTAGTGAACAAATATCTTACCTTTAGACATGATGAACTTCTTGATTCTATGAAGCTACTTGATATTGATCTTTGATATATTGATATACTTGATGTTTTCTATCATTTTGGATATATTTATCCCATAAAGAAGGCTATCACCTTGATTCTAATAGATGGTAACTTGATACTATTGATAATGTTTGTGAAAATCACGGTATCCATGACAATAGAAGTGTAACAATGATATTGATATTAAAGATATTTTGTTGATTGTGGATATGTTTTGATGTGCTTAGTAATTATGGCAGATGGTAAAATTGAATTCCCTGACTTGAAGGATTGAGTTATGTGACAAAGAAGTAATGTTGTGATCATGATTCTTGAAGTACACTCCTATTAACTATTTGACACTAACCCTTGATGAAAGATTGATGTCATGATGTAATGGCAAAGTAGTTGATGCTAACATGATATGGCCATGATAAATATGTGATATAGTTTGACCTTATGATCTAATAGATCTGTTGATGCATGACAATATTATAGACAGGCTAATGACTTGAATGAAGATGATTGAAGTGTCTTCCCAATAAGAGGGAGAATCTCTTCATAGGATCCCTACTCCTATTATAATTTGCATTATATGTATAGAATATTATTTATTGTTGAAGTAATATTTATGGACATGAATAAACAAATATCTGATATTGTTGGTTTGCAACAAAGTTTTGGTCTAAGAAGAAAGGGTTTTCCTTACTCTATTCCCCAACCACATGGAATAAAGCCTAAGGGTGCGATTGTAGCCTCTCAACTGCAAGAAAGAAGGCATATGTAGAAATTTCACCACTTGTAGATCAAATTGATATATGCAATGTACTAAAGCATAATACTAGATCTACTTCTACAACCAATTTAGCAGAAGCTTAATCGAATTCATGAGCAACATCAAGTAGAAACATGCATAAATAATCAAGAGAAATAATCACACATAACACAAGATATATCTAGGGGAAAGCACCAGCATAAAACCCCAACCATGTATTATCAATCAAGTGGAAATCCTCTTCACAATACAAAAAGAATTAGCTCTCAAGCTATTCAGTTCTCAATGAACTATGAAGATATGAAGATATGTCTCATGAACCAACCAAGCCCTATTTATATAGGCTTTACCTATGGTCCTTATGTAGTTTGCTTAGGAAATAATAGCAAAATCATATGCTATTAATTCCAAACATACCAAATTAACCAATGGTCCAACTATGTAATCCTTGAGGACACTAGTTCCTCAACCATGCAAAAACTACTTACTAGAAATAGTCAAGCATTTGATAGTACACCATCCCACATCTGATCTCAATTGGGTCTCTGACAGAACTAACATGAAACAGTTATCCATGAGTGAATCCTGAGTTATCTAAAATAATAGCTGTCACATGCATGTAAGCATTAACAAACTATATTTTATTATTTTAACAACTTGTTAAAATAACCTAACTGGACTTGACTAGTTAGAACTAAGTCAACTGATTCTCTCATTATAGAACTCATACTTAGTCCCTCGATCAGTGGAGGAAGTTAAGGATAAATTCCTCAATCAACGGGACAACTCATGTGCATGCTCACAAAGACTTCAAATTCGAATTTCCTTAACTAATTAACTCAACTGAATTAATTAATTAATATTTCCAATTGTTGTTAAGACCAAAATTAATTTTACTTCCTATAGATAGACTAGGGATTGCTATAAATAGGAAGGGACCCAGAAATGCTATTTTTAGAACTTTCTATTTTTAGCAGTTTCACCTCTCACCCAATGTGGCCAATGACCTCACTGGCCAAATTGCTATTTTTAGACATGCTATTTTTAGCAGGTCTATTTTTAACACATTCTAAATTTAACATTTCTTGTTGCACATTTTTCAACACTCCCTCTCAACAAGAAATGTTTTTTCTCGAATCCAATCCAGTAACTCTGGAATGTTCTGCATGCAACACATCTACCTGGTCCACTTGCTCCAACAACACTTGGAACAAAAACACTCCCAACTGACCACTCTGTTGGGCTAGGAACATATTCTGATGCTGAAGCTCTACCTGCTGCTGACAAGTGCTCCCTCTCTGACATCTGCGCTATTGCAACATCTCCATGCATCTCGCACCATTACACACCTCTCTGTGCCACATAGCACTGTGCAAAACACTTGTGCCTCTCGCATTGCTGCAGCCTGCTAGCTATGCGCTGTCCTGGGATTCCCTGCACTGTCGCTCTCTTTGCCGCTCCATCTGCATCTATCTCTACCTAATCAGTCAGTTCCTGCTACTCCACATCGGGGCTCCTGTAGCAAGGTTTCATCCAAGAGGTTGGGTACCTCAAGGATTATGCCCCTCCTCCTTGGGACGGTCACTCTATATCGCCCCACCTCCTACTTGGAGGTATGGCTGCATGTGATCCCTCAGCCCACCTGGCTTGAAGATTCCCCTTACTGGAGGTCTCTGCATGAGTAGATGTCTCTACTCGATCTCCTCTCAGCTTCCCCTATTGTGGCTGCTCCACAACCTCCTGAAGCTGCTGCACCAATCGTGGCTCCTCCATAATTGTTTGAGACTTCTTCTAGCTTTGCATGTTGAGAGGTAATTTACTCTCCCTCTCAACCACCAAGTATCTAACCTTTGCCTTGCTCCTCAAGGCTTTGCATACATCTTGTACCTCAAGTGCATACAAGTTCTTGGCTAGCACACTAATGTATTTACACTTTCTAGTGATGATGTGTCTAAGGAAAACCTTTCCCTTACTGAAGACTACATCATTGCCTCTATCTTCCAGCATCGCAATTGACACCAAGTTTCTCTTCAGTCTTGGTACATACTTGACATCGGTCAAGGTAAGGTGAGCTCCATGCTCCCTCTGAAAAATAACCGTGCCTACACCTGAGACACTATACTTCTCATCATTACCCATCACTATGAGTATCTGGAAATCTTTCTCCTCCAAAGTATTGAACAAACTCTTGTCGCTGTTCATGTGGAAAGAAGCTCCACTGTCAAGAAAGCAACCACTTCCCACCATGGATGAAACCATGCATGCGAAGAGTGTGAAATCCAACTCAAACTGTGAAGCAAGTGCCTCACCTTTAGATCCTTCCCCAGATCCCTTCTTGGATTTCCTCCGTGGACAATTTGCAGCATAATGGCCCACCTCATGACAACGAAAGCATCGCACTTTCAATTTGTCAACCTTCCTCCCATCATTGGAAGAACTGGATTCAGAAAGAGAAACCTTCTCCTTCCCCTTCTTCGCCTTACTCATTAAGGCACAGTTATCCTCATCATGCATGGATGAAGAATTGTCTCTGGTGCTCCGTCTGATCTCCTCCTGCATCAAATCCGACCATAGTCGTTCCAAATTTGGTAGTTTATCCCTTCCATTCACCGAGTCCTGGTAGCTATGCTAGCTCTTAGGAAAGCCAAGGAGTGCTAGACTCACCATATCCTCATTCGATGTCACGACCCCTACACTTGCAAGCTCATCCCTGCATGTGATGTGCTTGGTCAGATACATAGAGATCGTCTCATCCCTTTCACGCTTGATCTTTCGAAGTTTGTCCTTCAGTGCCAACTTCCTCTGATCACTGTTATTGTGATATAAATCTTTCAATGTTTTCCACATTTCATGTGGAGTCTCCTTCCCATGGAGGCTCGAGACAATTTGATCTCGCACTCCCTCCAAGAGAATTCTCCTAGCTCTAGCCACACACTTCCTCCATTCCACCTACTCAGTCTTGTCAGTAGGCTTAGGGATTTCTTGACGAATGAGATCCTTAAGGCCATTATCTTCCAAAACTGCCTCCATGCGATCCTTCCAAGCTATATAGTTTGAGCTACCATCAAGGGCATACTCAAGCCTCAAACCATAGAATGCCATCGATGAAATAGATGTGATAAGAACTTGAGATCTATATCAAGAATAAGAAACTTCGAATTTCTCTTGCTAGAATACTATTCTTGCTTGATCACCTGTGCTCTGATACCATGTAGAAATTTCACCACCAGTAGATCAAACTGATATATGCAATGTACTAAAGCATAATACTAGATCTACTTCTACAACCAATTTAGCGGAAGCTTAATCGAATTCATGAGCAACATCAAGTAGAAACATGCATAACTAATCAAGAGAAATAATCACACATAACACAAGATATATCTAGGGGAAAGAACCAGCATAAAACCCCAACCATGTATTATCAATCAAGTGGAAATCCTCTTCACAATACAAAAAGAATTAGCTCTCAAGCTATTCAGTTATCAATGAACTATGAAGATATGTCTCATGAACCAACCAAGCCCTATTTATATAGGCTTTAGCTATGGTCCTTACGTAGTTCGCTTATGAAATAATAGCAAAAGCATATGCTATTAATTCTAAACATACCAAAATAACCAATGGTCCAACTACGCAATCCTTGAGGTCACTAGTTCCTCAACCATGCAAAAAATACTTACTAGAAATAGTCAAGCATCTGATAGTACACTGTCCCACATCTGATCTCAACTAGGTTTCTGATAGAACTGACATGCAACAGTTATCCATGAGTGAATCCTTAGTTATCTAAAATAATATCTGTCACATGCATGTAAGCATTAACAAACTATATTTTATTATTTTAACAACTTGTTAAAATAATCTAACTGGACTTGACTAGTTAGAACTAAGTCAACTGATTCTCTCATTATAGAACTCATACTTATTCCCTCAATCAGTGGAGGAAATTAAGGATAAATTCCTCAATCAGTGGGACAACTCATGTGCATGCTCACAAAGACTTCAAATTCAAATTTCCTTAACTAATTAACTCAACTGAATTAATTAATTAATATTTCCAACTGCTGTTAAGACCAAAATTAATTTTACTTCCTATATATAGACTAGTGACTGTTATAAACAGGAAGGGACCCAGAGATGCTATTTTTAGAACTTTCTATTTTTAGCAGTTTCACCTCTCACCCAATGTGGCCAATGACCTCACTAGCCAAACTGCTATTTTTAGACATGTTATTTTTAGCAGGTCTATTTTTAGCACATTCTAAATTTAACATTTCTTGTTGCACATTTTTCAATAGCATATGGGTGTGGTTATGTCCATAGGGCACAAAAGTGAAGTTTTGTGGATGAAATCAAAAGTACACCTGAAGGATGATAGTCCTAAAAACATGGAGCAAACAACAAAAAGTAAATTGAGCATGGAAGTTTGAATGTTTTACTTACTATAATGTGAATATTTTGACTAAACTTGTCAGTGTTTGAAGGTGACCATGATATGCATATTAATATGTCATTATGATTAAACCATTGAGGCTTGTGTATGACAATATTTGATCATAGTTGCAAGGGTTTGACTAGATTTGGCTGATTGATATAGATAAGCAATGTTTGAAGTTTTGACATGATGCTTGATAATGGTTGAAAACTTTTCCTTGATGTTGAGACGTGTTTTGGGTTATATATCTCACTATGATAGAAAATTTGGGATTTGACTTTATGACTAATGATTTGATTTAACAACTGTTGATTTTCCTTGATAACAATGCTATATGGGCATAGTGACTTTCAGTGACTAATATTGGTATTCCATGATGGTTTTATATGGACCTCATTGTCCTTGGAACAATGGTTGAAGTATAAAAAAATGTGATTTAGTATGAAATAATCTCACAATATATGGATGGAACTTGCATCATTTATCCTTTGTGTATGAATTTGCATCTTGTGACATAAATGATTAATATGAAGTTTGGTTTGGCATTGCTTGGTAAATGACAATTTGTTGACATGAAAATAGATAAATCCATAACTTGATATTTGGATGTAAGATCTACCTATCACCTGGTTCAAAAGAACTTGTTACAATGATATTGATGATTTTGATATTAGTTCTGCTCAGAATTCTAAACTTTGATACGCTGACTTAGTTGATTTGTGTAAGGCTAAGCGTATTGGTTTGGTGAAATCTTATGTTTGCATATAACATTGTAAAAAGAAAGCTCCTCAATCCTCATATGTTCTCACTAAAAATTAATTAGTAAAGCCAGGAAGATGTGGCAATCCAAACCTCTACTTCAAAAGTGGTCCAAGGTATGAATTTAATTTTTGTTTTATATACTAATGGTCTATTATTGACAGATAATGAGCCTTTGATAAACAAAATAAGAGGGAGATGGCCTCTGAAGTTCAAAATGAAGAATCACGGCATGATGAATTACTTTTTGATGTTTGGAAAAGAAAATCTATATCATTGAATAATTTTTGGAAAGTGGAAATGCAAATCCTTGGACACTCCAATTGAATTTCAATAAGTTATGAAGAGACATTGTTGAACCTGACTTGGCAACCAATAATTTATTGAAGCATTGATGTTCCATGTGGAAACCTGTCTATATATATATATATATATTTTTTTTTTTTTTTTTTTTTCCATAGAACAACCTAAATGTATTCATGATTGATCCACTTCATACACATTGAGTTGCCACAGAGTACCCTTCGAGATATTTACATGGGAAGATCAATTTTTGGTCTAAGACATTCTTCTTGTGATATGTGACTACATGGATGCACTGATGATGATTGGGATCGTTATTGACGTGATGAGCACATCTGAGTGCTGCCTTAGCATGAGATCTTCCATGATATTTTGATGAGAAGTCCATAGCTTCAAGCACAACCAAGGTTGAGTATGAATTTGCTAGCATGACTAGCTACGGGGCAGGATGAAGAAGCTCTTTGGAGAGATGTTTGAGTAGGTTTTGAATATTACATGGATACATTGCGATGACAAAGAGTGGGATTCGATTGGCAGATAATCCCATATACAACTGAGACTGATATACCTTCATATATTGAGACAGTGATGTTGTATGAGACAAGCTTAGGCTTATGGTCGGTACCTCCGTGAGAGGGAGGATGAATAAGGTATCCTTTTGTGATATATATATTTTTATTTTAATATGATATTTTGTTTGATGACATGCATGAACAAGATACTGCTATTATTGTGACGTGATGATTAAGATGATACCAAATGTGAGCATGATGATATGTTTCTAATCTACAGAGAGCATTGTTGATCAAGGTCACTGAGCTAGATCTTCCCCCCTGTATGAGTTCACAGGGTGTGGAATTGAGATGGAGGGCTCTTAGGGTTGAGGGATCTTTGAAAAATAGGGTATGATCTCTATCTGTTACTCATAGGTTCGAAGATGTTGCTCCCCTATCTTGGTATTTTCAAAGTATATCCCAGTTGGCATCATACCCACAAGTTGGGCTTATTGGGATTGTTCCTCCCCATTTGGCCAACGAGTTGGGGAGGATTGGGGCATGTGATCCTTACCTTTTGGTAAGTTAGTTATCTATCCCAAACTTGAATTATGATGCAGGTGTTCTACCACATGACTCTTGAGGGTCATTGCTAGGAAGATCGACAAGCAATAGGATGGGTTGAGATGTGCTCCATTATATCAACTATTTCTACATATGGGGTTGGAGATGTTTTTCTCCCCCATGATATTTTGGGTTGAGATTGAGCTCCCCAATGTGGTTTCAGGTTAAGATGTACTCCCTGATGTTGTTCCAGATTGAGTTAGGCTCTCTGATGTTGATGCAGGTTGTAGATTTGGCTCTCCGCTGATGTTTCTCAGTTAGTAGCATTGGGCTCCCCGATGGATAGAGGGTGGTAGATTGAGCTCCCCTCCGATGTCAAATTCTTCTTCTTTTAGATTTGAGAATGTTCAACATATGGGTAGGGACAATCAAGAGATAAGCAGGAATAAGCAAAAGATGAACTGAGATGAACAATGATGATATATGATGATGAGATACTTGATATTGGATATGATTTGATATAGGATACACATGACATGATGTAGGTGAAATTCTCCTTAGTTGAGAGGGAGTGTTAAAATTGGCATCTAGGGCCAAATTCCAGTTTGTACAACTCATTTCATGGAGATGATGATTTCATTGAATTCCTCTTTTTAAGAGGACCAAATTTGACCTAAAGATAATCTAATTTGGAAAAGGGAAAGTATATTTTTGAATTATGATCGCACATGTGCATATTTGATCAGGTCGACCCTAAAGAAAATTGGACACCCTTGGAAGGCTACAAATACAAGTGACCTCTACCTTATTTGGACAATCATATTGGATCATTTTCTATTTCTTTTTTTTGATTGTATAGGTTTGAGGTAGGTCTGCAGAGGAATGGGTTTGCACGAAGGTGAAATTGTAGGGTTTGAAGCTTGCATCTTCATTTTAGGGTTTTGGGCCCTAGTCGCAGGCATACCATAGAGCGATATCTACTATATTCATTCACTATCAAGCTCATCCGTGCAACTGGAGCCTTTCAATCGCACACACAACATGTCCTCCATGTGATTGACATCTAGGGTTTGGTTTTTCAGTTGTCCAAAGTTTTCTCTCATTAACCGCAAGGTTCAATAGTTGACCGAAGACAATGAAAATTAATTACAGGTTTCTAAATAAAGGTTTTGGGTATGAGCATGGTTGGATTCATCTCATGGATATTGTTTAGTTGATTTTTGTTGGATAGTAGTATGGATGAATATATGGATCAATGTACTCTTTTGTTGAATCATTCAATGACAGTTTAATAAGAAGAAGAATTTGAAAGGGTTTTCCCCATAGTGGGATTTTCCTTAGCCTCCAACCAATCCTGGTGTCTCTATGTGTGAATGTTTTTCTTCTATTGTTCCTTTATGTTCCATTGCATTGGTGATGATATTGTTCTTTCTACATAGTTGCATATGTTGTTGAATAATGTCGTTATGGTGCAATTGGGGTGATTTTAATGTGTAAATGAAGAAATGCAGTTATCAAAGCAAAGAACAATATATCCCTAAGAAAAATTAACATTAGTTACACTTATGCACACAAATCCTTCTATTTATCAATCATATAAAGAGAAGTACACATAAGAGGGGGACTTTAAGAAGATATTTAAATGGTTGCAAGGTCAATATCATGAAGAAGGTGGAAAAATAAGACTATCTATTACCTCCAAGATGAGTTTCTCTACATGTTCGGTAAGTTGTGTGTTTCCAAATGCACATAACACATCTTATAAAAAGAATTTTATACCTCCAAAATTGCATTTCAATTTGATGATGAAAAGATGGTATCCAACTTTTATGCATATTGGCCCAAAATGTAAGAAAAGGTGGTTAAGTTCATTAGATGATACATATATTTTTTTCAATCAATAAACCAAGTAATATAAAAAAAGGATTATACAGTCAATTGAAAATGACTATTAGGCCATGGGAAAGTATTTCCATGGACTTTATGGGTGGCTTTCCAAGTTTGAAGCAAATATATGGCTATCTAACTCTTTGTGGTCATGGGAATATTCAGTAAGATGTGTAACCTAATGCATCTTAAAAAGATCATAAAAGAATAGGAAGTAATAATCATGTTATTTCAACAAGGTTGGGTGTGATTTACTTTACCACACAACATTATCTCTAATGTAGATACTATAATCCTATGTGCATTTTTAACTACAATGTGGGAGAAGAACGATGTAAAATGAAAAGATCTACAACCTTTCTGTAATGTCCCTTTTTGACTCTTAAAAGCAAAAGGAGGTTGATTCATAGCCTATTTAGATTCCATGTGCTATTAACCATGGAAATAAAAGGGTCACTATAAAAAGATAAATAATAATTAAATAAAAGGAGTAAAATGTCACTTTCCAGAAATTAAGTGAGCCATGCATTACCCATGGTTTTTGGAGGAGGAAATTATTATTAAAAAAGGCATAGGTGATTAAAGGATGACATGAGAATAATTATTGAAGAAATTGACAAGGAAATCGATGGGCTACTAAGAAAATAAGGAAACTTAATATTTATAGTTTCTATGTTGAAATACACACCCTAATTGTTCAAGACCATGAGTTTTGGTGTTGACAGACACACCTTAGTTGTTTGAATACTATGAATTTTGATGTTGAAAGACACACCCTAATTGGTCTAACATTTTCTGGTCCCCAATTTCTCAAGAGATGTATTGTACATTCTTTCTGGACCGCATTTACCATTGTTGAGTAGTGAAGTGCTTGAATTAATTTCTAACTATTGAGTAAGGCTGCAATCAAACCCTAGCATGGAGAAAAATGCTCATTTTCAGTGGCCGCATCTCGAGTATTGTTGCAAGCCGAATACATTAGTGGCAAGGGCTGAATTAAATGTGTTTACAACAATTGAGTTCATGGTTTCGAGGGACGATTTTGTACTTGTTAGTGAGGGTCAAGTTCAATACGAACTAGAGAGCCTATAAACAATTTAGAGCAAGCCAATACCTTCATTCCAGGCATGCTGAATCATTGCATCTCAAGAACCCTACATATTGAAGAAATTCCAGACCGAGTTTCTGTTAGAAACCATGAATAATTCCAACTACCTGCCACTAAAATTCAACAGAAACAGTAAATGCTGAATCTAGAAAGCCACTGTTATATTTAATGAAGTCGGCGGATACATTGACAATGGGGAAACTTCTCCAGCAAGCCACCGACTCTAATGATCTCCAGAAACTTCTGTAGCATGTATATATATCTGTTTAATCTGTGAATGAAGTAAGCGTTCAGATGTCTTGAATGTGTTTCTTGTTCTGTGTTTGTGCGTAGATGCTCTCTCTCTGTCATGGTATCAGAGCTGAGGGTGTGCGCTTCTGCTCTTTTCAGCTTGTTGATCTATCTACGTTGAGGTATCGTAGTCTGTAACAGAGCAGAATCCCGTCGATTTCGGGGCCCTCGGTCAGTGCTTAGCTCTTTGCGTGGTTAGCGCTTAACTCTCTGCTGTTATAAGAGCTGCCTCTTTGGCAAACGCATACGAGAGCTGCTTCGAGCCTGGTTGGAGAGCCTTTAAACCTCTGTGGCGTGGTGTGTGATCGCAGACGGACAGTGAAAAGATCTTTTGTGAAGGCATGAGTTTGAGGCGTTAAACATCGAGCTGGGCAGAGGAAGAGTGTTCGATTGCCGCATCAGTATTGGGAGTTAGGCCGCTGAAGATTTCGCCAAGAAGTATTACACAGCGGAAGCGTGGAGAGCAACTGTAAGTTTCTGCTGGTGCAGAGTCTGAAGCCTGGTAGCTCTGCGCAGTTCTTTTTCTTCTCTGTTAAGTTCTTTGACAAGTGCAGTGAGTCCTCCAAGTTTATTCAAATCATTTGCATTATCAATAGGTCCTACAAGCTCTAGAAGTTCAAGTAGAGCTCGATAATGGCCTTATGTCGAAAGTGAAGAATTATTGAATGATTTCTTTGGTAGCGGCTTTATGATTGAATGAATGTGTGTTCTTTTAATGATTTAGTGACAGAAAAAAAGGGAGAGGAAAAGTGTGAAGGAGGGTTGTTATTATTAAGGAAATATTGAAGTTGTAAGTTGTGGTTTATTGTGAGTTTGCCCTCTCTAATATTTGAATATTGGTGATTGGAGAAAGCTTCTTATCATGGCAAATTTGTTGCTTGATAATTATATGAATGAATCCACCAAGCTTGATGGCGAAAATTATGTAAACTGGAAATTCAAGCTAATGACTATTTTAGAAGGTAATAATTTGTGGTCCATTGTATGTGGGGATGAGCCCAAACCCACTGTTGCAGGTTCTATCCCAGATTGGGAGAGAAGGGAGACAAAAGCAAAGGTGCTGCTGCGTATGTCCGTAAAGGACAACATCATTCCTCATATCAGAGACTGCAAGACATCAAAAGAAACATGGGATACATTGAAGGGTTTGTATGAAACAACAAATACAAACCGGATCTTGTTTTTGAAGACTAAGCTTTTATCCTTAAAAATGGAAGCAAATGAAAATATAAGCAATTTTATATCTCGTGTCAAAGATTTAAGTGATAAGTTAGGAGATATTGGTGAAAAGGTGTCTAATACTGACTTAGTCACCATCGTATTAAATGGCTTAGTGCAAGATTATCAAATTTTTGTTTCAAGTCTTGCAGCTAGAGAAAAACCCCCTTCATTTGATGAATTGATAGGAATTCTTCTACAAGAGGAGGAGAGGATGAAGAATTTTTTGGGCTCTAGCAGTTCAGATTTGGCATTGGTGGCCAAGGGAAAATATCCATACAGAGGCAAACCTTGGGACAAGAACAAAGGAGGCAAGTTTCAAGCAAAGCAAAGAGGTATGATACAGTCTAAATTTCCAAAGAAAAATGATGAGTGTTATTATTGTGGCAAACCTGGGCATCATTCTAAAGATTGCTATAAAAGGAAATATAATGAGACTAGGCAAAGAAACAGAAGGCATAATGGAAATTTTGTGGACAAAGATATCAATGATGGATTTAAAAATCTTAAATTGTTTGTTTCTGATGCTGCATTGTCTGTGGAAAATGATGATAAGAATGCTTGGTTCATTGATTCTGGTGCATCACTCCATATGTCTTGTAATAAGGAGTGGTTTGATGAATATCATGAAAATATTGATGGAACATATGTTTGCCTAGGAGATAACAGAGCACTTAAAGTTCAAGGTTATGGAGTAATAGGTGTGAATTTCTCTAATGGGCAAGAGAAACAGATTCATAATGTGATGTATGTCCCTGATATTAAAAAGAATTTAATTTCTGTTTCTACTATTACTGACCAAGATTTGAAGGTGGAATTTGTTAAATCACAGTGTGTAGTGAAAGACATTCAAGATAAATACAAGGTTATTGCCACAGGAACCAGAGTTGGAGGTTTGTATAAGTTGGATGTGACCAGGAAAAGTCATCAAGCATTAGCATCTACAACAATATCAACAGAAGATTTATGGCATCAAAGGTATGGACATCTAAATCACAAAGATTTAATGCTACTGCAAAAGAACACTATGGTTGAAGGTCTTCCTGTCTTGAAAAATGATCATGTTGAATGTGAGGCATGTGTACTTGGCAAGCAACATAGGGAGGAATTTCCTATACATAAAGAAAAAAGGCAAAGGGAAATACTTGAATTAATTCATACTGATGTATGTGGACCTATGCAAACTAGATCTATTGGTGGAGCATGGTATTTTCTTATTTTTGTGGATGATAGATCTAGATATACACAGGTTTATTTCATAAGAAAGAAGAGTGATGTTTTTGAGTATTTTAAAGAATTTAAGAATATGGTAGAAAAACAAACTGGTAATTATATCAAAATCTTGAGATCTGATCAAGGGGGAGAATTCAAATCAAGAGAATTTAATCAATATTGTAAAAGCAATGGGATTCAACAACAATTTACAGTGCCACATACACCTCAGCAAAATGGAGTTGCTGAGAGGAAAAACAGAACACTAGTTGAATGTGCACGTAGTATGCTTCAAGGGAAAAATATCTCTAATGTTTTTTGGGCTGAAGCCATTAATACTGCTGTTTATTTGAAAAATAGAAGTCCAACCAAAAGTTTAGAGCTTAAAACACCTTTTGAAGCATTTTATGGGTACAAACCAAAAGTGAGTCATTTAAGAGTTTTTGGTTGCAAGGCATATGCTCATATTCCAAAAGATGAAAGAAGAAAACTTGATGCAAAGGCAATTAAGTGCATATTTATTGGCTATTGTGATAATCAGAAAGCATATAAGTTGTTTGATCCCAATACTCATAGATTGCTTGCAAGTAGGGATGTGGTGTTTCATGAGAATGCAAATGAAGGTGATAAAATAAATAATAGTGTATGGCATAATACTGATGATTATGTCAAATTAGATACAAGTGTTGAACAAGAACAGGAACAAGCACAGGAACAGGTACAAGATCAAGAACAAGTAGGATCAAGCAGTCATGACACTCCAAAGAGAGGAGAGGAGACTCTGCAAAGCCAAAAGAAATATGAAAGCAGTAAAACTCCAAGAAGGTCATCACGTCAAAGTCAGGTACCTGTAAGGTATAAAGATTATGCATTAATGTCTCAGGTTATGAATGTTGTAGAACCTTCAAGCTATGATGGAGCTAAAGAATATGAAGAATGGAGAAATGCAATGAATGAAGAATATAACTCTATAATGAAGAATGACACATGGGAATTAACAGAATTGCCTAAAAACAAAGTTCCCGTAGGATGCAAATGGCTTTATAAATTTAAATTTAATGCTGATGGAAGTATTGATAAACATAAAGCTAGATTGGTTGCCAAAGGATATTCACAAAAGGAGGGAATTGATTATGAAGATACTTTTTCACCTGTAGCTAAGATGAACACAATTAGAATTATGATTGCATTAGCTACAAAATATAATTGGAAAATGCACCAATTAGATGTCAAATCTGCATTTTTGAATGGTGAGTTAAAAGAAGAAGTTTATTTAGTTCAACCTGAAGGGTTTGTAAAACAGGGACAGGAGCATCTGGTTTGCAGGTTAAAGAAAGCTTTATATGGCTTGAAACAAGCACCAAGATCATGGTATGTGAAAATTGATTCTTTCTTTTATGAGAAAGGTTTTATAAGAAGCAAGAATGATCCTAATTTATACATCAAGGAAGATGAAGACAAGAATGTTGCTTTGATATCTGTATATGTTGATGATCTAATCATAACAGGAAATGCATGCAAGTTGATTGAAGAAATTAAAAATCAATTGTCACATGTATTTGAGATGAAGGATCTTGGTGAATTGCATTATTGTTTAGGTCTTGAAGTTTGGAGGGAGCCTGGTAAGACATTGATCACACAAAGCAAATATACAAGGGAAATACTTAAAAGATTCAATATGATTGAATGCAAGGCAACATCTACTCCTTTAGAACAGAATGTCAAATTGTGCAGTGATGATGGAACCAAAGAGGTGAATGGAACTATGTATCGTCAACTGGTGGGAAGTCTGAACTATCTCACCACTACCAGACCAGATATAGCATATTCTGTTAGCATACTTAGTCAGTTCATGGCTAAGCCTTGTGAAAGCCATTGGAAAGCAGCAAAGAAAGTCCTTCGATATTTGAAAGGAACACTTAATTTTGGTATTATGTATACTGATGAATTTGATGCTGAATTGGCAGGTTATTCTGATTCTGACTGGGCTGGAAATCCAGATGATAGGAAATCTACTACTGGATACGTGTTCAATATTGGTTCAGGCCCAATATCATGGAGCAGTAAGAAACAACCAACTGTTTCATTGTCATCTACTGAAGCTGAATATAAAGCATTATGCAGTGCAACCTGTGAAGCAATATGGCTTAGGAGGATCCTTGAAGATGTTGGAGAAACACAACAAGCACCTACAGTAATCAGATGTGACAATCAAAGCACTATCAAATTGGCAAACAATCCTATATATCATGCAAGGACAAAACACATTGAGACACAACATCATTTTGTAAGAGAAAAACTGCAATCAAAAGAAATTGACTTATCATATTGTAATACAAATGAAAATGTGGCTGACATATTCACCAAGCCTCTTGGAAAGACTAAATTTGAAATGTGTAGAAATATGTTGTACATTGTAGAAAATCCAAATTTTGTAAGCCTAGCTGAGACTTAGACCAGCAGGCATGACAATTAAGAGTATAGTGTCTTGTTTATTGTATGTAGTTGAAATTAAGGGGGAGTGTTAGAAACCATGAATAATTCCAACTACCTGCCACTAAAATTCAACAAAAACAGTAAATGCTGAATCTAGAAAGCCGCTGTTATATTTAATGAAGTCGGCGGATACATTGACAATGGGGAAACTTCTCCAGCAAGCCATCGACTCTAATGATCTCCAGAAACTTCTGTAGCATGTATATATATCTGTTTAATCTGTGAATGAAGTAAGCGTTCAGATGTCTTGAATGTGTTTCTTGTTCTGTGTTTGTGCGTAGATGCTCTCTCTCTGTCAGTTTCTTGAACAATTGGGGAACCAGAATTGCCATAACCAAGTAATTCGTGGGGGTTGAATTACCTTAATTCAGGAGGGAAAATTTACATTTTGGAGACAAGTTGATTTATGACTCAGTAAGTAACTCAAACAAGGATCACGCTCCACCTTTAGGGAGTTCGATTTAGGGTTCTTATTTTTGGGCTACATTATCAGTGCTAAGTGATCAATTTCTCCATCTTTGAGAAGTTGAATCAACAATGTTTTCAGAAGGCGGCATTTGGAAAATACTTTAATCAGTTTTTGCGTCTAAAATTTGTATAAATTTCCTCCAAGAATTCCATCAATACAATAATATTGGAATTGCAACAATTATCTGATTTCCCGGTTTGCAATTTTATTTAATAGTTTTTTCAAGAAGAAAAAACCTCCATTTTCTATTAAAACCCAAAGACAGTTACAATTGCAATTTTATTTAATAGTTTTTCAAGAAGAAAAAATCTCCATTTTCTATTAAAATCCAAAGACAGTTACAATTGTGTGGGACTAAAATTCCAAATTCCGGTGAGATTACATGACAGAATGAGTGAGATCACAAAAATCTGTGAGACAAGAAGAACTCAAAGAAAAGAAAAGAGTATATCTCTCTTTACAAAATATGAAGAAGAATAAACACCAAATGGGAAGCACAAGAGCAGGAGCAATGGAAATGATAGAGCACCAGAAAAGAGTCAGAGTAATAGAGTCGGAAAGACATTGAAAAGAAGGAAACGCCAGACAACAAACTGAGGCCATGAAATATCAGGGGAATTTTATTTAATAGGTGGTAATTCGTAGTGTAAGAGCTTGTGCAGATATTATGGTAAATTTTGAATGAAAATTTAATGCCATAATTTTCTAAAAAAAAACCCTAATATTTGGAATAATATAAAAGGAATATTATATTTTCATCCTCAAATAGTTGTATATAGATAGAAGTGGTGAACAATATAATTTGTAAAAGGAATATTACATTTTCATCATGTTTGAGTGGTATAGATAGGAGTGGCGAACAATACAATTTGTAAAGTGGTAATAGTTAGGAGCACCAATTACTATAATCTGTGGATGTAGCATCATTAATTTGCATTTCTATAACCCTTTTTCACTTGATTAAATTTTTATGTTGGTGTGGATAAAGTTTTTTTTATCTGATGTTTTATTGTATAAATGGTATTGGAAAGATTTAAAAAAATTAGTATTATTGTTTGTATTATTTCTAGTCATGGTTGTTTTGATGTGCATTGTATTTGCATCACTATGATCCATTATGCATTGTATGCATCATATTAGCATAAAGTTAGTTTCTCATTCATGCATCATATTAGCATAAAGTTAGTGTCTCATTCATAAACATGAATGAACATATGAAATGTTGATAACATATTTAATTATATAAAAAAAGGTGCTATAAAATTGTTGTATTTTCACATAGTTCTAATGCTATCTTCTAAGGAGTTCTATTTGATCATTGCCAAAAAAGAAGTGTGTAGAATCCATTCTGAGTATCATAAGGTGATTGTGAAGGGAACAATAATGATTTGATGTGAAGAATCATAAGATAACTATGAAAGGAATACTAGTATTGAACAAGAGGCTAAAAACATATTTATTTATATGGAAAATTATACACCATCCTTGATACCTATCTCTTCTTTGAAAATTTTAGGATAATACACTACACTAAAGAGGAAAACCACCATTCAAAATACTACCAAGTACTTAGTTTTTCAGTACACCACTTATGCTAATTAATTCTTCCCTATAAACTTATTTGATTTTGGTGGACCTGATAAGATCTTAATAAGACATACTCAATGACATATCTAGGAACATGGACTTCACTCTTCTTGCATTCACTATTATTGTCATAAACACCATCTTTGGATTCATCATTACCCTTTTGTGACATACTCAACCACCCTAATGCATTGTGAGGATGATTGGGTACTTAAAATTTTCCTTCATCAATGCAACAATTACCTCTATTACCATTTTGTCTTATTTCCAATTTAAAATAGGTTAAAATAAAAAATAAATTATTTTCTTTATTTATCACCTTGGAACAATCACCAAAAATTCTAGAAAACTTGAGATTTACTCATATCCTCTCAAAAAATCCCTATCTTGCAATTGTTTATTTTTTCTATATGAAACACCTTATATCAAAGACCATTTAATTTTCTATGTGACACATCCTATATCCCGCCTCCTTTTTTATTTATTTTTGTTTGACACCCTGTATCACACTTCAAAAATCTTGGTCTCTATAATATTACATCCTTTTAAGCTTTGTGTGCAAAGCTTTTTTATATTATTTCTATGTTGCATCTCTTAAACTTTTTGGATGATGCATAATATCGTGAAGGATGTCTTTCAATGCACTTTATCACATTCAACTAAAATATGGAGTACTACAATATACTGCATGCGTGAAGGTTATAACCCAATACAAATAATACCTACAAACAAATTTTTAAAAAACAAAAAAAAAATATACAATGACAAGAACATAAAATATACACAAATATTTTTCTCCTGAAATCCAAAAGTGGGAAAACCAAATTGATTTTTCATACTATTCCTTTTAATGTTACAATATATTATATTTATGTCGAATCATTCTACTAAATTGTTGGCATACACTTAACCCAAGCATTATACTAAATCATTGGCGTACACTTATCTCTAGCATTCTACTAAATCATTGGAGTACACTTAACTTGAGACATTTACAAGTATACTCTACACCATGACTATCTCTTGTAAGGAATGTATAAACCCAGATATCGGGCTTAATCTAGCTACAACTTGGATTCTTTTTCAACTCCCTTTCTTTCACTTTTGTTCTCATCTTTAATACATCATTCCACTTGCATCCTCTAACATATATATTTGATAACAATATGTAATATACATGTTTTATTAGATCCAATTCAAAAATATTTCTTGCTACATGTTTCACAATCTCTACATTATAATTAATGTTATTGGAACTAAGCAAGACACCTTCGACACTAGCATCAAGGCTATAATGCCATCTTTTCAATGACGATAAGAGTATCAACTAGGTACTCAACATGGCTAAGGTGGTTAACCACATGCACATAGTGCTCCATTCTAGGTGTGATGTGATAATATCCCATCATGTTATCACAATATTTCAATTTAGTTTAGAGTTGAATATGACACCAACAATCTAAAAAAATAAATACTACATGTACTCTTACTATTAAAATTAAACACACCATTTCAGAAGAAACTTTCTCCTTCATTAAACAAATGTATTTTAATGATAACATGGTATATTATATTAACAAAACTGTGTAATAGCATAGTGAAAGTACATCCATAGTTTCCAATAGCATTAATTAGATTTCTTTTTTTTTAAACTACATTGTTTTGTCCAAACTGATTATGTCTCTAGCCTACTACTATGCTCAAGTAATGTTTATATAGATACAATTTAAAGAAAATACCTAAAACATAATAATAATTTGCTAGCAATGAACAAGATTTATGCTCCTAGTAATCTATTATAATTATATTGTTAGTCGAGGCTACTTGATTAAGATCGAGTAATCCAATTGAAGTAAGTTGTGTTGAGTTGGATGAAGACACTTGAATTTTGTGGTCCTTACCTTCTATTTATTGCACGACTTGACTATTTTGCACTTGGAGCTTGAGCTGCTAAAGTTTTGTTTTAAAATATTGTAATTATTGGCATTGAGCAGATAATATGCAGGTTAGTGTGTCCACTTGCATAGTTAATCGATCAGCATTCCTACTTAATAGAATAATCTCTATTCTGACATCTTATTCTACCACTTGTGATTCCTTTCCTATGCTTCATTTCTTCCCTTTTTTGTCCTCCATTCCCACATGGTAGTTTTTTTTATTGGTGTGTGGAAATACTTTCCTATATTGACTCTTTCTCCCAAATTACTAGTTGCATCAATTGCCTTAAGAATCAACCAGAAGGATATCAAGTAGAGGGGATAGAGGGAATCCTTGTCAGAGACCATGAGAGGTTGTAAAACATATTGTTGATATACTATTAACCAAGGGAAAAATCCATGGAGAACTTATACATGTTGAAATCTAAGCAATGAATTCGCGACTAAATCCATATTTATGAAGGACATCAAAGAGGATACAATCGTTGACCCAATCAAAGGATTTTTCCATATCCAATTTGATGAACATTCCTTTCTCTCCATGCATTTTGCTTGAATGAATTGCTTTTTGAACTAGTATAATATTGTTTACAATCTACCTTTTTTTGGATAAATTTTCTTTGGTTTTATGAAATTAGCTTTTAGAGAGGAATGTTTATTCTATTTGAGATGATTTTTTATATGATCTTCTATGAATCATTACAAAGAGACATGGGTTTAAATATATCAACGTAGGATGGATTAAATTCACTTGGAATTCACTTGGAATTAGTGCTAGAAATGTTTAATTGATCCCTTTGATTTTTGAAATTTTTTGGACATAGGATGTAATTCTTGTTAAACCCTTCTTGATTATTATCCAACAATGTTGTAAAAATGGGCAGGAAATCCATGTAGTCCTGGTGGTTTTTTGGGATTAAATGAATTCAATACATCCCAAACTTCATTGGTTATAATTAGTGTTATGAAACCAACTCAAGAAAAGATAGAAAAGATAGATCAATGCCTTAGAATTCAGCCTCTTCGAGGGGGAAACCTCCTTTACATTACATAAATGAACAATTCTTGGATGATTCAAATGACAAAACCTCCTTTCAATATATAGGAGTCTAAGGAGTCACAATATAACCCAGCCGACCTAACAATAATAATATAAAGCCACAAAAATAACAATAGAGGGATTCTATGGGGCACAGTAATAAAAATATGGGGACAATAGGGGCACAACAATATTAATAAGGGATACAACTACAATAGTAATGGGGTAATCACTATAGGAATTTACAGGGTAAGTTCCTCAGAAAGAACACCAAAAGGACACCGCTCACAACCAGATCACAGATCAATACACCAGTATTTTTGACGTGGTTAAAACCCTCAAAGAGGGAAACAGTCCACGGCCTGAGCCAACGCGGCCACTTCAGGCAATTTATTAATCAAAGAATGAAAATTTACATAAGCT
The DNA here is from genome assembly GCA_031772625.1 of Pinus tabuliformis. Taxonomy (NCBI): domain Eukaryota; kingdom Viridiplantae; phylum Streptophyta; class Pinopsida; order Pinales; family Pinaceae; genus Pinus; species Pinus tabuliformis. The sequence continues at coordinate 581,017,296 of CM062811.1, read as the reverse complement.
TCTCTCATGCACGGATTACCCTACAAATGACCCTCCATGCGCTTTAAATAGAATTCATGGACCAATCGGGTGTCAAGCCATGGTTCAAGTGTCGGTAATACCGAGGAGAGAATGAACTGTCGGATCACTACATATCGTGACCGTCGGATTGTAAGTTACAAAATGTACAACGGTAATGAAACGCACTTTACCTAACTCTATACCTAACTCTACACTAGACCAAGTTGTACTTAACTATTTCATATGTGTCGGAATATCCTAACATCCCCCCTTAAGAACAACTTGGGATAGGATTGAAGGATTTACAAATATGACACAATAGGAGAAGGAAGGAGGCGTTCCTCAGAAAGAACACCAAAAGGACACCGCTCACAACCAGATCACAGATCAATACACCAGTATTTTTGACGTGGTTAAAACCCTCAAAGAGGGAAACAATCCACGGCCTGAGCCAACGTGGCCACTTCAGGCAATTTATTAATCAAAGAATGAAAATTTACATAAGCTTCTCTCATGCACGGATTACCCTACAAATGACCCTCCATGCACTTTAAATAGAATTCATGGACCAATAGGGTGTCAAGCCACGGATCAAGTGTCGGTAATACCGAGGAGAGAATGAACCGTCGGATCACTACATATCGTGACCGTCGGATTGTAAGTTACAAAATGTACAACGGTAAAGAAACAAACTTTACCTAACTCTATACCTAACTCTACACTAGACCAATTTGTACTTAACTATTTCCTATGTGTCGGAATATCCTAACATCCCCCCTTAAGAACAACTTGGGATAGGATTGAAGGATTTACAAATATGACACAATAGGAGAAGGAAGGAGGCACTAGAGCCTATCCCCCCTTAGTGACAACTTCCTGAACTCCAACCATAAATCGAAGTTTAGTGAACTTCGCCTCTGTGAGAGCCTTTGTGAAGATGTCTGCAACTTGATCATCTGTTGAACAATATTGCACTTCAAGAACATGGTCGTGAATGAGCTTTCTGGTGAAGTGCATGTGCAGTTCAATGTGTTTGCTGCGCTGATGTTGGACTGGATCTTTGCATAGCTGAATGGCACTTTGATTATCACACCAAAGTGTAGTCGGATGCTGCTGCTCAAAGCCAAACTCTGACAGGATCTGACGAAGCCACAAGGCTTCCTTACTAGCTTCTACGACACCACGATACTCTGCTTCTGCTGATGAAAGAGAAATGGCACCCTGTTTCTTGCAAGCCCATGTAATAGGTCCTGAACCAAGAGTGAACACATAACCGGCGGTAGACTTCCGATCATCAGGGTCACCAGCCCAATCGGAATCAGTGAAACCAACCAATAGAGGAGATGCTTTGGCACTGTAATGAATCCCAAACTGAACTGTACCTCGAACATAACGAAGTATTCTTTTAGCTGCTTTCCAATGACTTTCATGGGGGTTTTGCATGAACCGAGCAACAAGGCCAACAACAAAGGAAAGGTCAGGACGAGTATGGGATAGATACAAAAGTTTTCCTACAAGTTGACGGTATAAGGTAGCATCAACTTCAGGAGAAGTACAAGTGACTGAGAGTTTGACTCCAGACTGAAAGGGAGAAGGGGCTGGCTTACAGTCTTCCATGTGAAAATGACGTAGAATATCACAAGCATACTTGGACTGGGAAAGGCAAATTCCCTCCTTGGATTGCAAGACTTGAAGACCGAGAAAATAGTGTAAGTGTCCTAAGTCTGTCATTTCAAATTTCCTTTTGAGGTTAGAATTCACATGGTTTATAAGGTTGGGATCACTACCAGTAAGGATAAGATCATCAACATAAAGAACAAGGATGATAAGAGAGTTGCCCACTTTCTTGGTGTAGACAGTATTGTCAGAATGACACCTAGAAAAGCCAGATTCTAAAAGAAAGCTATCCATTTTGGCTTTCCAAGCCCGAGGAGCTTGCTTGAGACCATAAAGGGATTTCTTAAGTCGAAAAACAAGGCTGGAGTCTGTTTGTATGAAGCCAATGGGTTGTTCCATATAGATTTCTTCATGCAAGTCCCCATGCAAGAAGGCAGATTTAACATCCATCTGATGGACTTCCCATTTGAAAGAGGCTGCAAGGGAAAGAACAAGGCGGATAGAGTTCATTTTGGCAACAGGGGAGAAGGTTTCAGTGTAGTTAATGCCTTCAACCTGTGAAAAGCCCTTAGCAACAAGACGAGCTTTATGTTTATCAACTTTCCCATCTGGTCCATACTTGGTTCTGTAAACCCATTTGCATCTAACAAGTTTTCGTCCCTTTGGTAAAGGAACAAGATCCCATGTATCATTTGCCAATAATGAATGATATTCTTCATTCATAGCTGCTTCCCAATCTGGATGGCCTGAAGCTTCTGCAAAGGTGTCAGGATCATAATTTACTGGAGCTTGAGCCAGTAAAGAAGAGGCTCTCTCGAACTGAGAACGTGTGCGTCGCTGATCTGTAGGATCACCGACAAGATCACCTACTGCATCTCGAGTAGCACGAACCCATTTTGGAAGCTTAGGAGCTGAAGGAGGATCCTGAGATGGTGGGGGAGGATTGCCATCCTCACTTTCATCATCTGAAGAAGAAATTTTTTCAAAGGTAGAAGAGATAGGGAGAGGTGGCACATCCGCCGGACTAGGCTCACAGGCCGATATATTTTCATCAAATTTTACATCTCTTCTAATGTTAAAATTTTTGGACTTAAATGGAATAAGTCTATAGCCTTTGACATCTTCAGAATATCCAACAAAAGTACATTTTTCACTCTTAGGTTCTAAAGCTTTATGCTTTTCATCTGGAATATGGGCCCACACTTCACTTCCAAAAACACGAAAGTGACTTACATCTGGTTTGATTGAGCTCCATGCTTCTTCTGGAGTGATATTCTTTAAAGCCTTAGTAGGAGTGCGATTTATTATGTAATTTTCACAGTTAATTGCTTCTGCCCAAAAACTAAGACCAAGTCCTTTAGATTGTAGCATACAATTAGCCATTTCCTTTAAGGTGCGATTCTTCCTTTCAGCTACACCATTTTGTTGTGGAGTATATGGAACAGTATGTTGCATTTGAATTCCATTCTCAGTGCAATAGTTGATGAATGTGTTTTTAACATATTCTTCGCCATTATCAGATCTTAACTTAAGAATTTGATGTCCAGATTGTTTTTCAACAAAGGACTTGAAGGCCAAAAAAGTGTTAAATACTTCACTCTTGAGTTTTAAGAAGTATATCCAAGTGCGTCTGGAGAAATCATCAATAAAAGTTAAGAAATACTTGCAGCCAGAGAATGACACAACTGGAAGTGGACCACATAAATCACTATGCACAAGCTGTAAAGGGGCTGAGGCGTGCCAAGAGGCACGTTTTTCAAAACTGTCCCGATGATGTTTTCCGAGTACACATCCGAAACAAACACCATCTTTGCAAGATACCATAGGAAGACCCGTCACCATATTTTCTTTACATAGATGCTGAAGGGAGCGATAGTTTAAGTGACCAAATCGCTCATGCCAAAGTTTGCTCACTTCATCGTTATGAGCAACAAATACTGAGGGAAGATTTGATGACCCAAAGTTGTGAAACTTATACAACCTTGTAGAGTCATCAGCAATGCCAGAAGCCAAAATCTGTTTAGGATCTTTTAAGTCCTTGATTACAACATCATGAGGTGAAAATTCAACAATTTTACCTTCACCTGAATGAGTTATCTGATATACAGATAGAAGGTTGCAGGATAAGGTTGGAACACATAATACATCATTAAACTGACCATTGTCTAGATGAACAGTTCCAGTCCCTACAACATTAATAGATCTATCATCACCAACATATATATTTTTGGTGTTACAATCATTTAAAGAAGAAAACATGGCTTTGTTTTTGGCCATGTGATAAGAAGCTCCAGAATCAATGAGCCACTCATGAGAATGAGAAGAAGAAGATACATTTAATGCATAGCCAGACCGAGATGCTTGACAACCACATGCAGAAAGTGCCATTCCTGAAGATGAAGTTGAAGTTGAAGATTGCCCCAAATGAATGTTATGCTTCTTCATTGCTGCTTCCAAGGCTTCCATCTTTTTAAAGCATTTTGATTCTAAGTGGCCATCTCGATTACAAAATTTGCAATGTCTATCAGTCTTCTTCCCTTTGTTTTTATTTGTCTTATCATATTGTTGAAATGATTTTTCATTTTGGGGCTGAAATTGCTTAGGACCCTTGTTTGGTTTAGGACCATTCTTTTTAGGATATGACTTCTTAGGATTCTTTGAATTTGATTGCTGCTGGGCGGCTAACGCTTTCTTGGAAGAGTTTCCAAGATTAAGAAGACCAAGGTGTAAGAGTTTTTCTTGTTCTCTTATTAAAGAATCACAAAAGGAGTCAAAGGAAGGGGGCTTGTAGTCTTTTCCTTGAGAAATGAAGGCTTCTCTTGTAGAATGGAAGGTGGAAACAAATACAGAGTAGGCTGGTCCCAACTTAGTAAGGATGGAATAATTAAGGTTACTATCTTCTTTCTTAACCTTAACACCTTCCAAAAGATATCTAAGGGTCTTGAACTTAGAAAAGAAATCTTCAATGCAAGAAAAATTATTAGGGTCCAATGTAAGCAACTCATTTTCAAGTTGATGGGCTCTAATTTCATTTTTAATCCCAAAAACTTTATTGATTTGTTCCATTGCTTCATGAAGAGTTTCAAGTTCTGCAATATGGAATCTAAGATCTGGAGAAATAGACATCCCTATCAAACCACGTGCTTGATCTTGTCTATTTTCCCATTTGGCAGCCTTGTCTTCATCTTTCGGTTTCTTTTCTTGGCCTGTGGCTATTCGGTAGAGACCTTTACTTCTAAGTAAATCCTCCATGTAGGATAACCATTGGAAGTAGTTGGTGCTGTCAAGGGTAACTTGGTATTGACTTTCCATTTCAACAGAAACTGAAGCTGAAGATGCTGAAAGTAAGTGTTCCAATGGATAGATCTCGAAAAATTAGGCTGGTTTAAAAAAAACGGCTCTGAAAAAGGCTTCCGGATGAAGAAGTTATGGCTTTTTGAAAAAAAGTTGTTGAAGTTGCCGACGAAGTGCGGGAATGTGCGGAAATGAAAAAGTCCGCCCCCACAAAATGGAGACTTGAACCCAAGACCTCTACTCTCTTAAAATAGCTTTGAACCAATTGATCTATACAAAAAATTTGAGAGAGAGAGAGAGAGAGAGAGAGAGGGGGGGCCTTGGGTTGCGTGCTTGCTTTGAGAAAACTCTTTTTCCCTACAAAACAAAAAACACAAAACCCAACACGGACATGCAAAGAAAACGAACCTTATGGCTCGAAGTTAGCTTTACCCAAAAAACTAAATATTTTCAAAAATTGAACCTTGCGGCTCAAAGTTAGCTTTAGCCGAAAAACTAAATATTTTTCTCAATGTTTCTGATTTTCCGAGATCACACTAAGGTGCAGGGAAAAGAGCATACGCATGAGAAAAATCCTTCCTTTCTGTTTCTGATTTGCCCAGATCGCACAGAGTCGCAGGGCAAAGAGCATACGCAGAAATGAAAGGTATAGATCCGGTTAAAAAAAAGCTAAATAAACCGAAACTGAAATAAACAGAGAGAAAATAACAGTAAACTGCAAATAAACACTGTATACCTCCAGATCTTAAAAATGACTCAGCTAGGGCTACCGGAAACCTTTTCGCGTGAAACGAAAGGGGTTCCTCATTGGAACAGATGCTCCGAACACAATAGAGCAGTCATCTCGGCCCGAAAGCAGTCAAAAACAGCAGATCTAGGAAACGGCAGTCGGATGCAGTTCTACCAGCTTCAGATTTGGATCACCAACGGACGCGGCCCTCAAATAACTCTGATACCATGTAGGAATTTACAGGGTAAGTTCCTCAGAAAGAACACCAAAAGAACACCGCTCACAACCAGATCACAGATCAATACACCAGTATTTTTGACGTGGTTAAAACCCTCAAAGAGGGAAACAGTCCACGGCCTGAGCCAACGCGGCCACTTCAGGCAATTTATTAATCAAAGAATGAAAATTTACATAAGCTTCTCTCATGCACGGATTACCCTACAAATGAACCTCCATGCGCTTTAAATAGAATTCATGGACCAATCGGGTGTCAAGCCACGGATCAAGTGTCGGTAATACCGAGGAGAGAATGAACCGTCAGATCACTACATATCGTGACCGTCGGATTGTAAGTTACAAAATGTACAACGGTAAAGAAACACACTTTACGTAACTCTATACCTAACTCTACACTAGACCAAGTTGTACTTAACTATTTCCTATGTGTCGGAATATCCTAACAATCACTAATATTATAGGGACCTATCATGTCCCTCTCCTTCTAAAAAAGTGTTGTCCTCAACGCTTGAGTAGTTTTGGATGCTTCTGTATAAAATTCTCATCCTCCCATGTGGAATCTTCAATGGATAAGTTCTTCCACTTGATGAGATACTCCGAGATTGATTGATTTCGTAGCTGTCGAGTTCTTATTTCTGTGACTGCTTCCGATTCCAATATAATTTTTACTTCCTGGTCAAGTTCTGGCAATATTGTTTGAACTGGGAGCTTGTCACCTATAACCTTCTTTAAACATGAAACATGGAAAAATGGGTGCACTCGAGATGCTGCAGTAAGATCCATTTTGTATGCCATATTACCAATATTTTGCAACACCTTGTACGGACCATAATACTTTGGTGATAACTTATTATCCTTCTTAGCTTGCTTGAGGGACATTTGTTTATATGGTTGTAGCCGTAGGAATACCCAATCGCCTACATCAAAACTTCTTTCGCTGCGATGTTGATCAGCCTGTTGTTTCATTCTATTCTATGCCAACACGAGGTTATCCTTTAGGAGTTGGAGGACTTGTTGTTGATGTTCAATGTGATGCTCCATTACTTGAACCTTAGAATTTTCTCTTAAATATGATGTGATGGATGGTGGCTGATATCCATAAAATGCCATAAATGGGGTCATTTTTGTTGCTGGATGGAAGGAAGTGTTATACCACCATTCATCCAGAGGCAACCATTTGACCCATTATGTCTATTTATCAGATACAAAGCAACGAAGATATCCTTCCAAACATTTGTTTACTATCTCAGTTTTCCCATCAGATTGAGGATGATAAGATGAGCTATGAGCTAACTAAGTACCCAAACAAGAAAATAATTCTGTCCAAAATTTCCAGTGAAAATGGGATCTCTGTCACTTACAATAATCTTTGGGTTTCCATGTAGCTTTTGAATTGTTTCCATAAATGCAGTAGAAACTGTATTGGCTTTAAATGGATGTGATAATGCACAAAAGTGTGCATACTTGGTAAGTCCATCAACTACCACCATGATGACACTCTTTCCCTCAGACTTGGGTAAACCTGTGATAAAATCCATTGAAACCTCCTCCCAACATTGGCTTGGAATGGATAAAGGTTGTAATAGACCCGGGGTCTTAATTGTTTCAACTTTATTTTGTTGGCAAACCAAACATTCCACCACAAACTTTTGAATATCTGATTTAGGCCATCCCAAAAAAATTCCTTCTTAACCCTGTGGTAAGTTTTTAAAAATCCTGAGTGCCCTCCTAAGGGAGAAGTGTGCAATTCCATAAGAATCTTTTGTTTGAGTTGGGAATTCTTACAGAGGTATAAGCGATCTTTGTACCATAACGAATCATTTTGCCAGCTAAATGTATCAGATGTATTGGAATCTTGTTGTAACTTTCGAATAAGTGCCCACACTTCTTCATCATTCTTCCATTCCTCCCTTGCTTCATTTATCCAATCTGGTTGGATAATAGAAATGGCGCACAACAATGCTTCCACATCCTCATCCTTTCTTGAGAGTGCATCTGCCACCACATTTTGCTTCCCTTTTTTGTAGATGATTTCAAAGTCATAACCCAACATCTTTGTGACCCACTTTTGTTGCTCTTCAGAGGATAATCTTTGTTCTAAAAAGTATTTAAGGCTATCATGATCCGTTTTTACCTTGAAGTGTCTTCCCATTAGGTAGGGTCGCCATTTCTTAAGTGCATGTAGTATTGCCAACATTTCCTTCTCATAAATAGCTTTGTGTAAAAACTTTCCCTTGATTGGACGACTTTCAAAAGCAATGGGTCTTTCATCTTGCATTAAAACAACACCAATTCCATTTCCTGAAGCATCACATTCCACAATAAAGGTTTTTGTGAAGTCTGGTGTAGCTAAGACCGGTGCTTGGCACATTGCCTCTTTAAGATGTTCGAAGGCCTTTGTTGCTTGTGGAGTCCATGAAAATGCATCTTTCTTCAATAATGTTGTTAGAGGTGCTGCTATTCTCCCATAATTCTTAACAAACTTGCGATAATACCCTGTCAACCCGAGAAATCCTCGCAAATGCTTTATGGATGTGGGGATTTTCCATTCCTTAATGGCTTTAATTTTGCTAGGGTCTACCTTAACTCCTTCATGAGATACAATATGACCCATATATTCCACCTCTTGTACTCCAAAGAAACATTTGGATCTTTTTGCATATAATTGTTTCTCCTCCAATAGTTGTAGCACCCTGTCAACATGTTCAACATGATCCTTCCAAGACTTGCTGTAGATTAGTATATCATCAAAAAATACTAACACAAATTTTCTAAGGAAGGGTTTGAAAATGGAATTCATCAAACCTTGAAATGTAGAAGGTGCATTGGTAAGGCCAAAAGGCATGACCAAAAATTCATAATGACCCTCATGAGTTCTAAATGCTGTTTTTGGAATGTCTTCATTCTTCATTCTGATTTGATGATATCCTGATCGAAGATCCAACTTGGTGAAGTAAATTGATCCATGCAATTCATCCAATAATTCATCAATGACAAGAATGGGAAACTTATCTTTAATAGTGAGCTTGTTGAGCTCCCTATAATCCGGACACATGCACCATGATCCATCCTTCTTGTGCACCAATACTACTGGAGCAGAGAAAGAACTTTGACTAGGTTGAATTATACCAGCCTCTAGCATTTCTGCAACCATACGTTCAATTTCACTCTTTTGGGCATAGGGATATCTGTACGGCCTGATGTTTGGAGGAACACTTCCTGGAATCAGATGAATAGCATGATCATGATCACGAATAGGTGGGAGACCTTTGGGAGTCTCAAATACCTTGGAATGATTGTCCAAGACTTTTTGAGATCTGGAGAAATAGATGATTTCGATGTGGAAACATCTAGCGAACATAATTGTGCAATTACACCTCTTTTTTCCTTTTTTAGAAGCTTTGTCATACTGTTAGAGCTGATTATCTTTCCCGGTTTCCCTGCAATACCCCTTAATTCAACTTCCTTTCCTTCCGCAGAAAATTTCATGAAAAGTTCTTGAAAATTAAAAGCTATTGTACCCAAGGATTGTAGCCATTGGACTCCTAGTACAACATCAACACCTCCCATTGGAATGGAAAGCATTGGGCTAGTCAATACATATTCTCCCATGGATAGCTTGATATTATGGCACTTTCCAGAGCAATTTATTGTTCCTCCATTTGCAATCATCACTTGACACTCTGGTGCTGGATATAGGAAGCAATTCAATTCTTTTGCTACCTTACAATGAATAAAATTGTGGGTACTTCCTGAATCAATCAACACTATTACCTTTTTCTTCTTGATTTGTCCTTCTATCTTGATGGTTTGAGGAGTGGTAATTCCAGCCAATGCATTACAAGATATGGTCGGATTCATTTCTTCTTTATCTAGGCTTTGTTCCTGGAGTATATCCTCTTCTTTTGACCTTTCTTGCTCCTTTTCTTCTTCCTCTTCACAATCTATGTAGAATAATTTCTTCTCAGCACACTTATGACCTTTAGTGTATTTGCTATCACAACTGTAACAAAGCCCTTTTGCTCTTTTTTCTTCCAATTGTTGTGGTGTCAACCTTGTAGGTTGTGGAAGACTAGAGGTAACAACACTTCCATCTTTATAGTTGTGAGTGGTATGCTTCCTGGTTGCCATAATTTTGCTTTCCATTTTTCTTGCTAACCTGAATGCCTTCTCTAATGAATCAGGTTCCCAAAGGCGAACATCATGTTGGATATTATCCTTTAAATTCCCTATGAACACATCAATCCTATGCTCCTCTGGAATATTTTTTACCCTTATGTTCAATTTTTGGAACTCCTCAATGTGCTCCATTATTGAACCCTTTTGTTTGAGACTTATCAATTGGCTAAAAAAAGTGTTGCTTTTTGTATCCTCATAATGTGCTGTCAACTATTTCGTAAAAATTGCCCAAGTGATAATTTGTTTACGAGAGCAAAGCCATTGATACCATACAAACTGATTTGGTTCCAAATATAAAGTTGCAATACGTACCTTTTGTGTGTTTTGCACATTATTGAGATCGAAAAATTGCTCCATTTGTAATATCCATGTTGCGGGATCCTTGCCATCAAACTTCCTCATATCGATTTTTGGAATATGGTGGGTCTTCGATCCAACATTAGAGTCTATGGAATCATGATTAACATTTCTTTTGTTCTCATCATGAGTTTCCTTTACTACCCTTTCACCATTAGTGACCATTTCTTGTAGCAACTTATTCATATTTATCTTCAATTCTTCCATGTCTGTCTTCAAATCTATCTTCAAATCGTCCATCTTAGCTTCCACGTCATTCATCTTAGCTTCTACGCCTTTCTTTAAACAATCCATATTAGCTTCTACGCCTTTCTTTAAACCATCCATCTTAGCTTCTACATCTTTCTTTAAACCATCCATCTTAGATTCTGTTCCTTTTTGTGCAAGTGACACTTGTTGCACTTGGTCTCGTAATTTTGATATATCATGTTGCATTTCTTCCTCTTCTTCATGAGTCATGCTAGAGCTTTCAGGTTGCCTACTAGGTGTTTGCATTTCTTTCCCCGGGGCATCAATTACTGATAATAAGGCTTTAATATGCCCTTTGAATTCCTTCAACTAATTTCTCAAACCAAGCTTATGCAAAAATTTTAAAAAAACTACACACCTTTTTTCACTTTGTAGGAGCCTGATATTGAAATTGATGTATCTCTGTAATTTCGGATCATCCAGTTCTAAAATTGCTATCTGTAGTAGCCCTCTGTGTCCTCTTTCCAATGCCACCAGTCTGATCCAAATTGAATTCTCCAAGAAAGAGTTATGCACAATCTCCCATAGTGACCTGATTACAGACTAGTTCAGTAGAGCGAACTTGTACGACATGCCACGAGTCACTATTTCGACTTTTGGCTCTGAAAAATATATACAAGAAACTACAGTCCATCCTCTTTCTATACCTTCTTATGAAATTTCAATCCAATGCTCAGAAAGAAATTTATGACAATTTTCCCCAGGTCCCCTGTTTGGAATGTACTTCAGGAGTCTGCAAAAATACCAACTTCCTCAGATCATATCTCTGCAAATATAGTGCGAAAAGCTCTGAAATTTGGACCCGAGATTTAGCACAATAACTTCTCAAATGGGTTTATTTTTTAGCTTATGAAACGTCGCAGAAAAAAATTTATAGCGAAAATTCCACGATGACCTGTTTGGAGCAGCGAAACCCTAGAATCCAAAGCTCTGATACCAAATGTTATGAAACCAGCTCAAGAAAAGATAGAAAAGATAGATCAACGCCTTAGAATTCAGCCTCTTCGAGGGGGAAACCTCCTTTACATTACATAAATGAACAATTCTTGGATGATTCAAATGAAAAAACCTCCTTTCTATATATAGGAGTCTAAGGAGTCACAATATAACCCAGCCGACCTAACAATAATAATATAAAGCCATAAAAATAACAATAGAGGGATTCTATGGGGCACAGTAATAAAAATATGTGGACAATAGGGGCACAACAATATTAATAAGGGATACAACTACAATAGGGACCTATCAATTAGTTAGCTCAATTTTTCATTTTCCTCTTGGGTAAATCAATGACAGATATGCTCCAATATTTTTTCTCTAGTATTTTCATCCATAGAAGGCTACTCTCTATACAAATTGGAATAGTGGTCTATTGTAAACCCTTTAACTTGATTGTAGGTAATTAAAATCCCACCCTCAGTTGTAGTTATTTTACAAACATTGTTCCTCTATATTTTCTACTTGGCTTGTTTGAGGAAAAACTTTGTGTTTATATCTCCTGTCTTCAACCATATACTCCTAGACTTAAGATGCCAAATTTCCTCTTCATTTCTCAATTCAGTTTGTAATTTTTGAAAAGATAATTTTAGTTTTTTTATTTTTTATTTTTATTTTTTTCCATTAGCAGACTTTGGTGACTATTAGTTATTCCATTTTTTCTTGAGTTTATTTTAACTGGAGGTTCAATATGAGAATAGACTCCTTATCTTTTTCTTGATCATATTGAACCTAGATTTTAAGTGTTTCCTTAACCTTTTTATAATTTTCTCGTACGTGTATATAGACAATACATCTATCCACTGATTGGACACATTTAAGGCAAGTTCAAAGAATTATTGATTCTATGTCTATATGGGATTGTAGTGGAATGGAAGAGGTCCATAATTCTCAAGAGAGGATAGTGTAGGAGATATTGGTATATAATTAGAACCTGACCAATTGAGGATTTGAGATATGGATGTGATGTTTTCTTCTAGAAAGGAGTTATAAACAAGGAATTTGTTAAGCCTAGTAACAATGTGTCTGGGTCATAAACTTCTATTGGACTGGGTGAATTTCCATTTTATTGGATTAAGATCAACAAGGTGAAGGGACTAGATAAGTTTTTCTCATTCTTATCTAAAGGTGGATTTTTCTCACTTTTCTATAAAAGGGATCCCCTACCAACGAGCCCCCCCATTTTTTCCTAGCCATGAACAGTGGCGTTGAGGTATCCTGCATAAATATTGTTTTTTTTCCTAAATTGTATCTTTCAATCTTGATAGAGAATTCTAGCATGGAACTTTATTTGGATATGAATTTGGCATATACACCTTGAAAATATTGACAATATTACTTGATGGGCTATGAAGAAATATTACAATGATCCAATGCACTGAGGATAGTTCCTATTAGCATTCAAACTAGAAGGGGATCCCTAAAAGGAAAATGCTAGGCCAAGGGCAACAAATGGAGACTTAGCCCACCATCACCTTAGATAAGGCTCACCTCTTTTTACAAAATTTCACCAATGGGAGGAGACCCGGTATATTATGGAGTCGCTGATGAAGGATAATTCAATGAATGATGTGGAGTGACCCAAACAATCTCTTTCCCAGAAGCATTAGAAAGATAAGGCTTGCTTGCTTTCCAAGCAAAGTGCAATGTCTTCTAGGAAAGGAAGGGAGGATTTAAGGTTTGGTTTGATGGGATATGACTTGTGAAGGAACTTCCCAATACCTAAAATCCTATTGGAATTGGTATCCCAGATGGTTCTTGAAAAATTGTCCTTTAAAAGGAATGGGACCCCATAGGGCCAAGTGGACCCAGCCTAGGGTACAAGGAAGGAATATAGCAACCGATGATATTCTTACCATATATAAGGTGGGGGAAAGGATCAAAGAAATAATTTTCACTTGAAGGTGTTGGTTTGACCCTATGAGGTACTAGCCTTAGGAATGTCAGGGAAAATTTTGATCCCAGAGCTAGGCTTGGCTTTTATCTCAACTCATTTGCTCGAATGGCTTCAAAATTGGAAGAAAGCTTGAGGAAACACCAGCGCAGGAGACCCTAGGTGTCACGCCCCTACACCTGCGGTAGTCTTCCAACCGCTTGTAGCAAGGTGCGGCACCACCGAACGCTTTTTTTTCACCAATACTAACATTCGTGGACTATGCCTACTTTCACATTAACATACTTAGCTTGTGTTTCGCAACTAAGTAAAAAGCAATTATCCTTTATACTTAATGAAGCCCATACTCATTCATTATCATCATGCAATTATACCAAGAACAATAACAATTGCAACAAGTATAAATGGGAGGGGAAACTCCCCGTAATGTGAGTCTGCCCGACAATATATTAAGAATATCAGTTTTACAATGTGCAAGTTTTCCTTGCCAAACCAAGTCTACACTTAGCCAAATATTACAACCGAGAGGCAACCTTGCCTTTTACAATACATGTGCACCCTTGCACAAAGATAAGTGCTCACCCGAGCCATTTAATTCCTCTCCAGCAAGTCCTGCACAATCCGCACATATACCAACTCCTCGGCACGCTTGCCTACACCTCAAACCGGCACAAGATACTCCAAAACCGCACCTAGATAGTGCGCATGAGCTATGCGCAGCTCCCATCTTCCCTTGCACAATTTTACCCTTCTCCTTATGCGTAGAGATGATGTGAGTTGTTGAGTTGTTGAAATGAGCCTCAAGCTCCACTAATATATACCCAAGTTTGCGTGGGTTTACAAGGGGTGTGCAGCCCCATGGCCGACCCCCAAAACCACTAACACATGCCCACAAGCTCCATCTACAAGTCGGCTTGTACTTCTTTAAACCGTCACACATATATGTGGTCGTTCCAACACTTAGTCGCATAAGTGTTTTCCCTAACGTCACATATATCGTCGCATTCCTTTGCACATAATGTCGCACCCGTCGCACATTTCCTCCGCGCGCCCGTGCGCCCGCCCGCGCGCCCGCTCTCGTGCACGACTCGCCGGTGCCCGTCGCACTCTTCTCCCGAAGGCCTTACATCCTCCTCCACCTGAAATCGTTGTCGTCCTCGACAACATACCATCCCGGTAGCCATCCACCAAGATCATCACTCATCCGTGATGTGAACTCCTCTTCGCAAGGCAAACATCCTTGCAACATATGTAGAGACTCTTCTCCACTATGTCCCGGCTCAATGACCAGCTACCACCAAGCTCACCATACCAAGGCATGCACCTCCACGGTATGCTCTCCATCAGATATCTTCTTGATCCATGATTGCTGACCTCTTGTCTTCATCATGTGTCCCCATGTGAACCTTCGTCATGATACTCCAGCATAATGCCAACACATCTCTGTACACTTCCGGACCTCATGTCTGAACTAGTCGGGTGATCAGTCCAACCATACGCTCAAACCATAAGAGTGAACATCCTCATGTCATCATCAGCTGTTCCTCAAACATCTGCCACATCCTTGACTCATCAAGAATCTATCTCCATAGTCCATGCTCAGGTCCATGGAACTCCATCCATCTCATCTGCAACATGTCATGATGCTTGATGCATCATTATACCTGCTCCATATGCTTGAGGGCTCACTGCCATGAGCAGCTAACAATGAGCCCATCTTCTTACTCATCTAAGAAGATGTAGAGGGAGTAGAGCCTGAAGGCTCTCCCTCACTAATCAACTCGATCCACCTATCAGGATCTTCGGTCTCCATCCTTTGTAGATAAGCAACCCGGTCTTCCTTCTGGACATCCGGCCTCACATATACCTCCTCATCATCATCATCATCCTCCACCAACTCTAGCCTTCTTGTCAAATCCAAGATGCTATCTGAAAGTTTCTTGATGACCAATGACTGCTCCACAAGCTTTGTCTCAACACTAGACAACCGCTTGTTCACCTTCTCCTTATCCTCCATTTGCATCACTCCTAATTTACAATCAGGCCTTGTCACACCAATGGTTGGCACACCAATGGGTACATCTTCCCTTCCATCATAAATGTAGAGCTTCTTCAAATGTGGTACAATCATAGCATCGAATTGTTTCATGAACTCCATTCCCAATACAGCTTCATAGTCATCAATCCACACTATAGTGAAGTCCACCTTCCCGGTTCATTCACCAAGTGTAGTGTCCACCCTTTCAGCTATACCAAGAATCTCAATAGGAGGAGAATTCACTGTCTTCATTTGTGCCTTTGCCGGTACAAATTTCAGCCCAATTCTTCTCACATTATCTTCGCCCATGAAGTTGTGAGAAGCCCCACTATCCACCATAGTGAGCACATCAGCACCTCCAACCTTCATTCAAACATACTCCAACTTGTTCCTTTCAGGATCCCTCCTAGAATCCACCTCCATAGTAGCAGAAGCACTAAGTATCTGCATCATCCCCACAGAAGCATCTTCACTCTTTTCATCAGACTCAACCTTCTTCTTTAAGGCCTTGAGATGCCTTACCTCAAGAGCTAGGAAATCCCACTTCTTCTGATTCAATTCATGTCTTGTCTCTAGTTCCTTGAATTCTGCTTCAAGCAAGTCCATTTCCTTTGCAAGTTGAGAGGCTTCCTCCTCATTCTGGTCAGAAACCCCTTTCTTAGCCAAAGCATGAAGAGCACTCCTTGTTTCAAACAACCTTTTGCCATATTCCGCAAATCCTTGTCTTATTTCCTCTGACTCTTCAAGTAGACTTCCTTCAAACTCTTCGAAGGTTGCAAAACCCAATCTCTGCCAGATAGACATCTTTACCAAGTCACCTGCAACCTGAACCGACCCTTGTTCCACTTCGTGTGAAACGGTTTCCTTCACCTGCAAGTACTTGTCACCAACTTCCAAGTGTATGCACACTTGCTTCAGCTTCCTGCAAGACTTCTCCAAGTCTTCAGACCTGCTCCGATACCACCTGTCACGCCCCTACACTTGCGGTAGTCTTCCAACCGCTTGTAGCAAGGTGCGGCACCACCGAATGCTTTCTTTTCACCAATACTAACATTCGTGGACTACGCCTACTTTCACATTAACATACTTAGCTTGTGTTTCACAACTAAGTAAAAAGCAATTATCCTTTATACTTAATGAAGCCCATACTCATTCATTATCATCATGCAATTATACCAAGAACAATAACAATTGCAACAAGTATAAAGGGGAGGGGAAACTCCCCATAATGTGAGTCTGCCCGACAATATATTAAGAATATCAGTTTTACAATGTGCAAGTGTTCCTTGCCAAACCAAGTCTACACTTAGCCAAATATTACAACCGAGAGAAAACCCTGCCTTTTACAATACATGTGCACCTTGCACAAAGAGAAGTGCTCACCCGAGCCACTTAATTCCTCTCCACCAAGTCCTGCCCAATCCGCACATATACCAACTCCTTGGCATGCTTGCCTACACCTCAAACCGGCACAAGATACTCCAAAACCACACCTAGATAGTGCGCACGAGCTATGCACAGCTCCTATCTTCCCTTACGCAGTTTTACCCTTCTCCTTATGCATAGAGATGATGTGAGTTGTTTGTTGTTGAAATGAGCCTCAAGCTCCACTAATATATACCCAAGTCTGCGTGGGTTTACAAGGGGTGTGCAGCCCCATGGCCGACCCCCAAAACCACTAACGCATGCCCACAAGCTCCATCTACAAGTCGGCTTGCACTTCTTTAAACCGTCGCATATATATGTGGTCGTTCCAACACTTAGTCGCATAAGTGTTTTCCCTAACGTCGCATATATCGTCGCATTCCTTTGCACATAATGTCGCACCCGTCGCACATTTCCTCCATGCGCCCGTGCCCCCGCCTGCGCACCCGCTCTCGTGCACGACTCGCCGATGCCTGTCGCACTCTTCTCCCGAAGGCCTTACACTAGGGGATCAAACTTTTTTGGAGGGCTAGCATGTCAGGAAATTTATGCCCTAGGTACCCTAGCTTGGCTAGACCTGGAAGGAGGTGAAAAAATGTGATTTTTAGTGAACACCTTTGGTATATCAGTGCATTAATCTTTAGGAGAATGTAGTATATTATGAGTATGAGTAGGATTTCTTGATTCCCAATCAAGGATGCCTCAAGATAACTTCGTTGGCTTTCTAGGTCAAGGAGAAGCAACCTTGCAACTTTTATACTTCGATGTACAAAGGAAATGGCTTATCAAGGTCAAATTATTTGGTTGAATTACCCCTAGTAGATTCCACTCACATTATATGGCCCATACATTGATAGATTCTATAAAAAAGATAAATTGCACGATTTAAAGTAGTAAATGCATGCAGCAATTAGCCCTGGAACAATGAAAATCCCAGTTCAATGCATATGACAAAGTAAAACAAGAATAACATTAAGATCATGTACTTACATGTAACAGATTATATCCAACCATTCACAATTGACAAGAGAGAAGCCCCAAGAGAAGATAGACCAATATCCACACATCAAAATTCATCTGTAAATCTCCAATTCATCCTCTAGAAAAAGTGCAAAAATCTCAAGAGAGAGAAATGCTCCAAACCAAGATAATGATGAGAAAATAAACTCATCTCACTTGTATTTATACATAAATTATGAGTTCAAATTAGCCTCCTTGGCCTACATAAGTCCCAAAAAATAAAATAATGTTCTAATGACTCAACTTAAACCCGCCAAACTAGCTCATAAATGAAAAAGTAAGCCTCTCAAGAGGTCAAAAAATAATCTATGCATGTCGTAGGACCCTTTAAGAGGCCTAATGAGGTCCATGGGTGCCACAATGAAGAATAGGACCCTCAAAAGTAGTGGACAAGGGGTTGGCCCTTTATAATAACCTATGGTGCTCCAAATCACATGTGGGGGCACACAAGTATCCTCATGGGTTTCCAAATAAATCGAATATGCATGTAGATCGCCTACAAGGGCTAGGATGATGGTGTAGGTGATGCCACATCATCGCGCAAGTCCTAGATCATCTGCCAAGTGTATGGTGTAATTCTAGGGCTAGCTAGGCATGATGGATCAAGTGTATCCTCCTCGTACAATAAGTGAACAACGAGCAATATCTGAATGGTTGTGGGGATCCATAGAGCACAATCTATTGCTATGGAGGCCCATGCCTCTCAATTATCACCCTACATGTTCCAATGTAGCCCTCTAGAGGATTAGGATCCCGTATAAGGAGACCAAACCCAAGATGGACACTATCTACAATCCTACATAAGATCTAATGCATCCTCTATCCTTCCAGTACAATGTCATTAGAGAAATCCAGTAAATGAGCTTACCAAATCATCGACCACAGGTGGGGACTTCATAATGGCCTACCCTTCGATAATGGGTTTCGGGATATGCCAATGTCTCCTAAACTCCAAATGGGGTTAACCAATAACCCTATTAGGTGGTTTCTACTTATAAAGGGGGTAATATAGTTAAGGTACATCCTTCAAAAGGTGGTGGTTGTGGAAGATAGGTGAATGAAGTAGGGAATGAGAATGGGCAGCCCTTGGTCACATGTCGAGGTACAAGGGTAGCTAATAAGAGGGAAGCCCACAATTGGGTTTATAATGTATAGGAGGTAGAAATTGTGGTACGAGGTGCCCCGACCTTGATTTTTCCACCCTACTTTATATTCTTTTTTCCTTTTTATGATTTTCTTTGATTAACCGCTCAGGGCTCAAGGGGTAAGAACATGATGTATACGATATAGTAGTGAATACCCCCTTTAAGGTGGGGTGATTCATTTCTCACTAGGGTTTGGGACAATCATGGGTTCCTATACGACTCCTTCAGATAACCTATAGGAACCAGGGTGATGTCCATGATGATGGGGTAGAGCTCATGTATTGGCTTTTTCCCATGTGCTAAATGTATTTGTCTTGGCCATCCTTTGCATTTTATGGTACATTTTCCTATTGAATGTGTCCATATATTATTTTATCTCTCTTTTCAACTGCATCAACCTCCAACCTTCATTCTAGGCCATGACCTAAGATGTGGGCAAGGGGAAGGGGAAATATAACCCTATGTGGACCCAATGGAGGAATGTGGACCCAGGCAGGAGAAATGATGAATTTGGTAACAATGAATGAAAGAGGGTAATATAAGAAGATAAGGGAGTGGGACCACTCAACCAAAATCGGGGTTCCCGTGAAATACCATCCCTAGAACCAAATGGTTGATAAAAGAGATCCCACGGGACTAGAATCCAAGGTTAATTACTAAAATGGGTCTAGGGGACAAAAGCACAGACCTAGCCCATTCTTTCCACTGAATCACCCCATTAATCCATGCCCAGAAGTGTCCATGATAAGAAAACTACAATATTCAATTTCCAAATGAAAAGGCATACATTTAGATTCGGGAGGCCCACCTTCAAACATACGATCATGGTAGGTAGACGAGGGACCACATGGCTAGCTTAGGTGGTGGAGAAATGACATGATGAGCTAGCTGGTGGCTGCAAGGGGCGGTTGAATGTCGGATGAGCACCATCTTGGAGAATTTTTTTATCCTAGGGATATTACCCACAAAATGGTGGGTAATAGTTCCTAGATGAATTGGAAGTTGGATGATTACCATATGCATAATCCTCTTGATGCTCATTTTGAACTAATAATTTTTTTCATATTATTTTTCTAAACTATGTTTCTTTTATGGAGGGTTAATTTTTCCTCTTGTAGAATAATAATTTGAGGATTCACTACTTTGATTATGTTATTTACTATTTTCCATTTTTCATCACTCCCCAAACCTATACAGTTCTAAGAGAGAAATTTCATAGTTTATTATTATTTTTTAGAAGCTCCTCCCACAGGAGGAACTAAAGCACCTTTAAAGTTTCTAGTGTTTCTACTACAATATCCCTCTATAGTGTGTTGGGTACCCATTCCTTTATCCTAGTTTTCATGTTCTTCCCTCTTTTCCTTATTATATTTTCTTCCTAATTTATTTATGTATTTTATAACTCATCAATCTTTGGTTGCATTGTCCTCTAATTGCTCCTCTATTGGATCAACTACTGGAAGAATTAGAGAAATACTAGATCTGTGGATACCTGTGATTTTGGAGATTGCAGGGATTGCTTCTTGAGCGGGGGGGGGGTGTGATGGTTTCCAATGAATGAAAGAGGGAATACTCCAATAGAGATATTCCTTTTAATTTTTATCCCTCATTATATCTTAGATCATTAGTTTCTAGAGATTTAAATGACATAAGACTTCATATCCATCGATGTGTGAGGAGGAAGGAATTCTCTTTCTAGAGGGTGAGGGATTTTTTAGGGGTTATTTTTATGGGGGATATTGTGAGCCAAGGGCGAAGGCGAGGGATGATAATTGAGGGAGTTTGGGGGTTGTCCCTCGTATTACTCATCTCCATATAGGTTGTTGATATTATTCTCCCTACTTGGCCTATTTCTCCTCTTTGGGAATTTTGGGAAATATCTTGCAAAATGGCCATATTCATGGAAACTTTTGCATTTGAATAAAAATATGATCATAATCCACCTTTCGAATAAAATTCCAAATGTCTAGGTTGAATTGAATTGCTAATGGCATCCCTTTTTCTAAGTCCACTTCTACACATACTATGGCACACACGAACTTTCCATATTTGGGTTCAACTTTATCTATACATTTCCCTAATGCATTTCCTATATTTTTTAAGGTGTCCTCATTTCAACAATTAAAGGATAAATACATATTATTGGCCCAAACCATGATTATCAAGGCTATATAACCTTTAGGATTAAAGTTAGGGTTTCATCTATTCAAATATATTCCTTATGTTTCCATGTTGTATGGGCCACACCTAAAAATTAATTCCCTATCTTCTTTTTCTTGAAACATGAATATGAAAAATCCTTTTGCATAAAAAGATAATGAAAGCTTACCTTTTATCAACATCCTCCGATTTTAATTTGTTGAGGATGCTAGCATTGAATGAGAAAGCTAGATTCCTATGAATTTTCCAATGAGCCCCCATTCTACAAGATGGAGTGCCATAATGTAAGATTGTGAAGGAATTAGAACTTTATGGATCTCCTCCAAACTTTTTACGAACTTGGACTAGGGGTTTTTCCGAATCTAGTATGAGCTAAGATAAATGTGTTAAATGTAGCTACGTTTATTAAGAGAGAAGGAGGAGGTAGGCCTCCTCATAAGGTGTGACTCATATTTGGAAGCTAAGTGGGCAAGGGTTAGGGTTTCACATGTGGATAACTATAGCAAAAAACGCATGATGCCAATGTGCATTAACTATATACCATTTTTATGAGGAAGCTTCAAATTATAAAATGTTGATACAATTGAGGAGAGATATATAGGTACTCATAAAACTCTTTCCTTCATTGAATAATTAGGGGTTATACATTCGACATGTTTAATACTATATTGCAAATATTATGGTGCAATGAGGTATTTTAAAGAACTTGAAACATGCTAAATGCTTCTTTATTCTATATTGTTAAGTCTAAAGATGGGACATGCATTCCAAGGCTAAATATCTAAGTTTACTTACAAGGGCAAGGGTATTGTAAATAAAATATACTCACTATTAAAATATTTATAGGATTCAAAAATCCTATTTAGCAAGGAAGTAAAAGATAGAGTATAGGACTTAGCTCATGCCAACACCTTAGCTCACAATATTTCTTTGCAAGGCATAATCACACATATGAATTCTTTCCAGCAAATATGAGAAAGAAAAAAAATATTTAAAAAATATCATTATGTTTCGTTAACCAAGATTACCCTTGAATCACGCAAGAAATTTGGAGAAGACATCAATATGATTATTATCATTATCTCCTCCCTTTTTGTTTTCTCCAACATCCTTCTTCCCATCACCATTCATTTTATCACCACCACCACTACCTTCCTTCTTGTCCCCTCTTCTTTCTTCCCCCCATCCTTCATGTTCCCTTCCTAATTGTCTCCATGCTTATTATGTGGGATGATATCCACATAATTTCTAGTCTTTTTTTGGAGATAAATGTCTCATAATTATTATAATGAAAGAATGAATGGATTGAAAGTAAGGATTAGAACAAGATATATATATATATATATATATATATATATATATATATATATATATATATATATATATATATATATATATATATATATATATATATTGGTTGACTAAGAGTTTAGGTGTGGGATTTGGAATCCAAGCAAATAAATGTTTTTTGGTTGCTTGGAGTTTGTGTATTGAAGAGTAGAAATCAT
Source organism: Pinus tabuliformis (assembly GCA_031772625.1). Taxonomy (NCBI): domain Eukaryota; kingdom Viridiplantae; phylum Streptophyta; class Pinopsida; order Pinales; family Pinaceae; genus Pinus; species Pinus tabuliformis. The sequence continues at coordinate 580,994,447 of CM062811.1, read as the reverse complement.
ATTGGGGATAGTTATGGAAGCTCCACTAATGATGTGGGTTGATATCCTCAACTAGTTCACTTTCACTGTGTTATTCTTATTATTGAATGTGGGATTAGAACCATTGTTGTTACTTTGGAATGCACCAAAACAACACCAAAATGTATCTAAGAAGAAAATCATCTTTTTTATATACATTAAACACCTTTAGTTTATCTACAAACAGTGTTGAGGAGGTTGGTAAGTCTTACAAAATATGAAGAATAAGAGAGAGTGTTAGATAATGCTATAGAAAACAAGAGAAAAACAAAGCTGAAAAAGTAAGGATTACAATAAGTTATACAAATAATTTTGATTTTGGTTAACCATGAAGGGAGTTGTGAGATCTAGAAGGCAAGAAAGGTTTTCTTTTTCTTGCAAATTATATATTATAGAGTAGAAATTGTGTTGAGGACAATTATGGAATCTTTTCCTTATATGTGGGTTTCCATGCTCAATTGGTCCATTCACATTGTTATATTAAATGTGGTGATTAGAATCATTATTGTTACTTTTGGATGGGGTTTTTTAAAGAACCACACTAAAGATATAGGTATAATAAATGGAAAAAATCGTCATGATATATAGGAAAATTTGGCTATTTTATCAATAATGTAATATGTACATATAATTTTCTGGCTCAAGTGCTCAATTTGCATATATCCTTTGTCAAGGATTCACAAAAAAAACTTATTGAGAAGGTTGAAAGGGGATGATAGAATGATCTCAAGAAATTTGAGCTTTCTAGTATTTTTCTTGCACCGGTGCTTTATTGAGACAACATTTTAAAATGCAATTGCATACAACCCTTGTAATATGTATGAAAAACTTCACAATAAATTTAGTGGAAATCCATACAAATTAATTTTATAAAACATGAATTATAAAAAGTGATGAAGAAAAAGATAACATGGTATCTTTATCAGCCTAATTAATAACTCCTCAAATTATCACCAAAAATACTAGAAATGCATAACACATGCAAAGAACTCTCTTGATCATGAAATTTAGTCGTGTCCCGCCTTCTTTCTTGCCACATACTTTCACAATTTCTTTGATAACTTTGTAATCCAACAACGTCAAGGATTTGACAAATCCAAAAAGCCATAATGTCTAAGTAAACAATTGGGCCATGTTTAAAAAAATAGTTTAAAGTTAATATGTATTGCTCATTGGTGCTCAGTAATGAAACCTCCCAACATGAAATAAAAGCAGTGTAACACAAGTTGACTAGATATTAGGCTTGCAACATTGTTGTAAAGATCTAAATAACACATGCAAGCCAAGTAGCTAAAGCTCAACCATAAATCCAATATGTAGTGCACTATTAGAATATGAATAAAAATCATGGGAAAAAAATGAACTGCAACCTTAAGCATACCTTTGGATCATGATCACCTTTGTTTCTCACACTATGTCCATATATTTTAATATTTTGATTTCAAAATGTGAAAGGCAACAATCAAAATTTTCAAGTAGTTCTTTTTAATTGAAGCGTTCAGAAAACTAACCATCAAAATTTGTTCTTTATTTCCATATTATCTACAAATATGAATTTATCATTGAGATAATAGCCTTTATCATTAAATATAGTTTACATGTTCAGAAGAATGTAGTACAATATCTTCATTATTAGGAAAACCATTGTAACAAGATATAATATTGAAGTGTGGGTGTTAAGACAATGAGAATACATTGATTACATTGCGACTATCTCTTTTCACTCTCTCCTGAGATGTGACAACCCATTTTCATTGAGAATCAAGAAATAATGGTACCTTTTGGTGTAGGGTTTATTGTGCTTCAAGTAATAAGTTGAGCATCTCCTTATTGCCTTGTTTAGGCAACAACTCCTTTCCATTACCCCTTAAGGTGTTCATGCATATGTTTTGTATTTTTTTTGGAACACATTAAAAATTATAGCATATTTAAGACTAAGAGATTAATTATACTTATTCTAATATTATAATATATGCATAGATAATATAAATATTTTTCTTTGTGATCGTTGTTGTTTTATTTTCTTACTCCATTAACTTGATTCTTTGGTTTATATCCATTAAATCTACAGGAGGGTTAATGTGTGCTTTACTATTTCTAGAATCATATGTCTATACTTGAGTTGTTTCCTTTCCTCTTCTTAAGTTCGCTATAGTACTTAATGGCTTGATATAAGAGTGTGTTGTTTGTTTGTTTTTTTGTTTTTTTTTTTTGATATATTGGTTACTTTAGTAGCTTAAAGAGTTTAGGATGAAATTTTGCAAGAACTTTCTCCTACTAAACATAGGTGGTTGTTGAAAAATAAGGGTTGTAATATTTATTTGACTATGTCAAGGAAACTTGGGCTTTGATGTAGTAAAACCACAAATAAATGCAAAAATCTATGTTTTTTTGTGATTTGACTCATGAAAAACATATTTTTTTTCATCCTAGCTAGATATAAAATTGAGAATAAAATTCAATACATATTGACCACATTCTTATGGAAATGAAACTATATCTTACATGTATGCTATAAAATAAATTGTAGAGAGAGTTGCAACAAAATATTTTTTCTTGGCGTGAAACTCACATGTATACATTAACTATAGAACATACATTCCACATAGGAAAATGTAGGAAACTGGTTGTTATCCAATGTTGAGATTTCCACTATTGAAGCATATGAAATATAGAAGGGGCCCAAAGGACATATAAGCCTTCACAATCTCACTTTTGATCCTACTATTTAGTCCCCATGTCCTCTCCAAACCTTTCTACTATTAGTCAATATTTCGTCCTCACCCAACTTTATCTCCAGGAGAAGGAGGATAAGAGGTTTTTCATCATTAATTAGGCTTCTTTGATTTGAAATCATCTTTTCATTTTCTATCCCCCCTACATTTCCAAGAGACCACCTTCATCATTTTCTTAAGGATTTGATGTTACCCCCTTGAGGGAGATCAATCCACTTTGCTTCCTTAACATTTGTGTTCCTTAGTGCAATGTTGTTTGAATATTCAGTTGCATCCCTAACTATTTTTCCTTATCAACCTATTCAGTCTAGAGATCTAAGTTATTCTTTCCCCCTACTCTCTTGGAAGTTTGTTTGTGTTCAATGTCTCTTTCAATATTTCCATTCGACTTCTAATATGCTAACCAGGGGACACCTTAGGTATTTTTGGGATATTATGGAGAAAGGAACACCTCCTCTTCTTCCTCAGATTTTTGTTCCCCCTCTTTTGGTTTTTTCATAGGAACATCTTCTAAATTTGGCACTCCAATATCATCTTCCTGCACTTCGTGATTATTCTCCTTATCCAAAGGATCTACCAAGTTCCTTATCCCTCTTCAAGATTTTTCGAGTATTTTAATGCATCAAAATGCCTTTTTGTGGATCCTTTATGATGGGCTTGTTGATTAGATGAAGAGTTCTCTTTAAAAGTACATTAGGGAGGGGGAAACATGTTTTGTTCCCTTGCTTTTGGATGTGGGACCTTTTGAGGATTTTGCTTCCTATTAGGACCTCTTCATCTTTTGGATTTTTGCCACTGACCCACTTGTTATTGTTATTTTTGTTGATCTTTATCTTTGGACAAATTTCTAGTCAATTACCCATATTCATGACAAAATTTTCAATTAAAGGGAAGTTAATCATAGTATAAATATTTATTGAAGGACCGATTGTTTAGGGATAATTGAATTTCATTTAGAAGACCTTTCTCTGAATTGATCACCACACAAATTTGGTCATAGGAAAACATGTTATATTTTGTCTCTGCTAGATCTATGTATTTTAAGTGCATTCCCAATATTTTTAAAAATTTTCTCATTCTAGCAACGAAGAGGAAAGTAGGGGAGCTTAACCCATATTGGCACCATCGAGGGGATGTATTTTTGTGAGTTAAAATTTGGATTCCAATGATCCATATAGAGCAATTGATCCCCCATAAAACAAAGCCCACTTCCAAGTATTAGATCCATATCAACCTTTTCCTCAAAGTAAAAGGTAACCATTTCCCACAAAATGAAACAATCACCTTTTCCTTTATCAGAGGCCTCTAGTTTTTATCAAGCCACATGTTCGGGGAATTTTGGTAGGGATAGATCCCTATAAAATTCCATAGTGGACCTTGATATACTAAATACAAGGCCATTGAACATGACTAGTTAGAATTAATAGCTACATTGGGTATATCATCAATTTTTTTCACAAGCCTGGTGATTCATGGTTTTGGATCTCTAGGGAGAATGGAAATGAGTGCATTAAATGCGCCTATGTCTAGAACTTGGGGAGGTGGGGGGAGGGGGGTGGGGGCGGGGGTGGGGTGGGTGCGGGGGGGGGGGGGGGTGATTCCCCCCTCAAAGCGTCATGCCTACATAACACTTGCAACTAATCATCTAAAGTTTTTGGAGAAGCAAAGCATGCCTTCAAATGCTAAGGATTATGTTATTAAGAATATAATATTATATAAAAATTAATTTTATTAATTTTATATTCAATATAATAATAATTAAATTAAATTAAAACTTACATTGATGGGGGTGGACGAATGAAGTGAGAGGGATTTAGGGAGGGGTGCCCACCACCCCACTGACTCCCATGGTGTTTAAGGTGAGGAGTGGTATGGCACACCATCCTCATGCATGATACATGTGTGGCTATTGCCATTCAATAACCAAATTTTCAAGTTCCTTTAGTATTTATCAAGGAGAGTATGCAAAGTGAGGGTTTAGATGGGTGCAGGGATGCTGCCTCAACATCCTTGCAATTTGACATGTCATTCTCCAATTTAGAAATTTCCTAATTGAGTGGGGTTTCTTTGTGAGATTTGGGTGTGGTCTAGGAGGTGTTGTCGTGTAATCCCTTATCTCCTCAATAAGTGTTACTAGTCTTTGCAATTTTTCATCTTCGTTTGCTAGGGGAAAAGAGCTAACTTAAGCGAGACAACTGTTTGGAAGCTTTCGAACCATAAATCCTCAACTCTTGTAAAACATGGGAGCTTCGGGCATGCAACTGTAGTCGAGGTCGTATGGTGTTTTCACACTAAATTTAAGGAAATTTTGGGTGTATGGTTTTTGTATATTAGATACATTGTTACAGTTTATTGCAAGCTCTTCACATGTTTTTTGTGGTTTCAAGGTGCAAAGTCGTATTTTTGGGGGTTTTGTTGTTGCTCTATTTCAATGGGTTTCTTTCCAATTTATTTTGGGTTATCGTTCACCCCCCCCCCCCCCCCCCTCCTCATCCTTTTTTCTTCTGGGGCTAGGTTTTATGCCAGGTATATGGAATCATTCTTATCTTTCTCGTTGCCTCGTTGGACTCTTGGAGGTTTTTGACGTTACTAGAAATCCATCAACCAAGGGGGTCTTCCCGATATGAAGTCCCAATTAGACCTCACACTGTTTGGAGTAGGAGCCCCAAATGGAAATATGACATGTTACCATTACTCTTAGGAATCTTCCTTGGATGAAATTATTAACATAAGATATTATAGGAACAATCTTTGGAACAAGAAAGTAAGTTGACACTGTGAGGCATATAATTACAATGTATATAAGGTGCTTTCATGGCAAGGAAAGAGGGAGTGAGCCTATAGAAGAAAATCAATAGTACCATCCTAAAAAATACATGCAAGATCATAACAGGATCATTAATTAACCTGCAAAGTAGTTCACAAGACAACAATGATCATAAAATAAAGTAATGATGCACATCCAACAAGATACATACCAAAGCCAATGAAATCGTTCATTTTCATTATATAGTATGTGTTAACATAAACTTACACATTAAACAATGAAAGAATAGTCTCACAATCATTCACGAAATATGCATCAAAGTGCTTTGCCTCTAGAGATTCATATATTAAGTAAAAACCCCAAGATATACAATTACAATGTTGCCACACTAGCCCTAATAGTGGAACATTAAGTCACCACTTACTCTAAAGAAATATATTCTCTCCTATGCTAAGATAGATAAGCCAAGCTGGAAAGTTCAAGTCCCTAAATTCCTTTCTCTTGAGCTATGAGGGTGTATTTACAACAAATTATGTGACTCTCCACCTCCCATGTGACTCTTGACCTCCCTCACGACTCTTGAGCTTCTACTATGACTTTTTGAATTCTTATATGACCTTTGAGCTTCTATATGAATTTATAACTTTGTAGTGACTCTTCATATTCCACGTGGGACCTTTGGGCTTCCACACATATTTCATTTTCTCATATTTGGAAATTACATAATTGCATTCCACATATGACGTGGAAAAATATATTGAATCATATGACTTTTGTAATGACACTTGGGCAATCCATGACTTAGCAATGATGATATGGAATTTATTGTAAAGTGTCAATGCCAAGCTTCTCTTCTTGTTGCTATGACCTTGAATTATTCAATATGGATCTTTACTTGTTCTTTATCTTCATCCTCTAAAGGATCCAGATGAATCTCAGAACCTTCCAAGTCAGCATGAGATGCCACCATTCTGTCATGGTCTAGGATTGCTTCATATTCCTCATGGTGGTTCTTCCTTTTTCTCCTTCTATGCAAGTCCTCTCTTGCAACCTCTTCTTGATGACTTCCCCTATATCTTCATGATAAACCTTGCATGTGTTTCATCTTTATCCTCCTATAGCTTAGATGATATGGAGTCTTCCTTGTGATTTTGACCTTCAATCTTCTGTTGTGATCTAGTATCCCTCCATCTTATTGGTTGATATTCCCTCATGGTTCCAACTTCATAAGTGTCTTCCTTCATGATCTTCTGGGCATCCTCCTTGAGCATCATCCTATCATGTCAAGATACTAATACCTACAAATAGGATTCAGTCATGATAAGACATTTGTCCCGAAATATCCTAGTCTATTATGTTTCATGTTGCATAATGATTGAGCTGAGACAAAGTGTAGGACTAAGGAGGAGGCTTGGGAATTGCGCATTGCACAAGAGAAAGAGGCAATGATGAGGGTCTAGTCATCCTGGCTCCTGTGGTGAAGTAAAATTCTAAGTGCGGACACAAACAATTCCTCTAGCCCGAGAGCAAGTCTAGCCACAAATAAGACATTGTATGGAAGATTTCCTTAGGTTATAACCAATTAAGAAGGCCTACCTCTTAGTACACTTATCCTGTTTGGCGATGGCCTTGCTTCCTCACTCTAGCTATCTCCCATTTCCTTCTTCGAGCACCTGAAACAAGTAAACAATAACTGTGATAATAGAAAAATTCTATTCAACCTACTTAACAGTTCAAGAAACATTAAGCCATAACCATGTGAGATGATATATTATGTAGGAAATCAATAGATAGTTTCATATATATTTAAATAAGAAGAGATTACAACCATTGTATTGACATTGTTGTTCTCCTTTGACAAATCTGGTTTCCCACACACTTCCGCTAGCATTCCATGATGGCCTCAACAATATTAGTTTTAAGGCTCTTCCATTTAGTCTTCACACTAACCAAATTCACACTTATCCCTCACACACAACTAGAGAGCTACAACTATGAATAACTTGTTGATTACTCCACAATCAAAACTTTAACCAGAGCCTAATTAGAACTAGCTTGTGCTTGGGAAAAAGGGAGGTTTATATAACATGGATGGAAGGGAGATGGTTCCTCTTCTCATGGGAGAAGGTCTTATCTCTTGAGGTAGTTCCATCCTAATAGGGGAAAGGAGCCCAAACTGATCTCCTCGACTCCATCCGGCCTAACCATTTACCAGACTTCCATTATGAAGCTTCTAGAGCTGGAAGCTTCGACTCCTTATTTAAAAAACTTTCCAAAAGAGGATCAACATGACTGGAACAAGGCTCAGTCGCTCCGGTTGGTGCTAGGGACAGTTTTAATCCTTGCATATTGGCATGAGGAGGACATGGGTCATTAGTGCTGGTCTTGTAAACTAGGAAAAAAAGAAGATTTTTGGAAATGATGCAAAAGGGAATTGTTATGCTCATGAAGAGGGACACAATGGGAGTTTCTTCATGAAGGGAAAGCATGTAGGGTTCACTGTAGAGGTCCTCCAGGATCATGGAATGGGGAGTACAGGGATAGTGACAAAATGCTATGTAACAATGCCCCCTAAAGTGTGAAGGCCAAACTAGAGTGAGGGGTGAAATGCTTTATGAATTAGTGCAGGGAACTAGAGTCTATCTTCAAAAAACCTACAAGCAAGTACAGATACATATACATTACTGAAAACTCTGTCAAATGATACATGAATCGTGGTATGGACGCAGCCATCCAAAGAATGATCATGTAAATGGATCCAGGCATGGGTGCAACCATCCGATAAAGAGGATCATATCGAAACCAAGGTATGGTCGTAGCCATCCAATAATGAGAAGGATCACATATGACAACTCATGGTATGGTCACAACCACCCACCTGAAAGAGACATGTATATCAACATAATCATGTCACACCACCTTGCAACCTGGACTTTTGTAAGCTGAGCCAGGGTCTTGCACTCCAAAACCCGGTCAAAGTAAAAATTCTGACATGTGAATAGATGTGTTGACGTCATACATGCTAGAAAATTGCTTGATTACCAGTCGATGATGTAATCTGTTAACAAGTGCGAGAGAAACCACTAATAATGACAATGGTCCTCAAGGTACTATCAACATAATTCACGAAATTTGAATAAAGGAACTAAATTCGAACACTCATGAAATTACTCGATTGAAAGCCAATAATGTGAACTTGTCATCGAGTGCGAAGAACTTGCCATTAGGGCATGCAAGCTCTAAGGTACTGGAAGGGAGTCTCTCGGTCAACTTCCTGGATAATGAGCTGAAGTTGATAGGAAGTGACTATGTCAAAGGAGGGCCATGATGTATCCCACATTAGTGACATGAGACAAAGGGATGTGAAATGATTTTGGATGATACAGAGAATCAGAGGTAAATGTAACTGCAGAAGGAAAACTCTTGAACATATCAGCGACACGACTCAGATTTTGGCATCTTTTGGATCCATAGGATTAGTGGTCATGATGAAGAGGGATAAGGAAACTTGGTAGATCCTTTGGATAAGGAGAATAATCAAGAAGTGTAGGAAGATGATATTGGAGTGCCAAATTTAGAAGATGTTCCTATGAAAAAACAAAAAGAGGGGGAACGAAATCTGAGGAAGAAGAGGAGGTGTTCCTTTCTCCATAATATCCCAAAAATACCTAAGGTGTCCCCTGGTTAGCATATTAGAAGTCGAATGGAAATATTGAAAGAGACATTGAACACAAACAAACTTCCAAGAGAGTAGGGGAAAGAATAACTTAGATATCTAGACTGAATAGGTTGATAAGGAAAAGTAGTTAGGGATGCAACTGACTATTCAAACAACATTGCACTAAGGAACGCAAATGTTAAGGAAGCAAAGTGGATTGATCTCCCTCAAGGGGTTAACATCAAATCCTTAAGAAAATGATGAAGGTGGTCTCTTGGAAATGTAGGGGGGATAGAAAATGAAAAGATGATTTCAAATGAAAGAAGCCTAATTAATGATGAAAAACCTCTTATCCTCCTTCTCCTGGAGATAAATTTGGGTGAGGACGAAATAATGACTAATAGTAGAAAGGTTTGGAGAGGATATGGGGACTAAATAGTAGGTTCAAAGGGGGATTGTGAAGGCTTATATGTCCTTTGGGCCCCTTCTATATTTCATATGCTTCAATAGTGGAAATCTCAACATTGGATAACAACCAATTTCCTACATTTTCCTATGTGGAACGTATGTTCTATAGTTAATGTATACATGTGAGTTTCACACCAATAAAAAACATTTTTTTGCAACTCTCTCTACAATTTATTTTATAGCATACATGTAAGATATAGTTTCATTTCCATAAGAATGTGGTTAATATGTATTGAATTTTATTCTCAATTTTATATCTAACTAGGATGAAAAAAAATATGTTTTTCATGAGTTAAATCACAAAAAAAAATAGATTTTTGCATTTATTTGTGGTTTTACTGCATCAAAGCCCAAGTTTCCTTGACATAGTCAAATAAATATTACAACCCTTATTTTTCAACAACCACCTATGTTTAGTAGGAGAAATATCTTGCTAAATTTCATCCTAGACTCTTTAAGCTACTAAAGTAACCAATATCTCAAACAAACAAACAAACAAACAACGTACTCTTATATCAAGCCATTAAGTACTATAGCAAACTTAAGAAGAGGAAAGAAAACAACTCAAGTATAGACATATGATTCTAGAAATAGCAAAGCACACATTAATCCTCCTCTAGATTTAATGGATATAAACCAAAGATACTAATACCTACAAATACCTACAAATAGGATTCAGTCATGACAAGAAGACATTAGTCCCGAAATATCCTAGTCTATTATGTTTCATGTTGCATGCTGATTGAGCTGAGACAAAGTGTAGGACTAAGGAGGAGGCTTGGGAATTGCGCATTGCACAAGAGCAAGAGGCAATGATGAGTGTCTAGTCATTCTGGCTCCTATGGTGAAGTAAAATTCTAAGTGCAGACAAAAACAATTCCTCTAGCCCAAGAGCAGGTCTAGCCACAAACAAGACATTCTATGGAAGATTTCCTTAGGTTATAACCAATTAATAGGGCCTACCTCTTAGTACACTTATCTTGTTTGGTGATGGCCTTGCTTCCTCACTCTAGCTATCTCCCGTTTCCTTCTTCGAGCACCTGAAACAAGTAAACAACAACTGTGATAATAGAAACATTGTATTCAACCTACTTAACAATTCAAGAAACATTAAGCCATAAACATGTGAGGTGACATATTATGTAGGAAATCAATAGATAGTTTCATATATATTTAATCAAGAAGAGATTACAACCATTGTCTTGACGTTGTTGTTCTCCTTCGAAAAATCTGGCTTCCCACACACTTCTGCTAGCATTCCATGATGGCCTCAACAATAGTAGTTTTAAGGCCCTTCCCTTTAGTCTTCACACTAAACCAAATTCACACTTCTCCCTCACACACAACTAGAGAGCTACAACTATGAATAACTTGTTGATTACTCCATAATCAAAACTTTAACCAGAGCCTAATTATAACTAGCTTGTGCTTGGGAAAAAGGGAGGTTTATATAGCATGGATGGAAGGGAGATGGTTCCTCTTCTCATGGGAGAAGGTCTTATCTCTTGAGGTAGTTCCATCCTAATAGGGGAAAGGAGCCCAAACTGATATCCTCGACTCCATCTGGCCTAACCATTTACCAGACTTCCATTACGAAGATTCTAGAGCTGGAAGCTTCGAGCCCTTATTTAAAAAACTTTTCAAAATAGGATTGACGTGACTGGAACAAGGCTCAGTCGCTCCGGTTGGTGCTAGGGACAATTTTAATACTTGCATATTGGCATGAGGAGGACACAGGTCATTAGCGTCGATCTTGTAAACTAGGAAAAACAGAAGATTTTTGGGAAATGATGCAAAAGGGAATTGTTTTGCTCATGAAGAGGGACACAATTGGAGTTTTTTCATGAAGGGAAAGCATGTAGGGTTCACTGTAGAGGTCCTCCAGGATCATGGAACGGGGAGTACAGGGACAGTGACAAAATTCTATGTAACAGATGCCCCCTAAAGCATGAAGGCCAAACTAGAGTGAGGGGTGAAATGCTTTCTGAATTAGTGCATGGAACTAGAGTCTATCTTCAAAAAACCTATAAGCAAGTACAGATACATATACATTACTGAAAACTCTGTCAAATGATACATGAATCATGGTATGGACGCAGCCATCTAGAGAATGATCATGTAAATGGATCCAGGCATGGGTGCAACCATCCGATAAAGAGGATCATATCGAAACCAAGGTATGGTCGTAGCCATCCAATAATGAGAAGGATCACATATGACAACTCATGGTATGGTCACAACCACCCATCTGAAAGAGACATGTATATCAACATAATCATGTCACACCACCTTGCAACCTGGACTTGTGTAAGCTGAGCCCAAGGTCTTATGCTCCAACAGACCCAATCAAAGTACAAATTCTAACATGTGAATAGATGTGTTGACATCATACATGCTAGAAAATTGCTTGATTACCAGTCGATGATGTAAACTGTTAACAAGTGCGAGAGAAACCACTAATAATGACAATGGTCCTCAAGGTACTATAAACACAATTCATGGAATTTGAATAAAGGAACTAAATTCGAACATTCGTGAAATTACTCGATCGAAAGCCAATGATGTGAACTTGTCGTCGAGTGCGAAGAACTTGCCATTAGGGCATGCAAGCTCTAAGGTACTGGAAGGGAGTCTCTCGGTCAACTTCCTGGATAATGAGTTGAAGTCGATAGGAAGTGACTATGTCGAAGGAGGGCCATGATGTATCCCACATCAGTGACACGAGACAAAGGGATGCGAAATGATTTTGGATGATATAGAGAATCAGAGGTAAATGTAACTACAGAAGGAAAACTCTTGAACATATCGGTGACACGACTAAGAATTTGGGAGCTTTCGGATCCATAGGATCAGTGGTCATGATGACGTGGTAGAGATCAAATGGAAGGCAAAAATAAACGGCCCAACCCAGGAAGGTAGAATATGAAGTGAGGATATCCCAACCTGACATGAAGTAGAAGGTGTCATGTTCAAGAGTGAGCTGCCGACACGACTAATTGAATTTCCAATTTTTCCCCCACCATTTCTGGTAGGTACCCCAATTATTTTTTAATTGAAAGCTTGAAGGGGATAGCATATGCTTGCACTATAAGTCCATCCTTCGAATAAATCTGACCTAGTAATTTTAACGAGCCCTAGGAAGGAGAAGCTCATGTTCGTCATGGTGATGAATCCATGTCGTTGTATGTTTTAATGAGTCCGACAAAGGTGTAACTCGGTATCTTTTTCATGTTTAGAGAGTTTGAAAAAGACACGGAAAAGAAAACTCCACATGGTCCCTTTTCGTACATTTCTGTCTCTCGAGCCTGAAAAGGTAGAAAATAATACTTGAGAGAACCACTTGACCATTTCAGTCAAGGAGTACCTTTTTCGTAAATAGTGCATCCCAGCCCGAAAAAGGGGTAAACATATACTAGGTACACGATGTTTTGCATCCGTTAACGAGTTCAAGACGACAAGAGCTCGGAAATGTTTTCGTGTTTAAAGGGTCGGAAAAGAGCTTGAAAGTGGACCCCCAATTTTATTCTCTTTTACGAGTCAAAAGGGGAAAATACTCGACAATCTTTACATTTGAGTTTTATGAGTTGAGAAAAGAGCTGAAACATGACTCAATACCATCGTCAAACATCCATCACCTATCGCTGCGCAAAAGGTAAAATGCATTATCCAATTCGTGAGGAAAAATAGGTCAAAAATACTTAAAAACCCTAATATTTCATGAAAAACTGAATAAATGGAGGGAAAAGTAAATATTTTTTACCATTTATCATTTTACCTTTGTGTGAAAAACTTTTACCCACTTATGCCCTAATTTTTCTGGAGCAGATCGTGGGAGATCCGAGAGGCCATTCGTCAAGCCGTTAGTTGTAGGTAAGAGCCAAGACCTTAAACTCCATTTTGATACTGTTTATTCCTATTTTTATCCATTTTTTGGATTTTTGAGGGAGGTTTTGGCAAAACAATTTCGCCCTCGGCCGGCGTGATTTCTAGAATCGCGCCAGTTAGGGGTTGCTAAAACTTCCAACCGTGCCATCGACACAACTGTTTTTAAAACAGGCACGTCGGCATCGTGAACAAAGAAAAAATCAATTTTTCTCTTAAATCCACCGTTTGAATTCAAATTTCAGTTGCCAAAAATGATTATTGGCTTGAATACATGGTTTTTGCAATAAAGAATCGTCGAAAATGGCTTAATGGAAAGAACGTGAGCATGAAGATGTGGACACCCAATAAATAGCTAATCCAAACTGCTTGGATGCCTTGAGGAACTGTGGGCTTCTCAAGTTCTTTCTCACACTAGGGATGCAGGCTCAACCTGAGCTGCTTCGATACCTTATTAGTCTCTGGGAAATAAATGGGAAATTTTTATCATTGGTGACCAGGAGTTGGAGTTGGAAACTTCATACATTTATTTCACCACAGGACTTTCTCGGAGAGGGGAACCAATCAACCTATATGGGTCATGAATGACTGGGGCAAGCATATCCATGCTACTTGCAAAACATTGCCTAGAATCCCTCAAATCCAAGAGTGGCAAGATCAAGATCGTGACTGTGCGACACTGAGAGTGCTACTATTGACCATCAACAAAGTGGGTGGGTCCCAAGTAGAGCATGAAACCAACAAGTCGAATTTTTTGTATGCTACTAAATGTACATCACCGACGATCTTCAATTGGGTGGAAGCCATGAAGATCAACATGAAACGCCCATTGTCAAAAGCTAAGGCAGGGAATCTGAAGCAATTTTGCTTTGGATTTGTGCTAGTAAGCTTCTCCCTAGAGCGGGTTCTGCTGTTCCAGTACCAGCTGACTGAGGTAGATCTGCCGATGGCACAAGACCCACGGATGGTCCGTTGGAGTCATTTGATGCCTAGAATAACTAGGGGCTAACATATGCCCGACAAGCCCGCCTTCTTCTAATGGTTACGACAATAGTTGATCGCAGTGGAGGATTGGTCGTACAGTGGTAACAACTTCCGTGGAGATCAGGATATGCCGCTTCCAGATGGGGAGGATTTCGGCGATGAAGGTAAAAAACCAATTTTTAATTTTTTAATTTTTCATTGTTTTTATATATATATGTTTATAACATTTTGTTTTATCAATGCAGATGTTGGACCAAAGCGTCCGGCCGGGATGTCCTCGATAGTCAGGCGTGTCGCTTGTAAGTTTGATGTCACTCCTTATCAGGAAGGAAGCAACAACGAGGAGGAGGTCGCGAGGAACCTTGAGGGCTTGACTCGTGAGATCCCAGAGTATGCCCAGGTGGGAGACATCCCATGCTAGTACGAAAGGCATACGGTGGGGGTATTTGATCAGATCCGTTGATTTCTAACTCGTGTAGCACGAGCAGTTTCATGTTACCATGATCACCATGCTGATTAGTTCATAGGTCCAACATTTACATTTTTTGAGGCCTGCGTGCCATGGATATATGAGGCCTGCGAGCTGCGGATGTTATTTGAACACACATATTATTTTTTTGGGTTTTGATGTATCAAACATTATCGCCATATATATATATATATATATATATATATATATATATATATATATGCTGTATTTTCTTGCTTACTATGGTACAAATGATTTTTTTTAGTTTTTCATATGTTTCGTAAATTTCTATCCAACACATAATTAGCTAACGCATCTATCAATGTATTCATGTGTCTGGGAATATGATGATATGTAATGTAATCAAAATTTCTTTCCAGTAGATGAATACGTAGATACATTCTCAATATCTGAGGGTTTCTAGTGAAATATTTCCCGTTGAGTTGAAGGACAACAAGCTGTGAATCCAGGTTGACAACTAATTCCCGAGTGTCGAGAGCAATGGCTTCTGACAACAGTTCGATAACTGCGCTGTATTTGGCAATGTTATTAGTTGTACAACCTAAAAAAATACCTTGAAGATCAATCAACTCACCATGAGGGTCATAAATTTCCCATGTCGCGGAAGATAGATTCTGGGTACTACGGCAAGAACCATTAGTGAAACTGATGTGAGGAGTCACAGACATCTGCAAAGCAGGGAAAAACATAGTAAGTAGGAAAGTTGTTTGAAAACTAACACACCAAACCACACTGCACAAAAATGAATGACACACTAATGTACACAAGTGACCATGCAAGATAACCTAAGCATAGTACTTTGTGAGAGAGTCCATGCTCGGACTCGAGTAATCAATCAACATAGATGAACACCAGAGTTTTACCATTGACATGACGAGTAAGCATCGACTCAGCCAAATAATAGAGGATAACTCATATAAGGCTTTGCCTCCATGCCCCCTGGGCGAGGGAGGGTTACGAGTCAGATGACAACCCCATTGCAAGAATGGGCAATCGGTAAAAACTTGGGGAGGGAGAAAAAACCTGAATCCATAAGGGGATAAAGGTGCCCTCAGTTGAAATATCTTGACAATGGAAGGCAAAACTGACATGTCAATAGGCAACGAAGAAGAGAACTTCTCAAGACACATAGACATGACTGCTGGGATAGGTAGGAATGACGAACGATGATGAGTATCGTGCCATTGTGGTTCCTCCAGAGACATTACTTTTATGATACTTTCGTCAACAAGAAAAGTCTCGACAAAGGGATCAGGAGATTCCGAAGCACCAAGCCACGGGGATTGAGAATATGTATCGAGAGATGTTCTCGAAATAGGAAAATTAGAGGATATGGAACTTGAGGCCGAAACAATTTCCACGTAATTTATTTAGGTGGGACTAGGTGGCATAACCTCGCCCCAAGTATCAACAAGATCGGGTGAAGGTATGACCCAAGGATCAGATTTGACCGAGATCATGTTGATAGAGGCAACATGAGGAGGTGGTAGCGGAAAATTTTCCATCAAGGCATAATCTTTAAAAATTCCTACCCCCACACTCTCATAAGGAGCACCGTGTGCTTAACATATGGAACATTGCCATCGGAAGAGGAAGAGGCAAAGAAGGACAGCTGGTCGACTATGACTATATTTCCTTGATGGGGAAAACGAATCACGCAGAACAAGGAGTAGGTTACAACATGCATGACATGGGTCCAACTTTGGCGGAGTAGGAGATTATAATTGAGATTAGCATCAACAATATCTACCTAGACATGTAATGTCTTGCCTTCCAAAGTAATGGCAAGGTTGGGTAAGACACCGAATGGACGTGAATCACTGCTGTCGAACGCTTCGAACGTGTTAGGGGATTGGTTCAAAGTAGGAGAACCAATTGCCTTCCAGCAAGCGATTGACATGATGTAGCTAGAAGCACCTTCATCGATGATTGTCCTATGAATGGTTTTTTAATTGATTATTACCTAAATGAGAAAGGAAATGTGATGAGGCAGTCGCAAAACATGGTTCTCTAGATCAAAACATATCAAATTAGAATCAGTAGGATCAATACCTCCAATAGCCAATAGTAATGGTTTCCGCTGAGATGGATAGCTTTTGAGGGCCACGAGAAAAGATATAGCTGATGGCGCTTGAGCCAAATCCTCAACAATATTATAGAGTTGAGCAGCTCGAGCATTGGGATTGTATGAGGACTTCCTTAGCACACCTCGAGAAGGTGGTCGAATGGTGGAATCAGGGTTAGGGTGCTCGATATGAAGAGGGCCAGAACTCGGGAGGGGGGGGTGGGGGCAGAAGAAGAAGGGGTGGCCTCTTTCTCTTTCCCGGCTGTCGGAGCAGGAGTTTGATAATCTTTTGATCTAGTAGCCACATTAATAGGCGTACTCATCATGAACACTTGTGATCCTGAGGAAGCAGATGATTGAGGCTGGTCTACCATTTGAGTCTGCTGAGACAGAAACAGCTCTTTTAGGACAACTGGGGTCCCTTTGAGAAAATGACTAACTTCGGACCATCGGGGACAATCCTTAGTATAGTGATCCTCCTCACAAATGAGGCACGGATACTTAGGCTTCTATTGTGAAGAATCACCAGCAGACGACTTAGGAGGACCTTGTTTTGGGGCATCGACTTTACCCTTGCCTTTGCCTTTCTTCTTACCTTTCAAGGATTTGTCCACTGTGGTAGACTGAACAATGTGGACCTCTGAGGTTTTACCAGGGCCAGGTGAATTCTGGGAGGGACTATTGGAAGCAGTGTTTGAGACTGACTTCTGTTTGGAAGAAGATTTCACAGGGGTCTGGGACACTGAACCAATTACTCCATCAACAGGAGGTGTAGCCTGTGACTTCGATGTCGTTGGATTGGATGATGGCCTCAGAGCATCAGGTAACAACTCATACAAAGTGCGAGACTGAGAATAAACGAGATCTAAGTACTGGTTATGAGAAATGGCTTGTTCTTTGGTAACACATCCACCCATAGCTATATCGCGAGCAATTGGAGCGACGAATGATTTGGTAAACCATTTGGTTAGAAACTGATTAACAATATCGAATTTGATCAGGCAACGTCTACGTCTCCATTCATGGATGTGATCGGAGATGTGTGTCGCAGTATGTTGCTTGAGCGATGTAAACAAATAGGTGTCAGTTTCATAGCAAACCGACAACTGGAAATGCGTGAGAAAAGCCATGGCTAAAGAGTTGAAGTCATGATAAGTACATCGAGGGAGCTTGATGTACCACTTGGCTGCAACACCTGTAAGGGTTCATTGGAAAATATGGAGACAAATAGAATCATCAACATAGGAATTTGAAGAGCACACAGAGGTAATATGTCATCACATGGGCTTGAGGATATTCTTTTGTTTTTCCATCAAACTTCAAACAATCACTCAGGATCTTGGACAGAACCGGAGGCCAGCATGGAGAATGAAGAATTGGATCATTCGTGAGTCGAGACACATCTGGCAACTCTAGTGTAGCCAAGAACGATAATTGAGTATTGAAAGGCATTAGAGGTTGATAAGCGGGTCCAACCAGAGGCGTCCATCCCTGCTAATAAGGATTTTGGCCCCATAGTGGAGGGTTTTGTCCATATGGCATTTGATTTTTCCCCTACTCTAGGTTACCTTGCCCAGAGGGAGGATTTTGACCTTGAAAGCCTTGAAACTGTTTGGCCATAGGTTGTTGATAAGCAACATATGGGTTAAAAGGTTGTTGAGTGATCTGGATTTAAACAGGAACTAACAAATTACAGAGATAACCATAAACACAGATATGCAGCGGAAATAATACTTCATTTCATTAATGTAAAATACTAAAATATGCTTACAAACAGTAATGGAAATAAACCAGCTAGGGCGATGGTAGCTTATCTCTAAGAAGAGATGTGGTGGCTACATGCCTTTGAACTATGTTACAATGAGGCTCGAAGGCCTATTTATTGTTGAGAAACAATGGAAAACCCTAAACATCCAAAAACCTAACCCTAGAAGATGAAACGCCAAACTGTGGGCCTCGTTTGGGTAAATTGGTACATCAACTTCCCGGGGTCGTAACTTTGGCATACGATCTCCATTTGACGTGTACAATATCTCGTTAGAAAGATCTATCCAAGAACTACAACTTTGGGAAGAGAAAAATTGATCCATGGACCCATGTGCTCCCAATTTTCCCAAAAAATGTCGTTTAGGGCCTAAAAACGGCTCCAAAAATTCAAGACCCGAAAAACTGCTAAAAATAGTAAATTGTGCTATAATTAAGGAAATTGAAAAACTGAAAGGAACAATGGTGGGGGTCCAAGTGGACTTGGTGGGTGGCCACCAATATCCACCTGGATCATTCCTCCCCACTTAGGAAGCAATGGTCCCCATTGCATTGAGTTCCTCCATGAGATGAGGAAACTTCTGCTGAACTTGGTCCCTGGTGAGCCACTTGCCATGGTGAAGGAGTTGGCCTGCTTTGACAACTTGATACAGTTGGATATTATGCTGGCGAGTGTGCTTGATCTATGTTTCCATGATTCGATTAGTTGCAGCTTGTTCCATGTAATCTGGATTTAACCCTGTGGGTGTGAGCTGTTCTGCAATGTCGGATGTGTCTAGTAATGGTGGAAAGTATGGCCGAAGGCAGTCCAGTTTGAACGCTGGGTGCAGGCTAAGGAATGGGGGAATACTGAGCTCAAACGCATTGTCTCCCATAGCCTTGGTAATGGTGTAAGGACCATATCGAAGTGGTCTGAGTTTCCAATAGGCTCCGGTAAGGTGTTCCTTTTGCAAATGCAACCAGAATTTGTCACCCACCTGAAACTTGTGTAGCACCTGATGTTGATCATGTCACTGCTTGTACTTGGCATTTGATTTCTCCAGAATTTCATGGAACTGCTGGCGAATATGTTGGATGTGCTCAATGAAGTTGTTTGCCTTATCTGTTTCAGACTGGACATGAGTCGAATCTATGTGAGTAGCTGCAAATGGCATGGCCACATCAATGGGACATAGTGGCTGGAATCCCAAGCCCACCTGAAAGGGGTTGTGGCCAGTCGAGCTATGGAGAGCCCGGTTGTAGCTGTGTTGAACATAATGGAGGCTCTCATCCCATGTGCATGGATGCTTTGAGTTGTACATGTGCAGAATGTGTACAATCATCCTATTGACAACCTCTGTCTAGCCATCAGTTTGAGGATGGAAGGCTGTGGACTTAGTGAGTTTGGTGTCCAACATCGACTAGAGACTAGACCAAAATGTACTGAGGAACCTGCTGTCTCGATCTGAGATGATAGATTGTGGGATCCCAAAGTGTACCCACACTCGTTCAAAGAAGAGTTTAGCAGTGGCTTCTGCTGTGATATTCTTCTTGCAAGCTGCCATAATGGCCATCTTCGAGAACTTGTTGACAACCACAAAAACATAGTCGTTTCCATGCTTAGTGGAAGGAAGGCCTGACATGTAATCCATGGAGATGGATTCCCAAGGTCGACTAGGGGTAGGCAGCAGGGTATAGAGGCCTTGCTTCTTGATGGTCGATTTGGCAATGGTGCAGGCAGTGGATGATCTGATGTACTTCCCGACATCCTGTTGCAGATTCGGCCAATAGACATACTTCTGTAGTACTGCCACCATTTTCTCGACCCTAAAATGCCAGCAGCCTGACTGTAGTGTGCTTTCCAAATCATCTTGGAATGTTCGCTTGAAGGAACACAAAGGTGACCTAGGTGGCATAACAGGGCATCCTGGAGGTGAAAACCTGGAGCTTGCCGACCCTCCAAGAGTGTCTAGTATGTGTGGCCAAATTCTGGGTCGCTTTTGTAGAGAAGTGGCCAATTAAAAGTCCCATGTCCACAAGAGTTGAGCACGGTGGCTAATGCCATGATCGGTGGTCAACTGAGGCAATCTGAAACATTATTGGTGCTGCCCTTCTTATATTTGATATTCAAATGGAATTGTTGCAGGTATGTGGACCACTTCTGATGGCGATCATTTTGCAATTTGCGTTGGGTCTGTATGAACTGGAGGGGTTGGTGGTCTGTGTGGATGACCATTTCCTTCCCCAAAATGTAATGTTTCCATTGTCGGTAGGCTTGCACAATGGAATACATCTCTTTGTCATAATTGGGATACTTCCGTACTGTGTTTGAAAGTGTCTCACTATGATATGCCACTGGATGCCCATGTTGAGTAAGGACTGCCCCAATAGCATAGTCAGAGGCATCTGTCTCGACCTCAAATGGTTGTTGCAAGTCTGGCAATGCGAGCACTGGTGTAGAGCAGAGACTATCTTTCAACTCTGTGAATGCCTTCTGTTGAGATTCAGAGCAAAAAAATTTGCTTTCTCTCCCTTGGTGACTTGACTCAAGGGCCAAGTGATATGAGAAAATCCCAACACGAACCTGCGGTAGAAGTTGGCAAGACCTAGAAAGCTGCAGAGCTCTGTTAGAGTGGTTGGAGAGGGCCAATCCTGAATGACTTGGATCTTGTTGGATCCACATGCACCCCTTGTTCATCAATAATGTATCCCAGATATTGAACCTAGGTCATGCAAAAAGTTCATTTCTCCAAATTGGCACATAACTTGTGTTGTCACAGTGTTTGGAGAACCTATCGAATGTGGTGGAGGTGCTCTTCCCAACTCTGGCTGAAGATTAGGATGTCATCCAAGTATACCACTACAAATGAGTTGGTGAATGGCTACAAGATGTCATCCATTAGCCTCATGAAGGTTGCAGGAGCATTCGTCAATCCGAAAGGCATAACCAACCATTCGAAAAGGCCCTCCTTGGCTTTGAAGGTAGTATTCCACACATCGGAGGGTTCGATTGGTACCTAGTGATATCCTGACTTCAAATCGATCTTGCTGAAATATTTTCCCCCTTTAGTTGGTCCAGGAGGTCATCAATTCATGGGATCGGGTACCTATTACGGACAGTGATCTTGTTCAGCACCCGATAGTCAATACAGAGTCTCCAAGTCCCATCCTTCTTCTGTACCAACACGATCAGGCTCCCACAGGGCGATGAACTCGGATGAATGTGACCTTTCTGTAGCAGCTCCTGAATCTGCCTCTTGATTTCATCGTTCTCCAGAACAAAGTGCCGATAGATTGGTCCATTGGGTAGCAGCGCACCTGGGGTCAGATCGATGGAGTGCTTGACCTGACAGTGCAGAGGAACCCCTGTGGGGGAGGTGAAGATGTCCTCGTACTCCTCCACGACCTTGTCCATCTGTAGTTGCCGTGCGGAGGGGCCTTGTCTAGAGGTCGTGGCCACCGCCCTCTTCTTTCCTTGAGGGTGTATCATCAGGAAAACAAATTTCCTGGTTTTGGAAATCAGCTTATTGCATTGTTTTGTAGTAACCAAAGAGATGGCGGTAGGCGGTGCTACCTCCAATATCATGTACAACTTATTTCCAAAGTAATAATAACAACACAGGGCCTTGATTCATACACATCATGTTGATTCCACAAGTATGGTTGTCCTAGTAATACATCACGAACTTCAAGGGGAGCAATGTCACACAATACTTCATCCATGAAGGGCTTGATGTTGTATGGAAGGCGACATTGCTGGCTCACGCAAAGATCCCGTCCTTGGTGAAGCCACCCGATGGTGTACAATTGTGGATGTGCTGTGGTCGGTAAGCCCAGCCACTTCACAACCTTTGCCGAAATGAGGTTCTTTTGGCTCCTGCTGTTGGAATGACCTGTAGCGGGGATCCTTTTATCCACATTTTGGAGTGGAAGAGACACCTCCTCCTCTGGATCTTCAGGTTCCTCCTTCTGGATCTTTGTGGTGGCGACGGTGGTGTTGGGCTCCGCATCGATAATCTGCTTCCCTTTGTCATTCCCTTGTCGGGTTCTAACTCAGAGTCAGAACATGCATATGATTCTAAAACCTTTAGCTCAGCCACCAGTGACTGCTTGGCCCGACACTCACTTGTGTTGTGAGTGGAGCTCTTATGGAACTCACACCATTTTCCCGTGTCCTTTTTCAGCTTCGCGACACTGTTCTTCGTTTGTAGCTTTGGCAGGTTGTCTTGGGCTACCCCACCTTGGCTTTGTCCTTATTCTGTGGTTTTGGGGCACCTTTCGCTACTTCGAATTCGCAGATCCAAAGTCTCACTTATTTTGTTTAAACTTCTACTCGACCTTGACAGCATATCGATGATGTGCCGAGTGAGGATATGTTCAGGAATTCTATTTCTTCCTGGATGTACTTGTACATGAAGCCACAGTATTTGAGTATCAAATGTTGCTTTGAAATCCTTGAACCCAACTTTGTGTGAAGGGTATGGAAAATATTGGTAAATCCAGCACGTCTTGGTCCCTTCGTTGCCGCAGCATGGTCCACTTTATGTATTGATCCTCATAGCTTCCGATAGGGTCGTACTGCTCCTTGATGGAATCCCGGAATGAATTCCAAGTGGGTGCGGCTGAAAATAGTGAGCTAGTATTTTCATCCTTCTGCTCGTAGTAGGTTTCCCACCAGTCTTTGACGTGGGGGCTGCTTTGAGAAGAGTGAAAACAATCTTTTCCCGACTCGAAAATTCATGAACAAAAAAATAACCCTCTAGCAGATTTAGCTATTTATCTACGACATCTTCATCTATTTGACCCTCGAATATGGGATTTCAAAATTAACTTGTACTTTAAAGGGCGTGGTGTTTCCAGAGTAGCTGTTGGAATTCGATGCGTCGCTTCTGGGTAGCCGCTGAAGGACTGGGCAAAGCTGTCCATCATCATGTTCCTTTCACTCGAGGGCTTCTTCAAGCAAGATTTTGATAGGATCTCCTGCCCCCTCATCATTCTTCTCATCCTCCATGGGAGGCCATCGAGAATTGCAAGGCTAGTCTTGCAAAGGTTCGACCAGTTCAAGCCCAAACTCCTTAATCCCGACCTCGTTGGGGACATGCAAAGAAAAACACAGAAAAAGCAGACACTTTGATACTACTGATCCAGATTAAAAAATAGGAACGCAAAAAAATTACAGAGTAACCATAAACACAAATATGTAGCGGAAATAATCCTTCATTTCA